>JARVZY010011194.1:0-417500 GCA_030686995.1 Artemisia argyi | reverse complement strand
ATACGTTTTAGTGATTTGTTTTTAGTCATTACTTGTTGTCCTAATTTGCATAGTCTATTATACTCATTATCTAAATCATTTTCGTTTAATGATAGATTCTCATCACTAAAATATTCGGTTTTGGAACGTACCTCGCTTGATGTTTTTGCCATAAGACACTTTTCTTCTTTTGTCGTTTCTTTCTCCTCCTCATCACTATCATTCCAAGCTCCTCCAACAAATGCTCTTTGATTTTGATCTCTTGATATCATTGGACATTTTCCAATGAGATGATTTGGATCACCACATTTGAAACACTTTCTTTCATTCTTGCTATTCTTGTCATCTTTATTCTTTTGAGATACTATCCTTTTATCGTGTGGTTGTCTAACGAATCTTCCTTGCCTTTTGAAGAATTTCTTGAAATCTCTTATGGCCATGGCGTATTCTTCGTCATCACTTTCGGAAGATGAGCTATCTTCGTTACGAGATTCCTTTCTAGCTTTCAAGGCGATTGACTTGCTTTGCTCTCGTTTTCCTTTGACCATTTCGGAGTCCTTCTTTATAATTACTTCGTAGACTTTCAAGTTTCCAATTAATTCATCAAGTTGTAGCGTTGACAAATTCTTTGATTCTTCAATAGCCGTCACTTTAGCTCGCCATTTTGGGTGAAGAGCCCTAAGAAACTTCCTAACAAAATTCTTACTAGAAAAATTCTCATCAAGTGCTTTTAAACTTGTGATGATAGTGTTAAATCTAGCGAAAGCATTATCAATTGATTCCTCTTCCGGAATCATGAATTGCTCATATTGTTGAAGAAGTAGATCTATTTTATTATCTTTGACTTGACTATTACCTTGGTGAGTTATTAGTAAAGAGTTCCAAATTTCTTTTGTGGTTTCACACATAAAGATCCTTTCGTATTCTTTACGTGGTAGCGCATTGTAAATAACCATTTTTGCTTCATCATTTTTAGCAAGTTTTCTTTCTAAATCATCATTTTGTTTTTCAAAAAGTACGATTTCATCTTTCTTTGTTTCGGGGTTATTTTGAATAGGTAAAAAATCACCATTAGTAATAACATGCCAAAGATCTAGATCTTTTGATTTCACATAAGTTTTGAATCGATTTTTCCAATATAAAAATCCACCACTTTCAAATAGTGGTGGTCTTTGCATAGATTGCCCTTCTAAATATTTTTCATATTTCATAGATCGTTACAAGTTTTAAAATACAATATATTTTAAAGATCTTGCTAGACGTGGCTCCTGATACCAATTGTGGAAAACTAGAAGGGGGGTTGAATAGTTTTACTATCTTTTTTAATTTATTTTCAAAATCTTTTCTAGCTTATAAAAACTTTGATTCGATCTTACTTGAATTCAAGTGTCAACAAATGTAAGCAAGTCTAATCTAATAATGTAAGTATTGAAATGAAATGAAATAAAGATAGAGATAGAAAGATCAAACCACAACACGCGAATTTATAGTGGTTCGGCTACAAGGACATCTTCCTTGCCCTACTCCACTCCCCGAGTACCACACTCGAGAGTTTTCTTCACTATGTCAACAAACTCCTTATGGCGGAGAAACCTTACACACCTTGGCTTACACCTATTAACGACACTAAGCTAAATGTCGAGTTCTAATCGTAGCTAGAATTAATCTCACAACTTCTTCACGACTTCACACCTTCTTCACAACTTCGCAACTTCTTCACGATAGCTCTACAACCTCTTCTTCTCGTCTACTTCACACCTTCTTCTATGCACAAATAATTTACAACTTCTACACTACTTTACAACACACCTAATATCTACAATCAACTAAATCACACAACACTTTACAAATATCTAGCACTACTACAAGATGATACTAACTAATCACAACACTACTACAATTGTATGGATGTTGAAGGAGTGTTCTTCTTTTTGCACTTGTGTGGATGAAGCTTTGGATCACTTAGAAACAAAGACTTATGAATTATATGATCAAAGGATTTTGGGATAGAAATGGATATGAGATCAGAAGGTTTTGAGTGCAAAAAGGTTAGGAAAATTTGTGAAATGAACCAGTATTTAAAGGGCAAGAAAATACTGTTCTGGAGCGTGCTGGTCCTTTTAATTATTAAGGGGGTCGCCCCCTCCAGAACGTTGGGTTTGTTTGTCTTTTTGTGGGGATGGTTTTTCTGGAGAGATTTTACCCTTTTTGGTTGGAAATTTGAAATCATATCTTTGTGGTTTAATAAAACAATACCAAAAATGATTTACTAAAACATATAAAATGTTAATGTCATTTTATAAAATGTTTTGTGTTAAGATAATACTTCCTTTGATCATGTAATGCATAAGATGCTTAGTTTATACATACCTTAAGTGATATTAGTAGTAGAAGTAAATATTTGTCACTAAATATTTGTTTACTTAATAATCTTGACTTAATTTAGTTTACATTTTGTGATTATCAAAACGTAGAGTTTATTGAAAAATATTAATAACGTTTTTAAGCATTATTTATATCAACATTCTTTTTCTTCTTTCTTTTATCATTTATTTAGGAGGGGTAACGTGGTCTTTCCCCGTTCACTCAATTTTTGCTAACTCACACCTATACTCACCCACCCCTCATTCATTTCGTTAATATCTCTCTACAATTCTCTCATTGATCTCAATAAATTCACGCCTAACCATAATTTTCCCCCCAAATCTTATGAATAATGGATATACGAGCCGAAATAGCAGCGAGTAAGGATAAAACTAAGGTCGATTCTTCATATGTTAATCCTGATGTTACTGTTGCTGGTAATTTTATTTTTGTTACTTTTTTCTTTATATTACGGTTATTTTTCAATTGATTATGATTAAAAGCATTATATATTGAATATAATTTTTGTTTTTTATGTTTTGATGTTCAGTTTTTAGATTTCATTAGATAATCAACTGAAAGTAGTAAAAAATAATGTAGTTTGTGTTTTTGTTAGATAATCAGTAGATGTTGCTTATTTAGGTTTTTAGGTTTGTTGTTTATTTTGGATATTAGCAGTAGATATTGCTTTTTTAGATTTTTAGGTTTTGTTGCTTATTTTAGATATTAGCAGTAGATGTTGCTTATCTTTTGATACAATTAGTAGATGATGCTTATTTAGGTTTTTGTGCTTATTTTGTTGCTTATTCAACAAATGAATCACATGTGATTTTGTTCAGTTATGTGATTTTTATTAGTGTTTTTAGTGTTGTTATGTGATTTAGTTACTGTTGTTGATGATGAATCACTGGCAGTTTTTTTTATGTTTTTGATGTTAGGTGTTTGTAAAGCTAAAGTTTCTGGTTCTCCTAGGAGTAAGTCGGTTACGAGGGATATGTTTCACTCTGTGAAACATGGCGATCAAGTGTTGGAACCTGGCAATCAAGTGTTGAACCCAAAGCCGTTGTCTCAATTTAATCCTAAAACTGGTGATATTGTGAAGTCTGATATAGAATTGAAGTCTGGTCCTATGAAATCCGGCGATAAGGTGTCTGGGTGTTGTGAAGTCGGGTGATAAGGCGTCTGATGATATTGCATTAGCTGTTGTTAAGGCTAATTCATCGGATGTTGTTAAGGATAATCCTGAGGATATGGCGCCTACTGTTGTTAAGGCTAATACGCCGGATGTTGTTATGGATAATCCAAAGGATAAGGCGCCAGCTGTTTTTATGGATAGGCGGCGGATGTTGTTAAAGATAATCCAAAGGATAAGGTACCGTTTGTTTATATGGATAAGGCACCGACTGTTGTTAAGGCTAATGTGTCGGTTGTTGTGAAGGATAAGGTGCCAACTGTTGGGAAGGATAAACCGGGTGTTGATTTAGTTTCAGACAAGGTGTTGGCTAAGGCTCCGGCTGTTGTGAAGGATAAGTCGACTGATGATAAGGATAAGTCTGCTGGTATTAAGGATAAAGGGCATATGGTAATGTGGTTAAGGGTAAGAAGCCTACTGTTGTTTAGGATAATATGCCGAAGGTCAAAGTGTTATCAGAAGTTCCTGTTTTAAGGTCGAAGCAGAAAGTTAAGCCGGAAGTCAAGCTGAAGTATTTTATTCATGTTTTAAGTTCAAATGAACCTGTTAAGCGGAAAAGGAATTTATCAAATGATGATGAGAGTAAAAAGAAAGTGAAAGTGAAGATGCTAAAAGGTAATACGAATATAATGTATTCTGGTTCTAAGGTTGAAAAGAAAGTGAAAGTGAAGCTGCTAAAAGGTAAGATGAAGATAGAGAATTATGGTCCTGAGTTTGATCTTGATGAAGTTGATTCCTCATCTAGTGAAGTTGATTCTTCATCTGATGATGTTGATCAAAAGACAAAGAAATCAAAGAATCTTCGTCTGATGAAGTTGAAGAGAAAGAGGAATGGTTTATATTTTGATTCTTCGTCTGTTGATGAAGAAAAAATGAGACGAATGTATAATAAATTAAAGAAGAATATCAAGAAAGAAGAATCTGATGAAGAGAGTGTCCCGAGGAAAGGTAAGAAAAAAAATAGTTGACACCTCAAGAAGAAGCACACAAAGAGTATCTTAAGAATTTTCCAACTCTTGGTGCAAGGACAGTTTCTAGTTCTTTTTTTTTCTGCCATCCGTGAAACAAGAGTTGATATGGTGAATGTTTTGCTGGAAATAGGTTCTAGTTCATTTCACAACGTTGCCATAGACCAAATTTCGTCGAGGTTGTGAAGGTATGTGGTGCAAAACTTTAATCCAATAACTTACTTGTTGAGATTGGAGATTGGCAATTTCAATCAAGGTCACTCATTCAAAAATTCATGAGATCTTAGGTATTCCTATTGGCGGTGATTCCTTATTTTGGTTAGATCTCAAATCTATTGACCATGAGTTTGTGAGGTTGTGGGTTGCTCAATTTTTCCCTAAATCATTGAAAGAAATCCAAGTAGGTGATATCGCTTCCGAGTTGGTTCGTGCCAAGAAATTCAGACTTTCTTCTCAAAGTTAACTTTCTTACACTCTTTACCAACATGATGGGTATTTTTATTGGGTTGAAGGGACCGGTTTGTATGGATTTGGTTAGACGCCTTCATGAAGATACTGTAATTTCTAATATTGATTTTTGCGACTACAGTCATAACTGCTTTCAATACAGTAAACTCCCGGAAAAAACTTTCCAGTACCTTAGTCCATTTCTGTTCCTCGTTGTAAGTTTCTAAATTCAACTAAGTCTATATTGTTTCATGTTTGTGTTCCTTTTCGTTCTGATGTATTTACATATTTTTTTTTTTATCAATTTTTGTATTTAGATTCAACAAAGTTTGAGAGGTTCCCTGTTGTTCGCACACATCAGGCTATCAGAAACTGGACGTCAAATTTAATGAGATAAAGACAGGACCTCAAACTTAAAGAACATTTGATGGGGCTGTTAGAACTCAATGAGGAATGGACTAAAGTTGAGGGTCAAGAGACTGAAGGGTTTACTGGTGGTGGTTTTTTGGAAACTTCTGATAAAGGGGTTTGTTTACATTTTTGTTTATGTTAGCATTAAAAGTGACGATCATTAGTGAGTCAACAAGTAATGTATTATGTTAACGTGTAATAGTTAGTAATAGTGCTAGTCCAAGTATTATATGTTGAGCAAAAGGCTCGACCCATTAAGGGTCCAAGGTCCGGCCCATTGAGGCCTAGTGTAAGAAATATATAAACCCTCCTAGGCTTGTTAGGAGGGTGTGAGAGTTCATTATTCAAGCTTATTTTACACATAGTTCTCTCCACGTCTCTCTACCTCTTTCTCTCTCTAGAATAATTTCTTTCTCTCTCTAAAATACATGTGTGTGAAGTGATTATATTGGTCATAACAAGTGGTATCAAGATCCTAACAATGATTTAGGAGTGATTGGAGTTTGTTTTGTTTCGTTTTTTAAAAGCATATATAACGTTTATTATTTAAAAGATTCTTACTTTTCTTGTTTTTCTTGGGTTTTAACACTTTTTTGATTACAAACTTGTGTTATAAACTTTTACAAACAAGAAAGTTTCAATCTTTTCCAAAAATTTGAAGATATAGAAAAATTCGTACTTGATTTTGTACTTGTTTTTGAGAATACAAAAAATTTCCATAAAACTCATCAAGTTTGCAACTTTCTTCAAGCTTTGGTGTTTTTAAGGCTAGAAGTACAAGAATCTTGGATTAGAAACGTGATTTCGGGGAGCTTTAAGCAAAATCAATTTTCAAAAAAATTATCGAGAATTTTTGTGCAAAATTTTTGAAAATTTTCTCAAGAGGCTTTTTTCGGATTCGGTGAATTACTCGGTGTTTCCCTTGCTTGTATAAGTGGGAAAACACTTCGACTCGTCTCTAAATTGTACAATTTAAAAAGTTTTGGTGATAATTTTCGAAAATTCTTAAAATTTTTGGTGAAAAATTCTCGAGAATTTTTTATCAAGAATTTTTTATCTAGAATTTTTCTGGGTCAAAATTTTTGAAAATTTTTCTAAGGCAAAACTTTTGAAAATTCTTGGTGGACTAAGTTAAAAAAATTGTTGGTGGATTGTAAGTTCGTTGACCACGGAAAGTTACATTTATATAACTCAACTCCTATTTCGTTGAGCCGATCCAAGATTAATTTTATCACACATCGTTACACAATGGCAAAGGAAATGCAAATAAAAGAGAGAGACTCAAAGAAAGCGTTTAAAGTGTTCAAGTCACAGATTGAGAAGGTCATAAATACATCAGGATCTGATTCAAGGTTCGATCAGGCATTTGAATACTTCATCAGAGTCCAATTTCATCAGTTCAAAGAAAAACTCATCCAAAGCCTGAATCAACTTGAAAAGCTACTTAATGAAGATGAACTTCATATGCGTAACTGCAAGGAAGCTCTCAAAGTGATCCAAACTCAGTTTCAGAGTATATTTAACCCTTGGATTATGAACCAGTCAGAGTTTATCGATGCTTTCTACCAACGATTTTGGGTAAGCTATACGACCTTCAGAACTAAATGCATCAATGACATGGGTGAATTAGAAAAGATACTTGATGCTGAGGAAGCTGAGTTAAATGAAATTGAGAAGCTGAAACGGGAAAGAGAGCAGATTGAAAAAAATATGCAGTTTAAAGAAAGAGAGCTTATTGAAAGAGAGATGCAGTTAAAGGAAACAGAGGTGATTGAAAGAGAGACAGACAAAGATGTTCTAACAGAAGAGGAAACAGTCAATGAGGGTGATGCATCAGATGTTAGTTTGGTTTTCACGGGCAGTGATACATCTTCAAAACAGCAGGTTGAAAGCAACAGTCCAAGCAATGATTCAGATACTGATGGTACACACATGAATGAAGCTATTTGGGATACCGAGGATGATCACATCAGACCTTCATTTGACACAGAGATATTGGCTACGGTACGACATTCAAATGATAATGATAATGTGAATTTTGAACAAACATCTTCTTTGAAATCTGAAAATCTTTATCTCAAAAAGAAAATCACCGAGCTTTCAAAAGAAGCAGCTGATGTCAAAGAAGAACAGTAAAAAAGAACTGCTCAGTTTCACAAAGATTTAACAAAACTCAAAGCACAAAGTATCTCTTTCCAACTGAAACTGCAAGAGAAGAATGAGAAAAAGTTTTCGGAGAAATCTTTGACATCGGTGCTTAAAGGAAAACAAAAGATTTTTGAAGAAAATTGTGATGATACCAAAATCAAGTTTGATTTTGATGAACTTGATACTAAAAATATTGAGTTGGAACATGCTGTGGCATCATTACAAAAAGAAAATGAGCATTTGAAACAAACTTACAAAAACTTGTTTGATTCAATCAAGCGGTCAAGAGTTCAGAATCAAATTTCAAAAAAATCTGATTCTTAGATCGCACAAAATTATCTTTTTGATAAAGAAAAATCTGTGCTTCAAAAGAAAATTGTTGAATTGGAAAAGACGATTGCACAACAAACCAAGGATTTTGGTGATACCAAAAATGATTTTTCAATCGAAATAGACAAATCTGAAAAATATTTTGCACATCTTGAAAATCAAAATGCTTCTTTGCATGAAAAACTGGCATCATCAGATCGTCTTTCTCTTCAAAAAGAATACAATGATTTGAGAACTTCATACAATGCCTTAAAAGCAAAGTTTGATGTTCTTAACCGGTCAAAAGGAAAATATTAAGTTTCAAACGAGTCTAAACCACAAGTGTTTCAAAAAAGGTTTACACGGGTGAATTTTCAAAACCATTTTCAAAAAGGTTTCTCAGTTTACTACCTATTCTTTGCAAAAAGGAAGGAAGTTTTCAAAAAGACCAAATTTTTTTGAAACATTCACTCCTCAAAAGGTTTCAAATGCAAGTGCTCATAAAGAAAAGAATCAAGGTTTTCAAACTCCATACTCTCGTTTTACTCCGGTAAAGCCAGTGTGCAAATCAAAGCAAAGTCGTTCAAAACATTTGAAATATTCATACTCTGAAATGCTTCCGCTATAACAAAAGAATGGCTATGCTTTGAAAAATCCAAATTCTTGAAGGTTTCCATTCATCTCAAAAATGAATTTTCGAAATGAAACGCTGATGAAGCGAAAAGTGTACCGCTTTTTGGGTGTCATTTAAGGCCAAAGTCGAGATTATTTGATCAAATATTGCCCTAAATCGTTCCTTTTGTCATTTTAGGTACTTTTGAGAGGAATATTACAAAAGAAAGCATTTTGGACGTTTTTGGAGCGAAAAAGTGCAGAAAATGACAAAGTCTCAAATCATGCTGGAAATTGCCTTTGACGGCGTCACAAGTTGTTAGTGACGGCGTCATGAGTTGACAAAAGGGTGGATAAATCAAATACACGTGACGCGCCAGAATGTTTTGTAAAGGGGGGGTCTGACGGCGTCATGTACAAAATTTCCAATGCCATCAAGAGTAATCAAAAGAGTGACGGCCCAGAACCCATAAAGAGTGACAGCGTCAGAAGTGGATCTAGGCAATACGAGTATTATTATGGCGGCGAGTTGACAGCGTCAGACTTAACTCTTGACGCCGTCGGATTACAAAATCAATATATAGTTTTTTAGTTTTCATTCATTGTGTGCAACTTTGAGGGAATAAAACCCTAGACGATTTTTCCAGTTATTTGAAGGGTTTCAACCCTTTGTTTCTTCCATGTTCAATTGAAGATAAGCACTTTACCAAATCATTCAATATGTCTATGTGTTGTTTGATTATATCTTACGCTTGTCTTCTCTTTAAAATGCTAGGCTAGGTTTCTTTCGTGTTTGCTTAAATGTAATGAAACCTAGATGTTAATTATTGGTTGATGGTTTGTTTATAATTGTTGTGGATGAATGAATTCGATGTTCGGCTTAAAAAAATTGGCAGACTTCCAACTGGTAACTTGCTTGAACGTCTTAAGAAACATGATCGGAGGTGTACTACGATTATTTGGTTATATTTAATGCATAGGTAACTTCCAGGGATACCATGTTAGGAGCTTTTAGTCGGCTCGACATAGGATTGAGGTTGAAGCCTATAGAGTTAGGGAAGATCGTACACGGCCCTACGACTAGTATTAAGGAATATAACCCGTCATCCATGCAATTGTAACAAGCTAATCAACCGGTAAAAGATATCTAGGGAGTAATGAAATCTAAGTAAACACAGTTTCTCTCATTATTGTTTACACCATAATTTAGTTTATGTTTATTTTATTTTATTTTGATTGCATCTTTAGTTAATTGGGTTAGTTGACTAGTAACTAATTCCGCCCACTCCTTCAAAACCCGAGATTTTTACTTGCTTTCCTTAAAATATAAAAATACAAAAAGAATCATCCTGTTGATATAAATAATGCGTAAAAACGTTATTAATATTTCTCGATATCCCTATGTTTTGACGATCACAAAATGTAAAATCATTACGTAAACAAGTATTTAGTGACAAAATATCATTACATCAAACTAAATCACTTAAGGTATGAATAAACAATTGCCGAATACATTTTATGATCAAAGGAAGGTTTATTTAATACTTACAAATTATATAAAATGGTATAAACATTTTATATATTTAGAAAAACACTTTTGGTAATTAAAGGAAAATGGTTAATTCATAATTAATATATGAATTCAAATTTTTAACCAAAATCAGTTAAATCTACACCAAATAAACTTTCCCTAGAAAAGACAAAAGCTTCAGGCCGTTACAGGTGGGCGGCCCCCCATGAATTAAGGGGGCCAGCACACGCTCCTATGTCAGAAACTTTTGCCTATAAATACTGGTTCAAATCTCTAATTTTTCCTCACCTTTTGCACTAAAACTTTCTGTCCAAATCCTCTCTAATCATCTTCCTAAAACCTTTGATCATAAACTTATTAGTTTTTGTTTCAAATGATTCAATCCTTTATCATTTAAAGTGCAAGAGAAGAAAACTCCTTTCATATCTAATCAAGAAGTATTGAAGATTAGTTGTGTAGTTTGTTTATATAAATTGTCAAGTTGAGTAGTGATTGTAATAAGTAGATCTAGGTGGGTTTGTAAATCTAGTATAGTAGAAGTAGTGGTGTAAAGAAAAAGTAGTGAAGTAGTGTGAAGTTGTGAAGTAGTAGTGGTGTGTACAAGTTGTGAAGAAGGTGTGCCAAGTCGTAAAGAATTCGTGAGATTGGTTCTAGCTACTATTAGAACTCGACATTTAGCTTAGTGTCGTAAATAGGTGTAAGCAAAAGTCGTGTAAGGTTTCTCTGCCACAAGGGAGTTCGTTGACATAGTGAAGAAAACTCTCGAGTGCGTGACTCGGGGAGTGGGGTAGGGCGAAAAGGTACTTCGTAGCCGAACCACTATAAATCCTTGTGTTGCGCTTTGATCTTTCTATCTCTATCTTATCTTTATTTTCATATTTACATTATAATTATTTAATTAGTTACTTTAAATTGTTTATAGTGTGCAAGTGTTGAATCTCACATAAATAAGAATCGAAGTTTTTGAAAACAAAGTTTTTAAAATATAATTTGACGTAAAACTATTCAACCCCCCTTCTAGTTTTCCACAATTGGCATCAGAGCTACGTTAAACAAGGTTTTTAAAATAAATTGTATTTTAAAACTTGAAACGATCTATGGAATCTGAAAAATATTTAGAAGGTCAATCTATGCAAAGACCACCACTATTTGAAAGTGATGGTTTTCTTTATTGGAAAAATCGATTCGAAACTTATGTGAAATCCAAAGATCTAGATCTTTGGCATGTTGTTACTAATGGTGATTTTCCTCCTATACAAAATAATCCCAAAACCAAAAGGGATGAAATTGTACCTTTTGAAAAACAAAACGATGATTTGAAAAAGAAACTTGCTAAATATAATGAGGCTAAAATGGTAATTTATAATGTGTTACCACACAAAGAATATGAAAGAATTTTTATGTGTAAAACCGTAAAAGATATTTGGAACTCTTTACAAATCACTCACCAAGGGAATAGTCAAGTCAAAGATAATAAGATAAATCTTCTTGTACAACAATATGAACAATTTATGATTCCGGAAGAGGAATCAATTGATAATGCTTTTGCTAGATTTAACACAATCATCACAAGTTTAAAAGCGCTAGATGAGAATTTCTCTAGCAAAAATTTTGTAAGGAAATTTCTTAGGGCTCTCCATCCGAAGTGGCGTGCTAAGGTGACGGCTATTGAGGAATCAAAGGATCTATCAACTCTTACTGGTACAAAAAGTTGTATTAGTCACGCCAAAAATGTGTGATGATCTACATATAGTCACACACTTTTTTTTCGTTGTGTGTCACTAAAGGTCCCGCCACCGTAGGTGGCATATGGTCACATTGTTGAGTTCGTGGCCTTTTCCATCGAAAAAGAGTGACCAAAACCCCGAATATGTGTGACAAATTAGGCACAAGTTTTGTTGGATTAGTCATTATCAGTGACCGTAAACACCTTATAGTCACACGAATGTTTTTTGAGAGTGACTATTGTTCGACCTTTGGCCACATAAATATATAATATATGTGACATTTGAGATGATATATTCAAGTAAATGTGTATTTTGTGTGACTATTGATAATCCAATGACCACATGAATATACAATAAATGTGACGTTTGTGATGATTTAGTCACACAATGGGTGTTATTTTTTGGAGTTAGTCACATACAATTTAACACAAAGTGGCCAAAAGTGTGAATAAGTGTGACCATATGCTGTTTAAAGTGAAGAAATGTGTATTTTGTGTGACTATTGATCATCTAATGGCCACATGAAGTTTATGTTTACGTGACCTTTTTGTAATATTTAGTCACACAAAGCATGTTTGTTTTGGGTATTTAGTCACATACCATTAAGCAAACAGTGGCCAAAAGTGTTAATAAGTGTGACCATATGCTGTTTAAAGTAAAGAAATGTGTATTTTGTGTGACTATTGATCATCCAATGGGCACATAAAGTTTATGTTTACGTGGCCATTTGTAATATTTAGTCACACAAAGCATGTTTGTTTTGGGTATTTAGTCACATACCATTAAGCAAACAGTGGCCAAAAGTGTTAATAAGTATGACCATATGCTGTTTAAAGTGAAGAAATGTGTATTTTGTGTGACTATTGATCATCCAATGGCCACATGAATTTTATGTTTGTGTTACCTTTTGTAATATTTAGTCACACAAAGCATGTTTGTTTTGGGTATTTAGCCACATACCATTAAGCAAACAGTGGCCAAAAGTGTTAATAATGTGACCATATGCTGTTTAAAGTGAAGAAATGTGTATTTTGTGTGACTATTGATCATCCAATGGCCACATGAAGTTTATGTTTGCGTGGCCTTTTGTAATATTTAGTCACACAATGAACTAAGCAAACAGTGACCAAAGTGTTAATAAGTGTGAATATATGCATCTTTTAGTCACACTTAAAAAATCAATATATATCAAAACAATTCAAATATGTATCAAAACAAATTCAAATACGATAAAATTGGAATGTATATAACTGAACCAAATATAAAATTGGACATTCTTTTATACACCAAGGAGTCCTAGTCGGCTTACAATAGTTTCTTTATAAGTATCTATAATCTTTTCCATAAGCAAGTAGCAACTTCGAGCGGTCTTAATCTCTGAGCAGTACCAACTTTAACTAGCAGTAGTAACTTTTGTACTAGCAGTAGTAAATACTTGGCACATTTTCTTTAAAGTTCATGAGCTGCACTAAATCCATCTAAGCAAGATTAACACAAACATGATCAGCAGTAATTCAAACAACATCATGAAGACTTTTAATCCAAAACAATGAACATACTAATAAAATTTGCAGTTAAACTTACAAGTTTTTCTCCCATTGATCTAATCGCATCATCTGGATATAAAAGCCTTGAAAATGTAGGCTGCTGCATATCAACACATCAGGATGAGAGCAGGACTAGAACATGTTAAAGCTCACAACATAACAGAACTAGATGAGCCATTGGTTTAACTATTTGCACAAACATGATAGGAGAGTTAATACTAGTACCACGTTAGTACTGCTGGAGCAGAGTTACTATTGCTAGTGTATATATATATATATATATATATATATATATATATATATATATATATATATATATATATATATATATATATATATATATATATATATATATATATATATAACAGAATGTATATAAATGAAGCAAATATATATACAATTGTATTTCAAATTCAATAAAAATCGAATGTACATAAATGAAGCAAATATATATAAAATTGTAATGTTGTATATAATCAAATTCTCAACTATCATAAGTTAAAACATGTTGACTCCTCGCCGCCTTAGCTTGCTTTTGCAAGGTTTCACTAGAGACCAAATGTTTTCGCTTCGTTGGTACTAATTTTAGTCCTGTATTTTGTTCACTAATATTTGGTATCATAGTTGGTGGTGTAACCTGTAGAACCGGTTTTAACAGGTTCCTATATATATATATATAAAACACGGTACATTAGTCATGTACGTAAAACTAAAAAAATCAAAGGTGGATGTTTTATTACTTACCACTGTTTCCATTACTGGTACATTTTCCAAAGTTTCAATGGCCATTGGAGTGGTCACCTGCAATATAAATTAAGAAATATAATGGTGTTATCATTAGAAAATGAAATTGTTAACAACATAAAAAGTGGCTTACATCTGAGTCTAATGTCAGTTTCTTTCTGCAAAAAAAATGGGAAATTTAAGAAACTAAGGCACTAATAACGCTGCATAATATAAGATCTGCCAACCATGAAACCGTAAAAATATACATTGGTTGGCTTTGGTGACTGAGATGGAGCATACCCACGCCTCGAAAATGAAGTGTGCCAGAAAATCCATCTGAGGGAATTTTTAGCCAGGCATCCCATGTATCATCCTCACCCGTGAAAATAACATGTAGCCCCTGCAAGAAACAAGTAACGTGATTATTGCTAACATAAAAGACGACAACATTAGATGTCCCAAATATAAGTTTAGCCTAAAAAACAAACATACGGGTTGCATATCAAATGACAACAAATAATATACAATTGGTTGCAATTTTATGCAGTGCCAAACGTGGAACGAATAAATGTCAAACACGTTACCAGGCAAGCAAATCACTAACATTTGGTACAAATGAAACAGTTTGACAAAAAGCAACCATATTTGAGTTAATTTCCTATATAACAGATGTTATGTTAATCTTTTGATAGATAACTTACGCAACTGCGATAAGCAAACTCCAACTGTTCAGCAACATCCTCCCGGAGTGGAAACCAATCAAGACTCCCTTTACGAGCAAAAAAGTGGCCTCTTAGAACACGTCGATTGTCTCCATTCCAATAAACAGGAAAACTATTTCGTCTTAATAAGTCTACCTGCAACGATTACCACCACACGAATTTATAATCAAAAACATGTTTTAGGCTAGTTTAATCCATGAAAATCAATGTAAATCGTTTTATATTCGATTACACATTTAAGAAAATATAAATTAAATATGTGTTTGAGCATACCCATGAACAGAGTAGGATAGATTAGATGAGGGTGATGGTGGCTCGACTGTGATACTGGTGGTTATCTCGAACCAAACAACCGAAGCAAACAAAGTCTCCCATACAGTTCCCTTGTCTTGATGACGGTGATGGTGTGGAGGAGCGATGGTTGGTGGAACCACGGCGAGATAACGCGGTGAAGTGTGGCAATGGTGTGAGTCGGTTCTAGAGAGAAGGATGATGAGGCGAAAAATGATCCGTTTTTAGGGGGTCATTTAAGCCCGGAATTGAATTTATTTGATCAAATATTGCCCTAAATCGTTCCTTTTGTGATTTTAAGTACTTTTGGAGTGAATTCTGGAAAAAGAAGCATTTTGGACGTTTTTGGAGCATAAAAATGAAGAAAACGGCAAAGTCTTAATTTTCCTTGCTGGGAACAGTACCTGACGGCGTTACCAAATTCTTAATGACGGCGTCAAGAGGAAAACAAGAGGTGAAGAGGGTAGAGTCCATGACGATCAAGAATGTTTTTACACTAAGGCCTGACGGCGTCACCATAGGCCGTTATGGCCCCATTACTCTTGAGGGCCCAGAGGAAAACTACTCTTGACGGCATCAGATCTGGATCTAGACAATCCGATTTTATTATGGGTGGCGGGTTGACGGTGTCAGAATTTTCTTCTTGACGCCGTCACCTTGGAAAATCTATATATACTTTTGTAATTTTCATTCATAAGGGAGGACAATTTTAGGGATGACTTGGAGAAACCCTAGCACAATTTTATCAGTATTTTCAAGGGTTTTCACCCCTTGAAACCTTTCATGTTCAATTAAGATAAGTATCCTTTCAATTCATTCAATATGTCTATGTGTTGTTTGAATATATCTTACGCTTGTCTTGATTTTAACATGCTAGGCTAGATCTCTTGTGTGTTTGCTTAGATGTAGTGAAACCTAGATGTTGATTATAGGTTGATTGCTTGTTTATAGTTGTAATGGATGAATGATTTCGATGTTAGGCTTAAGAAAACTGGCAGACTTCCATAGTGTAACTTGCTTGAACGTCTTAAGAAGCATGAACCAATGCGTACTAGGTTCTTATGGTTGTATTTAATGCATGAGCGAATTCTAATGATCCCATGTTAGGAGCTTCTTGCAGGCTCGACATAGGAGTGAAGTAGTAGCTTATAGAGTTGGGGAAGTACGTACGTCACCCCATGATTGGTATTAAGGAATATAACCCGTCATCCACGCAACTGTAACAAACTATCAACCTGTAAAAGATATCTAGGGAGTAATGAAATCTAAGTAAACACAATTTTCCCATTTATTGTTCACACCACTAGTTTAATTAGCTTTATTTACATTTCTGTTATTTTATTTTGATTGCATCTTTAGTTATTGGGTTAGTTGACTAGCAACTAATTCCGCCCACTCTTCCAAAACCCGGGATTTTAATTGCTTTTATGAAAATACAAAAAGAATCATCCCTCACCTCTAGACCTAGTTTTTAGGCTTTCTAATCCTAGCGACACTATTCCTGAGTTGAACGATCATTCCCCCGGTACTTGTCACTATACTATACTACAACGATCAGGTACACTTCCTGGTGGGGGTTGTAAGCTTCTCGAGATCCCTCGAGAGGTAAAGCCTGGTGCAATTCCCACGCATCAAGTTTTTGGCGCCGCAGCCCGGGGAAATAGTTATTGTCTAGGTTAGGATTTCTTTTTATTAGGTCTACTTGCTAGATTCCTTTCTAGTAAGATTTTATTTTTATTTTTAGGTTTTCTTTAGTCTATCTATTTCTTCGTGCCTTTGTTCATAATCTTTACCATCCGACATTATGGAAGGTGGTAACATCTTTGAACCCATCAACCCAACACAACAAAACCACCAACAAAACCCACCACTAGCAAACCAGCCTCTTAGGCCCCGAACACTAGGAGAGTATTCCCGACCTAGCCACCAAGGCTATCGAAATACTATTGAGCTCACCCAAGGAGCCAATGTGTCCCCCTTGCGATCCGACACCATCCAGTTGGTGCAAAGCGGATGTGCATTCCATGGACTTCGTTCCGAAGATCCTAATCAACATCTCAAGGACTTCCTTAAAATCATAGATTCTATAGACCTTGATGTTACAACTAGAGAGTCGACCCAATTACGCCTATTCCAATTCTCTCTACGTGATCAAGCTAGTCAATGGCTTGAACGTTCACCCGCGGGATCCATCACCTCATGGGATGATCTCACCACTCGTTTCCTTTCTCAATTTTTCCCACCGGGGAGAACTACCAAGCTTAGAAATGATATCTTGATGTTCCAATAACGTCAAGGTGAAACTCTATATGAAGCATGGACTCGTTTCAAGGACTTACTCCAAAAAGTCCCTCATCATGGCATAGACCTTTGGCTCCAAGTCCAAATCTTCTATGACCATATCGATCTCTCCACAAGGCAAACCATTGACCAATCGGCCGGTGGCAAGCTACATGATCTAAGTGCGGAAGAATCATGGGAACTCATAGAAGATCTTGCTCTCTATGACAACGAAAGTTGGAATGATCCTCGTGATTTGAACAAAACGGTCAAGGCAATATCTTTGCCTTCGAATAATTCTAGCACTCCCGACCGTAGGATCATGGAACTTGAGGACCAAGTCAAGTTTCTTATGAAATCTTACGAAGCTCCTAAGCCTTCAAGCCAAGTGAACAAAATCACTTCTTCATGCGAATTATGTAGCGGTCCCCGTGACACTCGTGATTGCGTGGAACTCCCCGGAACAGCTTTTGCGGACTACGCATCTTCGCGTACCGACGAAGCGGGAGATAAGTGGTACACTTTCAAGCCCGAGCCAAACCCTTACGGTGATTCCTACAACCCTTCTTGGAAAAATCACCCGAACCTTAGGTGGAAACAAAACCAAAACGATTCTTCCAATCGGTCTAATCGTTACCAACCAAACGGTCCACCCTCCAACCGTACTTTCAACAACGATCCTTCTAATAACAATGGTAGTACCAACAATCTTGAAGGATTGATGTCCAAATTTATGGCATCTCAAGAAGCTCGCATATCTAAGTTTGAAGCCCATTTCAAACAAAAGCAAAGCGAGATGACCACTAAAATTGACACATTGTTGAAAGTTCTCAATGACCGAGAAATGGGAGCACTCCCAAGCGACACGGTCAAGAACCCGAAACTAAACGTTAACCCCATATCATCAGTTTCGTCACCCACTTCTTGTCCGCAATACTACTCGGTTAAATCAATGAGCACGTGTTTCAAGCAAAACCAAATTCTTTAAAAGGACCAATCAAATGAAACACCCGATATCAAACTGGTCAAAAGCATAGTTGAAACACCTCCTACACAAGACCTTGATGATGAATTCAAGGAGCTCCACCTTGAACGTCCCGTCATTGATGTCTTAGCCCGTGCTCCCTACTATAGTGCCCTCCTAGAAAAATATGAGAAATTTAAACTAGGTAAAAACGGGACCACCTTCGTTCAAAACAAGTTGCCTAAAAAGCTTGATGATCCGGGTATATTTGTTTTGCCTTGTAAGATAGGAAAATCCGAAGCTTTCGACACATTAGCCGATTTAGGATCGAGCCTCAACTTGATTCCCTTATCCCTTTTCACCACTCTCAAGCTAGGAAAGTTAGAGGAGACGGAGGTATTAATTGGTCTAGCGCATGGGAATATTGCCCACCCGGTTGGGATGATCAAGGATGTAGTTGTTTATGTAGGGAAGTTAACTATTTTAGCGGACTTTCACGTCCTAGATATGGTTAGTGACACTACATGCCCATTATTAGTAGGAAGAGGATTTTTAGCAACCGCTAGCGCCATGATAGATTGTAAGGAGTCTAAGATAGTGGTAGGTGAGGGCGATACTTGGTCGGTATATGATGTTAAGAAACATACTATGATTGTGAGGATGAACCGACACCACATTGGGTAGAGATGAATAGGAGACCATCTAGATATGGACCTTGGATAGAAAGAAACTTTATAGGACCTCAACGCCTATTCTATCTAGAAAAAGATTTCATCGATAAAACACATTCGGTGGAACAACTCATAGCTAGAGATGAAGAGCTAGACCCTTTTGAGGACCCCCTAGTCTTTAGGAAAATGATTGAGTTCTTAAGCGTAATGCCTATTAACATAGAGATGAACAAGTGGAAAAGAGAGGGGGATAAGTGTAAATGGAGGTGGGACAAGCCACCTAAGGAAGGTGACGGATCATGGCATATGAAGATGATTTTGTATGATCCGGATGGAGAAAAGTTTGAAAGGTCATACCGTACAAAGAAAACCGATAGGAAGTTGAAACCTAAGTTTGATCCCAAAGATGTCCTCAATGAGGAACTCACCCATATCACGTAATAGCCCATGACCTCGAGTCTAGCTACAAGACTCGTAAATAAAGAAAAGCGCTTCTTGGGAGGCAACCCATGCTTTGTGTGATTTTTAATTATTTGATTGTTTTTGTTTCCGTATGCATGCTTTATTTTTATTGTTGGTAGATCATGTTTCAAAAATAAAATAGTGAAAATACTTCATTTTGTCGTTTGGCTTTGTCCTAACTTCATCCAAAGGTATTTCGCAAAAGATAAGTGTAAGGGGAAACCCCAAATATGTTTTTAAGAAACAAAGTTGATCATGATTCTCCACAATATTAAAAGAACATGTATATTCGTATTTGTTAGAGTCAAATGCTTGTATCGAGTCATAATGATGCTTTGCAGGATTTTCCAGGAAGTAGGACATAAGTTTTCCAGAAATTTTCTGGAAACTTAACGTAAGGATGTCTGCAGATCACTTCTGATGGCGTCAGGAATTAATTTCTAACGGTGTCATGTGTAAAATTCTGGAAATTTTGTTAGTTTTGTTTTTCTAACAGAGTCTTAAAGTTTTTGTTAATTATTTAGTTTTATAAACTCCAGGAAATCTGCAAACATTCATTCCACAAGCATTATATCTTACATTGTTTTCTAGGATTTGTTAGTATATATAGATTGCCGCCGATTTTTCGCGAGGTTGCCTTGTTTGTTTTCTCAGATTTAACAGGTTATGTATGACAAGAAGATGATTTATATTCTGGAAGGGAAGCTTTGATTGTTCATTTTCTTGGAGGAAGATCTAACCTTGTTACCGCACTATCCATACCGAGCAAATCAGGGGAGTATTTGATTTCATTCTTTTACCTATTTCACTTTTACATTCTTTAATTGAACATTGGGGACAATGTTCATCCTAAGTGTAAGGGGAGGGTAAATGATGATACCTTATAGGATACACTTTCACTTGTGTCTGTTTGTTTGATGGTAGGTGTGTAATAAAACTATGAGAAATACTTGTTAGTATAATTTTAGCGCCAAATTTAAATTTTTTTACAACATTTAGGAGTGAAACTTTAACCTTAGCAAGCGTCTCATAGATAGGAGTCGTATGACTAGCACAAAACCGTACCATTCAGAAAAATTTTCCACCAAAATATGTGAGGTTCGCCTTTAGATTTGATAGAAAAAGCATTTACTATTAGTGCTTATGAGTGTACCGGTAGCATTTAGATTCTAGAACTTGCGTTAGTGATGCATCCCGAGACCGCTAGTGAGACTACATTCTTGTAGTAGGAATTACTACATGATAAGAGGCATTAGGATCACCCTTGTGTTAAACCCGTATCATAATTACTTGACCAATTAAGTCATATTACTTGGCTAGTTAAGTCAATTAATTTTTTCCACACCTTAGCGTTGTACTCATTTTTAGTACACGAAACCCCTAGTACACCCCTCCGAGCCTATCTTTTCGTTTCTAACTTTAAGCATCTTACTTAAAGGAAGAATTTGTTACACTCCACTTAAATGTACACCCAAATCGCCTTAGCCTTCCGTGTATGCGCTCATCTTTAGTGCATTATTGTTACATGTTTAAACCATTAGTTAATTATCTAATTGATTACATGGTTGCTAAGTCGAGTCATATCCTTGTACATATTGTTTTGGGACAATTGGGACTCATGGGTAAAGTACTTGTGTTATGGAGTAATGGGGAAGAACATCATATATTACCCCCATATGTGCGTTAATCTTAAAAATACTCCAAGTGTTTTGATTATCTTAATTCGAGTCGTTAGATTAGTTTATTGTAAAGTATGTAAAAATTCAAGTGTAAGGGGAATGTTCATTCCCTACGATGTATTATTTTGGATGGCAGGGTAAGAGTGTATGCAACATCAAAAAAAAAAAAAAAAAAAAATCGAGAAATCAAGAAAAAGAAAAAAAAATAGAAAAAGAAAAGAAAAAAAAAAAAAAAAAAAACCACAAACGGACTACCATCTCGTTTCATTCTATGTTTATTTTATGTTTTTGTTATTTTTGATTTATTAGCTTAAGTCGAGTCGAGTCTTGGCTTAGCAACGCCATGGTGTACATGTAATTAACCAAGATGATTAACTCGCCACCAGTAAAGATTGCCTTTATCAAACAAAACGTGTATTCCATATCCCTACACCTAACGTTATAACCCTTTGAAAGACCTCTTTGATAGTTTATCCTAGGTGCTTACGCCATGTGGTGGAGGTTTGATCCTTTCCCAAGCCAATGGTAATCTATTTTGCTATGACAGGTAGTGAGAGACGTTTTCCATTTCCATATTGTGATATATACTTTATTACACCCGAGAGATGTGAGTATCTAAACACTATTTGTGAGGTGCTAGTATATGACCTCCGTGCTTGTCTTTGGTCTTTAGTGGAATGATTATTTGTTGTAATTACTTTTATAATAGTGTTAAATGACCCCTAACTTGTATTTTGAATAGAATAAAAGCGCATTTGCTTGAGGACAAGCAAATCTCAAGTGTAAGGGTATATGATGAGGCGAAAAATGATCCATTTTTAGGGGGTCATTTAAGCTCGGAATTGAATTTACTTGATCAAATATTGCCCTAAATCATTCCTTTTGTGATTTTAGGTACTTTTGGAGTGAATTCTGGAAAAGGAAGCATTTTGGACGTTTTTGGAGCATAAAAGTAAAGAAAACGACAAAGTCTTAATTTTCCTTGCTGGGAACAGTACCTGACAGCGTCACCAAATTCTTAATGACGGCGTCAAGAGGAAAACAAGAGGTGAAGAGGGTAGAGTCCATGACGATCCAGAATGTTTTTACACTAAGGCCTGACGGCGTCACCATAGGCCGTTATGGCCCCATTACTCTTGAGGGCCCAGAGGAAAACTACTCTTGACGGCGTCAGATCTGGATCTAGGTAATCCGATTTTATTATGGGTGGCGGGTTGACGGTGTCAGAATTTTCTTCTTGATGTCGTCACCTTGGAAAATCTATATATACTTTTGTAATTTTCATTCATAAGGGAGGACAATTTTAGAGACAACTTGGAGAAACCCTAGGACGATTTTATCAGTATTTTCAAGGGTTTTCACCCCTTGAAACCTTTCATGTTCAATTAAGATAAGTATCCTTTCAATTCATTCAATATGTCTATGTGTTGTTTGAATATATCTTACGCTTGTCTTGATTTTAACATGCTAGGCTAGATCTCTTGTGTGTTTGCTTAGATGTAGTGAAACCTAGATGTTGATTATAGGTTGATTGCTTGTTTATAGTTGTATTGGATGAATGATTTCGATGTTAGGCTTAAGAAAACTGACAGACTTCCATTGTGTAACTTGCTTGAACGTCTTAAGAAGCACGAACCAATGCGTACTCGGTTTTTATGGTTGTATTTAATGCATGAGCGAATTCTAATGATCCCATGTTAGGAGCTTCTTGCAGGCTCGACAAAGGAGTGAAGTAGGAGCTTATAGAGTTGGGGAAGTACGTACGCCACCCCACGATTGGTATTAAGGAATATAACCCGTCATCCACGCAACTGTAACAAACTATCATCCTGTAAAAGATATCGAGGGAGTAATGAAATCTAAGTAAACACAATTTTCCCATTTATTGTTCACACCACTAGTTTAATTAGCTTTATTTACATTTCTGTTATTTTATTTTGATTGCATCTTTAGTTATTGGGTTAGTTGACTAGCAACTAATTCCGTCCACTCTTCCAAAACCCGAGATTTTAATTGCTTTTATAAAAATACAAAAAGAATCATCCCTCATCTCTAGACCTAGTTTTTAGGCTTTCTAATCCTAGCGACACTATTCCTAAGTTGAACAATCAATCCCCCGGTACTTGTCACTATAATATACTACAATGATCAGGTACACTGCCTAGTGGGGGTTATAAGCTTCTCGAGATCTCTCGAGAGGTAAAGCCTGTTGCAATTCCCACGCATCAAAGGAGAAGAGATAA
Organism: Artemisia argyi; assembly: GCA_030686995.1. NCBI lineage: Eukaryota > Viridiplantae > Streptophyta > Magnoliopsida > Asterales > Asteraceae > Artemisia > Artemisia argyi. Next base: position 394,227 of record JARVZY010011194.1, on the reverse strand, counting down.
ATAGGTAGAAGATAGATCTGACTAAGCTAGTAGTGTTAATGTTTTGATTTTGGGTGAAAAAGGGGCGCCATATGAGCGGAGCGAGAGATTGACATTTTAGGGCAAATTAAGGGGCGGGATGTTGAGCGCTATACTAAAAATTTGGAGATTGAAAGCCTATCAAATGAGCTCGAAATGTTTTATGAGTTGAGCTCAACCTTATATAAGTTCGACTCGAGTTATTGTTGAGTTCTCGAGCTTGTAAGTGATATAAAATATGTGTTTTTTTTAATATGTAAGTGTACTAAGTGTAAATACTTATTTATGAATGTATCAAGCTTTTCGAGCCGAAATCGAACCAAATTCATTTCTTAGGTTATATTCCAAATTTAATTTTTGTAATAAAACACATCTTTACAGATAAATCGAGCTTTTCGAGTCAAGCTCAATCCGAGTTCCTTCTCGATCCCGGATAACATATGATCGGGAAGGTCCCTGGATACTTGCTTCTTAGTGTCTGTGACAAATGATATACACCTACCAAGCCGGTGCAACCCATGCATGACCAGTGATAATGGCTAATTCACATGGGTCATGGTTATGTGCATTAATTAGGTTATCACTGGTCACATTCCTTAATTAATGGGTATTTGACATCGATCATATAGGTCATATGCATTGGGTGGATAGTTGCTTAGAGTGTCATGTTACGACACATCCATGACTGTTGACAATTGGTAATTAACATGCATGGATCATCGGTCAGGCGCATTGGGTTAGAGTGGCTTTTAGTGTAATGGAAACCATGCATTACCGGTGATAATGGCTAATTCACATGGGTCATGGGTCATGTGCATTAGGTTATCACTGGTCACATTCATTAATTAATGGGTATTTGACATCGATCATATGGGTCATATGCATTAGGTGAATAGTTGCTTAGAGTGTCATGTTACGACACATCCATGACTGTTGACAATTGGTAATTAACATGGGTCATGGGTCATGTGCATTGGGTTATAGTGGCTTTTAGTGTAATGGAAACCATGCATTACCGGTGATAATGGCTAATTCACATGGGTCATAGGTCATGTGCATTAGGTTATCACTGGTCACATTCATTAATTAATGGGTATTTGACATCGATCATATGGGTCATATGCATTGGGTTGATAGTTGCTTAGAGTGTCATGTTGATATAAATAATGCGTAAAAATGTTATTAATATTTTTCAATATCTCTACGTTTTGACGATCACAAAATATAAAATCATTAAACATAAAATCATTACGTAAACAAGTATTTAGTGACAAAATATCATTACATCTAACTTAATCACTTAAAGTATGAATAAACAATTGCCTAATACATTTTATGATCAAAGGAATGTTTATTTCATAAATACAAATTATATAAAATGGTATACACATTTTATATATTTAGAAAAACACTTTTGGTAATTAAATGAAAATGTTTAATTCATAATAAATATATGAATTCAAATTTTTAACCAAAATCAGTTAGTTTTTCACCAAATAAACTTTCCCCAGAAAAAGACAGGAAAACTGCAGTTTTCGTCTGGGCGGCCCCCTTAATTATAACGGGCGGCCCCCTTAATTTTAAGGGGGCCGGCACACAATTAAAGGGGCCGGCCACGCTCCCCTGTCAGATTCTATCAGAAATTTTTCCCTATAAATACCACATCAAACCTGGTATTTTACTACCTTTTGCACGAAAATTTTCAGATCCAATTCTCTCTAAACATCCTTCTAAAACCCTTTGATCATAAGATTATTAATCCTTGTTTCAAGTGATCCAATCTTTTCATTACCTCATCTCTCTAAGTGCAAGAGAAGAATAATCCTTCCATTTCAAATCAAGAAGTATTGAAGATTAGTTGTGTAGTTTGTATATATCAATTGTAAAGTTGTGTAGTTCTTGTAATAAGTAGATCTAGGTGGGTTTGTAATTAAGTATAGTAGAAGTAGTGGTATGAAGAAAAAGTAGTGGAGTAGTGTGAAGTTATGAAGTAGTAGTGGTGTGTACATGTTGTGAAGAAGGTGTGTAGTGACTAGTAGTGTGAGATTGGTTCTAGCTACTATTAGGACTCGACATTTAGCTTAGTGTCATTAATTGGTGTAAGAAAAAGTTGTGTAAGGTTTTCTCCGACATAAGGGAGCTAGTTGACATAGTGAAGAAAACTCTCGAGTAGGTGACTCGGGGAGTGGAGTAGGGCAAGGAAGGTGTCCTTGTAGCCGAACCACTATAAATCCTTTGTCTCGCGGTTAGATCTTTCCAACTCTAACATATTACTTAGCTTACTTACTTACATCTCGTATATTGCTATAATTGTCTATATTATGCATGTGTTGATTTTACATACTTAGCTTATATCGTTATTATTTTTCATACCTCGATATAGTTGTTCATATTGTTCAAGACTTGAGTTCACATAAGATCGAATCAAAGTTTTAAGAGTAAACAAGGTTTTAAAACTAAACTAAGTTTTCATAAATAAAAAGGGACGTAAAAATACTTGTCTATATTGTTATTGTTTACATGCGTAGATATAAGTTCTTATAAGTCATACTCATTCATATTGTTATTATTTACTTGCGTAGATATAAGTACTTATAAGTATCACATAAACTATAAACGAAGTTTTGTTTTAAACAACTAAGTTTTCATAAAATTAAAAAGACGTAAAACTATTCAACCCCCCCCCTTCTAGTTTTCCACAATTGGCATCAGAGCTACGTTAAACAAGATTTTTTAAAATATATTTTATTTTAAAACTTGTATCGATCTATGGAATTGGAAAAATATTTAGAAGGTCAATCTATGCAAAGACCACCACTATTTGAAAGTGATGGTTTTTGTCACACCCCCAAAATCAGGTCCAGCGGAAGCATACATGTAGCTGGGGTGTAACTCAATTGATATCACAACACTAGTTCAAAAATGGTTTGCACTTGAATCATTTTGAATAAAATAGTTAAATCAAAATGTTGAATTTATATTGTTAAAAGTAATGCGGAAGTAGGCCCTTAAAATAGTTTAAAACGGTCCCCATATGAATAATCAGAGTCTTCTATGACCATGCCATGCCCTGCCAAAACCTCCAGTAGCGTGCCATTGGTTATAACCTGAAAATACATGCTAAAGTGTCAACACAATGGTTGGTGAGTTCATAGAGTTTTGTGAAAAAGAATGAATGCATATTGATGAAGTTGTCCCAGCAAAGGCATCGTAAATCCACTCAGTTGCAAGTCCCGCCATAAGAGACTTGTAACCTGTGTGTTCACAACCCACTGCTAACAATATAGTATGAGTAAAACATGTATAAGTTCATCACAACAGTTAAGCAATTTTTCGTGAGTCTACACTTCATCTCCGAAGACCTCACGTTTGTATGTATGTCTCAATGGTCATCCAACAACTTAATTTGGAGCCACTGGCAGTCTAAATGGTCATCCAGCAACTTAATCTGGAGCCACTGGCAGTCTCAATGGTCATCCAGCAACTTAATCTGGAGCCACTGGAAGTTTCACAATCATGTATGTATGATTACTGGGTGCCATTTCCCAAAGTATAAAAGTTTAAATGTTTCAAGTATCAAGTAAGTATTTGTGCATGTATCAATCATGTATGTATGAAATCAAGTATAAGTGTTATCAAGTATAAATGAAATCAAGTATAAATGTTTTGAGTATCTGTAAAAGTAAGCAAGTAGTTGAGCATGTATCTCCCCCAAAGAGTTAAAACAAGTATAGAAAGAGTAGGGGCTATGACTCACCTGATGCAACAGCTACGATGACAAAAGTGTATACACAGAAATGAGGTTCGATCTCTAACCGCAACCTAATATGAATGATGAACGATCAACTTTAGGTCATGAAATGATGTTATGAATGTCCATGCACATGTTTCCTATACCACTCTACATTTTGAAAAATACTTGTTGTTATAAAAAATATACATTTTCCAAAACTTAGGAAAATATGGCTATTAGAAAAATAAAACTAGTTGCAATATATATACTTATATATATAACATATGTACCAATGTTAGTGTTGAAATCCTCGGTTTGAAATCCTTGAAATAACGCCTTGTAGTGATAAAAATATACTTGTAATAACTAATACTTCATTAGTTATAAAATTGGGTACTTGGTATTATTTCTAGCTTCTAAAGTTACTACGTAGTTTTAGTGTTAATATTAGTAAAAGCTGTCAAAATGAAATGAGTTTTGCCGATATTCAAACGTGAATATCTTTGTCGTTATAAGTTCGTTTTACTTGTTCTTTATATCCACGGTTACGTCTTAGTATGTAGTAATATATTTTGGAAAGCTTGGCTCCTCTAGGTTATGTTTAAAGCTTCGATTTGTCCATCGAAAATCGTCCAACAGCAACAATTTTCAGAAAAATAGTTTTCGTGAATAAACTTGCAAAAATCATATCTCCTTCGTTATAAACTCGTTTTAACCCGTTCTTTCGCCTATGGCTTCGTTTTTGAAAGTATTTTCTAAATCTTTGGTTGAAAAGTTCCCCTGAGTTACTGAGTTTTCTGTATTTTCATTTTTGGGACAGTAGGTATAAATATATGTTCCAAAACCATTTCCAAGGTTCTAAACTAGTTTCTAACATCACCAAATCTCTTGCAAACGCCACAAAGCTAGTCTAATCTTACCATACACCTTCTTAGGGTGCCATGGGTTCCTAATGACTAGTAATTAAGTTAATTTAACAAGGGAACACCTAAATCACAATCTAAGGTTTGTATGTTCAAAAAGTATACAAAAATAAAGTGGTATAGCTAGTTTGTGCATGAAATTAAGCATGAAAACTATAAGATACATATGTTAATTAGATGAAAACATGAAAATAAATTTGATAACTCACTTTGAAATAATAGGTGGTGAGATGATGAGAAACCTTGGATTACTTGTGTTTTTGTGTTATGATTCTTGATTAGGATGATGAAATGAACAACTTTGATGCTTTATACTTTGAAAAATAATGGTTTGATCATGGATCTTGATGTTGGGTCGTGGCTTAGGGAGGAAGACAAGAGAAAACCTCACTTTGATTATGAAAAAAAATATGAAAGTGTTAAAGGTGTTTTAGTAAGAAATATCTAACATAATGGTATTATTGTAAATATTTAGTCAATTGGAAGACAATGGGGGGGCTGCACATGTAAAGAAATTAGATGAGTATGTAGTAAGCTTGGTGTTATCTGGTTCACGGAGTCGGTTTTGGTTCTGTTATTCGCAAAACGTAAAGTTTTAAACCGCGAAACGTAAATTCGGGCATTGTAAAAATATGAAACTTGAAAGAATGACTAAACTTGTCAAAATACTCTATAATAAAATAAAAATGAATGGTAAGTTCCATCGGGTTGCTTGAACGTTGTTAAAACTGGAAACGCGGGTTAAAAACGCGTAATTCGCGTAAAACGCTGAACTGGAAAACGTAAAATTCCAAAATACTGGGTAAATGAATGTAACAACTTTTATGATGATATAAGGGATATAAAAATATGTCGGGACCATTGTGGGAATATTTAGATATATTCGTCGTGTATAAACCGGGTGTTAATGTTTATTATAAATACTTATACGTAAAACGTTAAATGTATCAAATATATAAATTTGAAAATCCTAAGAGTGGTATAACATGTAAATGATGTTATGATGATATGCAGACTGTCTCTAGTCCGTATGCAGTGTCCTTAGCACTAATGAAATGAATTCGCACCTAAACCAATCCGGTTACGCGAATTTGAATACCCGTAAACTAAATTTACGATGAAATGTGTAATGCACGTGAATGATGAAACCTTTTCCCGCAATGAATAGTGTTTAGTGAATAGTAAAATTTCTGAATGCTTCTCGGAATGTCAAACTGACACCAAAAATGATGAATAGTAAACTGATGAATAGTGTTTTGATGAATAGTATTTTTTTTTCCAAAGTTCGGGAAATGACCTGAAATGACCTGAAATGGCGAGTTGTGACAGTCTCCCATCCTAAAAGGAACTTCGTCCCGAAGTTCAGTTTATGTTAATCAGTTAAGTGTGTGTTTAAGAAAATGTGTCAAAGCTTATGTATGTGGGTTTCCTATCCAACTAGGTACGTTTTCGTGGTCAGATTTGATGAGGCAAACCTTCCCAATCCCGAGCATAGTCCTCAAAAGACCTCCTTTAGGTTAATCCTTTATGTAACCGATTTTCACTTAATCCCACAACTCATCAAACAAGAACTGTCATGAGATTAGGCTAAATCGGTTTGAGTGATGACTTTAACTTTTAGCTTGATTTTCGCAACCCAATCAAACAAGAACAGCACTAGAACCAAGCTAAAAATCAAGGTCTGGATTCAACATCCTTGAAAAAGGTCTTTTGAAAGATTGGCTCGGCTTTGGAATTGCTTACACACAATCCAGACAAAATATCATTATAACTATTCTCAGTGTTGCAAAATTCATTTCTGAGTCGGATATAGGTGGTCAGCCTATGTCCTACTATCCCGGGTTGAATATAAATGACCAGTCTATATTCCACCGAGGTTCCATGAATTTTGAAATACTCAGCTCAGTTATACTAATACTACGTCCTTCACAAATACTAAGATGTTCTGAAAGACTAAGGCAGGTGACCAAACTTAAGGTCAAATGATGAAACTATGTAAGGAAAAACATAATGCGGTGACATATACGATACGTGAACATGCTTATATGAAAGACAATTATAGTAAACAACTATAATAAATGAATATAATATATCAGATAATGAGACACAAATCTCATCACCTATGTCAGCAACTAACCACAAATGAGGCTTCAGCTTGGCAGGCAGGCATGTGACGGTCATAGGGTTAAGTTTTCGTAAAAGTAGCTATAGTCTAGGTTTTAAAAAAACACTCAGTTCGCTATAGCCAAGGCTCTAATACCAATCTGTCTCACCCCCAAAATCGGGTCCAGCGGAAGCATACATGTAGCTGGGGTGTAACTCAATTGATATCACAACACTAGTTCAAAAATGGTTTGCACTTGAATCATTTTGAATAAAATAGTTAAATCAAAATGTTGAATTTATATTGTTAAAAGTAATGCGGAAGTAGGCCCTTAAAATAGTTTAAAACGGTCCCCATATGAATAATCAGAGTCTTCTATGACCATGCCATGCCCTGCCAAAACCTCCAGTAGCGTGCCATTGGTTATAACCTGAAAATACATGCTAAAGTGTCAACACAATGGTTGGTGAGTTCATAGAGTTTTGTGAAAAAGAATGAATGCATATTGATGAAGTTGTCCCAGCAAAGGCATCGTAAATCCACTCAGTTGCAAGTCCCGCCATAAGAGACTTGTAACCTGTGTGTTCACAACCCACTGCTAACAATATAGTATGAGTAAAACATGTATAAGTTCATCACAACAGTTAAGCAATTTGTCGTGAGTCTACACTTCATCTCCGAAGACCTCACGTTTGTATGTATGTCTCAATGGTCATCCAACAACTTAATTTGGAGCCACTGGCAGTCTCAATGGTCATCCAGCAACTTAATCTGGAGCCACTGGCAGTCTCAATGGTCATCCAGCAACTTAATCTGGAGCCACTGGAAGTTTCACAATCATGTATGTATGATTACTGGGTGCCATTTCCCAAAGTATAAAAGTTTAAATGTTTCAAGTATCAAGTAAGTATTTGTGCATGTATCAATCATGTATGTATGAAATCAAGTATAAGTGTTATCAAGTATAAATGAAATCAAGTATAAATGTTTTGAGTATCTGTAAAAGTAAGCAAGTAGTTGAGCATGTATCTCCCCCAAAGAGTTAAAACAAGTATAGAAAGAGTAGGGGCTATGACTCACCTGATGCAACAGCTACGATGACAAAAGTGTATACACAGAAATGAGGTTCGATCTCTAACTGCAACCTAATATGAATGATGAACGATCAACTTTAGGTCATGAAATGATGTTATGAATGTCCATGCACATGTTTCCTATACCACTCTACTCTTTGAAAAATACTTGTTGTTATAAAAAATATACATTTTCCAAAACTTAGGAAAATATGGCTATTAGAAAAATAAAACTAGTTGCAATATATATACTTATATATATAACATATGTACCAATGTTAGTGTTGAAATCCTCGGTTTGAAATCCTTGAAATAACGCCTTGTAGTGATAAAAATATACTTGTAATAACTAATACTTCATTAGTTATAAAATTGGGTACTTGGTATTATTTCTAGCTTCTAAAGTTACTACGTAGTTTTAGTGTTAATATTAGTAAAAGCTGTCAAAATGAAATGAGTTTTGCCGATATTCAAACGTGAATATCTTTGTCGTTATAAGTTCGTTTTACTTGTTCTTTATATCCACGGTTACGTCTTAGTATGTAGTAATATATTTTGGAAAGCTTGGCTCCTCTAGGTTATGTTTAAAGCCTCGATTTGTCCATCGAAAATCGTCTAACAGCAACAATTTTCAGAAAAATAGTTTTCGTCAATAAACTTGCAAAAATCATATCTCCTTCGTTATAAACTCGTTTTAACCCGTTCTTTCGCCTATGGCTTCGTTTTTGAAAGTATTTTCTAAATCTTTGGTTGAAAAGTTCCCCTGAGTTACTGAGTTTTCTGTATTTTCATTTTTGGGACAGTAGGTATAAATATATGTTCCAAAACCATTTCCAAGGTTCTAAACTAGTTTCTAACATCACCAAATCTCTTGCAAACGCCACAAAGATAGTCTAATCTTACCATACACCTTCTTAGGGTGCCATGGGTTCCTAATGACTAGTAATCAAGTTAATTTAACAAGGGAACACCTAAATCACAATCTAGGGTTTGTATGTTCAAAAAGTATACAAAAATAAAGTGGTATAGCTAGTTTGTGCATGAAATTAAGCATGAAAACTATAAGATACATATGTTAATTAGATGAAAACATGAAAATAAATTTGATAACTCACTTTGAAATAATAGGTGGTGAGATGATGAGAAACCTTGGATTACTTGTGTTTTTGTGTTATGATTCTTGATTAGGATGATGAAATGAACAACTTTGATGCTTTATACTTTGAAAAATAATGGTTTGATCATGGATCTTGATGTTGGGTCGTGGCTTAGGGAGGAAGACAAGAGAAAACCTCACTTTGATTATGAAAAAAAATATGAAAGTGTTAAAGGTGTTTTAGTAAGAAATATCTAACATAATGGTATTATTGTAAATATTTAGTCAAGTGGAAGACAATGGGGGGGGGGGGGGGGGGGGCTGCACATGTAAAGAAATTAGATGAGTATGTAGTAAGCTTGGTGTTATCTGGTTCACGGAGTCGGTTTTGGTTCCGTTATTCGCAAAACGTAAAGTTTTAAACCGCGAAACGTAAATTCGGGCATCGTAAAAATATGAAACTTGAAAGAATGATTAAACTTGTCAAAATACTCTATAATAAAATAAAAATGAATGGTAAGTTCCATCGGGTTGCTTGAACGTTGTTAAAACTGGAAACGCGGGTTAAAAACGCGTAATTCGCGTAAAACGCTGAACTGGAAAACGTAAAATTCCAAAATACTGGGTAAATGATTGTAACAACTTTTATGATGATATAATGGATATAAAAATATGTCGGGACCATTGTGGGAATATTTAGATATATTCGTCGTGTATAAACCGGGTGTTAACGTTTATTATAAATACTTATACGTAAAAACGTTAAATGTATCAAATATATAAATTTGAAAATCCTAAGAGTGGTATAACATGTAAATGCTGTTATGATGATATGCAGACTGTCTCTAGTCCGTATGCAGTGTCCTTAGCACTAATGAAATGAATTCGCACCTAAACCAATCCGGTTACGCGAATTTGAATACCCGTAAACTAAATTTACGATGAAATGTGTAATGCACGTGAATGATGAAACCTTTTCCCGCAATGAATAGTGTTTAGTGAATAGTAAAATTTCTGAATGCTTCTCGGAATGTTAAACTGACACCAAAAATGATGAATAGTAAACTGATGAATAGTGTTTTAATGAATAGTGTTTTGATGAATAGTGTTTTTTTTCCAAAGTTCGGGAAATGACCTGAAATGGCGAGTTGTGACAGTTTTCTTTATTGGAAAAATCGACTCGAAACTTATGTGAAATCAAAGGATCTAGATCTTTGGCATGTTATTACTAATGGTGATTTTCCTCCTATACAAAATAATCCTGAAACTAAAAGGGATGACATTGTACCTTTTGAAAAACAAAATGATGATTTAAAAAAGAAACTTGCTAAAAATAATGAGGCTAAAATGGTAATTTATTATGCGTTACCACGCAAAGAATATGAAAGAATTTTTATGTGTAAAACCGCAAAAGAAATTTGGAATTCTTTACTAATCACTCACCAAGGTAATAGTCAAGTCAAAGATAATAAAATAGATCTTCTTATACAACAATATAAACAATTTACGATTCCGGAAGAGGAATCAATAGATAATGTTTTTGCTAGATTTAACACAATTATCACAAGTTTAAAAGCACTTGATGAGAATTTTTCTTGTAAGAATTTTGTTAGGAAATTTCTTAGGGCTCTTCATAAAAAATGGCGAGCTAAAGTTACGGCGATTGAAGAATCAAAGAATTTGTCAACTCTACAACTTGACGAATTGATCGGCAACTTAAAGGTTTACGAAGAAATAATGAAGAAAGACTCCGAGATGGTCAAAGAAAAAAGGGAGCAAAGCAAATCAATTACTTTGAAAGCTAAAAAGGACTCTAGTGACGAAGAATGCTCAACCTCCAAAAGTGATGAAGAGTATGCTATGGCCGTACGAGACTTCAAGAAATTCTTCAAAAGACGAGGAAGATACGTTAGGCAACCATATAATGAAAGAAAGTGTTTTAAGTGTGGAGATCCAAATCATCTTATTGGAGAATGTCCGAAATTGTCAAGAAGTCAAAACCACAAGGCCTTTGTAGGAGGAGCATGGAGCTATAGTGATAATGATGAAAAGGAGACAACAAAAAATGAAAAGTGTCTCATGGCAAAGGCATCCGATGAGGTACGTTCTAAAACCGAATACTATAGTGATGAACATTTATCTTTAGATGAAAAAGACTTAGATAACGAATATAGTAGATTGTGTAAATTAGGTCAAAAGGTCATAGCTAAAAATAAGTCACTAAAACATATTAATAATCAATTAGAAAATGAAGTACTCGAATTAAAAATTAAACCACAACATTTGGAAAAAGAAAAAGAATTTTTTATAGAATGTAAAACATGTTTAGAGGTCAAAAATGAAAACGAAAAACTTAAAGATGAAATTTTCAAACTTGACAAGTTTAAAAATAGTAGTAACTTACTTAAGAAAATAATAAGTGTTCATGAAACTTTGGGAGATAAAACCGGTCTAGGATTCAACTTAACTAATGTTTCAATTAGTGAAAATAAAAATAAAAAGTTTGAATGTGAATCTAGTAAACAAAAACCATTAGACTCAAAACCTAAGTATATATCTATAAAAGATAGAAAAATACCTATTGCGAGTGATGAGGAAGTAAAAAGTTTTTATAAACCATCATTAAAAGCGAAAACATGATTTTCTAAACTAAAATTAAGATCTAAAACTCCACCTCCAAATAGACCAAATAATCCTCATCCTCGGTCTAAAATCCCTCAACATAGGAGATATCAAGGTAGACAAAACTTTTCTAATAATAGTCACCCAATGTGGAATTATCCACATCAACCAAGCTTTAACCCATGGGGAATACTTCCACCATACATGTATCATAGTCAATTGCAAACCATGTTTGGTTCAAACAACTTTGGACCAATGAGACCATGGGAACCAAGTGGCTAAGTTGTCACTCTTTGAAAATATTGGTATCTCATCTACAAATGGCTTCTATAAGTCAACATGGCATCTTGAAGTGTTTGAAGAAAATTTATTGAAGACTATAAGGTACGTGTTTCTTTTAAGTTCATCGTTAAAATTTATATTCTTAGATTAACAACTAGTTAGATTAACGCTTAGTTATATAGCTAGTTATACTTACTTACTCACGCATTATGAACCCCTCTTAGTTGGCTTTCCTAGGATTATAATAAAATTGTTCATTGTCGAATAACATAGAAAATGGAAATCTTCAATGTCCACTAGTAGAAAACTCATGGTGATGAAGTGAAATGAGTCAAGTGGATTAATTATTAACATAGAAGTAAGATTCGATTTCTCGTGTTAGAAAACTATGGATGAAACAAGCTCTCGTAGACTATGGCATTAAGTTAGATAAGTGTGCGACAATAAAGGAGCTATAGAAGTTAAGATATACCCTATTCAACACTCTCACATCAAACATATAGAACAACTTCATCAATCACTTATGATCATAGGTTATGTAGAAAAGGTAGCTTTGGAAGATAACATTGCTGATATGTTTACCAAACCCCTTAAGCATGAACTATTTAATCACTTGCGTTTAGGATTAGGAATGATGGAGCAAATTGATTAAATTCTTGGAATACTTAAAATCTTCTGAAAAATCAAAGTTCTGAAAATTTCTTTTCTGTCAGATGGGCGGACCCCTTAAATTTATAAGGGCGGCCCCCTTAAACATTAAGGGGACCGGCGTTACTTTAAGGGGGCCGACCATCTGAGAAATAAATTTCCAAGTTTTCTCTACTTTTTCACTAATCTGAGTCTAGGATTCTATTATGCACAAAATCAGGAATTGGGATATTTTGTTATTGCATCAATATGTTTTCAAAGGAAACCCCAATTCAATTTTTAAAATTATTCTCACGTTTAAGAGAACTCATTGTTGAATAATGATAAAAACGTTTTTCTATCAAACCATGCACAATAGTCTCACTCTCGTTGTCTATATATATATAATCCAATATATACATATACATGACACTTAGAAGTGAGCAAAGCTAAATCAAGGAGATCAAGGATCGTTTCTTAGGAAAAATTGTTTTTCTTTTATAGGAGTCGAAACGATCTTAACTCCGTATTTGTTTCATATAGGCATACACTAGAACAAAATCAAAAATTACACTATCACATTTGTTCCATCACTAGTGTCTCACTCATTAGTTGCTTTTGCCCGTGCACTAAGTTAGTCATGTTAGGTAGAATGCCTTAATTACTTGATCTATTACTTTATTAAGTTTGCATGCATGCGTAGTTGTAATTATATTACATGTTTATTTGCCTATATACTTTACATGCATATTCCATTAAGATAATACATGCATAGTTGCCTAAAGAGTTGGACTTGCCCAAAACCAAACCTCATAATCTTTACACACTAAAATCTCATAATCTTTACTCACCCATACCCTTCTAACTTACACTCAAACCTCATAACCTTTACACACTAAAACCACCAAAGTGAAATGAAAAACCAAGGAATCCATTCCGTGAACATCGCTATTTCACTCTCACCAATCACACCACTTGATACTCATCTCCCATCCTCACCAATAACTCCATCTAGTCATCCTCACAAAAAGATTCAACCATGAAACCATTCCCTACAATCTACAAAGTGTGTCATCACCACTACAACTTAACCCATGAAGGTTAAACCATACTTCATGATACACAAACCTCATGTTCACTCAAATGAACCCTTTCACAAACCACATCATAATAACCAACCATCCATCACATCACCCAAGTCCACCTTCATCTCACCCTTCACCTCCAACACACATCACCATATTCCACCATGGATTCACCAAGAACTTCCATTTCCAAAACATCAAAGAAACAAAAGATCCTCATCATCACTCCTAAACAACTCTTCATTGACTTAACCAAAGATGACAACACAACCCCATCACCTCAACTTCAATGCTCATCTCCTAATGCACCAAATGCACCATCCAAAACACCCTATACTCGTGGAACATCCTCCTCTTCAATACCGTCATCCTCATCCATCAATGACTACCCAAAATCACAAATGTTTCCACTACCAAGAGTATCACCACCACTTCCTAACAACACACATGATATTCCCATGTTGCATATCCAATCATCCATCCCTAATCACAACCCAACACCTCAATCATCCCTTCCTCTGAACAATGAAAGTTCGTTGAAGAGCTCAAAGAAGCTCATGAGCTAAGTGCTCTTCATGTCATGCATCTTGTTCTATGCAACTTGGACCAACCACCTTTATCACCCTACTCAAATTGTCTCCCTCACTCACTCCACTTAAAGCAAGTTGAGCATCATACCCACTATTATCCTTGTTGCATTTACCTCCAAAAACAAACCATTCTCTTGGAAGAACACCTCACTTGGATTGAATACCTCCTCACTAGGAAAAACTCAAACCCATCACTCACTCTAGACACCAACAATTCATCAACCGCTCCAAACCTACAACTTACCATTGAAAATGCATCCGTAGACATCACCCTTTCATTATCACCCATAACATCCCTTAATGCACACTTCTCCTCATCACTAATCAACCTACCAAACTTCAATCCTATCCCATGAAGCTTACTTGAAGCCAACTACCATGCTTCCCATCAACAACCACCAAACTCTCCAAACACCATTCCAACAAAAATCTATCTCCACTAAATCCAACTACCATGATTCCCATCTTAAAATAAAATCTCCACAAACCTTTTGTGTTCCAAGCAAGTCCAAGAGACCTCAAGTTGGCAACTTAGTATTATCTAGTGTAATTTGCTAAGAAAAGCATATATATATATGCTTATGTATTAATTATTATGTTTTCAACATAATCTATTTAAATTATTCTTGTGAGTTATCTTATATTTGTTCCATGCATATATATATATATATATATATATATATATATATATATATATATATATATATATATATATATATATATATATATATATATATATTGCTTGTGCTCTAAATATTTTTGCAAGTATTCCATATCTCGATTTTTTATGACCTCAAAACGAGGGGGAGTACATGTAATGGGGGAGCTCATACATCATCGGGATAACCTTTTTTATGCTCACAAAAAGGGGGAGAAGTGATATAAAGTCACTAAATACTTGCATAAATAATAATTTTTGATTTAATGAGTTTAGATTTTGTAATCATTAAAAAGGGGGAGATTGTTTATATAAATAATGCGTAAAAATATTATTAATATTTTTCGATATCTCTACGTTTTGACGATCACAAAATGTAAAATCATTAAACATAAAATTATTACGTAAACAAGTATTTAGTGACAAAATATCATTACATCCAACTTAATCACTTAAGGTATGAATAAACATCTGCCTAATACATTTTATGATCAAAGGAAGGTTTATTTAATAAATACAAATTATATAAAATGGTATAAACATTTTATATATTTAGAAAAACACTTTTGGTAATTAAATGAAAATGTTTAATTCATAATAAATATACGAATTCAAAATTTTAACCAAAATCAGTTAGTTTTTCACCAAATAAACTTTCCCCGGAAAAAGACAAGAAAACTGCAGTTTTCGTCTGGGCGGCCGCCTTAATTATAACGGGCGGCCCCCTTAATTTTAAGGGGGCCGGCACACAATTAAAGGGGCTGGCCATGCTCCCCTGTCAGATTCGGTCAGAAATTTTTCCCTATAAATACCACATCAAACCTGGTATTTTTACTACCTTTTGCACGAAAATTTTCAGATCCAATTCTCTCTAAACATCCTTCTAAAACCCTTTGATCATAAGATTATTAATCCTTGTTTCAAGTGATCTAATCTTTTCATTACTTCATCTCTCTAAGTGCAAGATAAGAATACTCCTTCCATTTCAAATCAAGAAGTATTGAAGATTAGTTGTGTAGTTTGTATATATCAATTGTAAAGTTGTGTAGTGCTTGTAATAAGTAGATCTAGGTTGGTTTGTAATTAAGTATAGTAGAAGTAGTGGAGTAGTGTGAAGTTGTGAAGTACTAGTGGTGTGTACATGTTGTGAAGAAGGTGTGTAGTTACTAGTGGTGTGAGATTGGTTCTAGCTACTATTAGGACTCGACATTTAGCTTAGTGTCGTTAATTGGTGTAAGCAAAAGTTGTGTAAGGTTTTCTCCGCCATAGAGGAGCTTGTTGACATAGTGAAGAAAACTCTCGAGTAGGTGACTCGGGGAGTGGAGTAGAGCAAGGAAGGTGTCCTTGTAGCCGAACCACTATAAATCCTTTGTCTCGCAGTTAGATCTTTCCAACTCTAACTTATTACTTAGCTTACTTACTTACATCTCGTGTATTGCTATAATTGTCTATATTATGCATGTGTTGATTTTACATACTTAGCTTATATCGTTATTATTTTTCATACCTCGATATAGTTGTTCATATTGTTCAAGACTTGAGTTCACATAAGATCGAATCAAAGTTTTAAGAGTAAACAAGGCTTTAAAACTAAACTAAGTTTTCATAAATAAAAAGGGACGTAAAAATACTTGTCTATATTGTTATTGTTTACTTGCGTAGATATAAGTTCTTATAAGTCATACTCATCCATATTTTTATTATTTACTTGCGTAGATATAAGTACTTATAAGTATACAAGTATTGATCTCAAATAAACTAGAAACGAATTTTTGTTTTAAACAACTAAGTTTTCATAAAATTAAAAAGACGTAAAACTATTCAACCCCCTTCTAGTTTTCCACATGTCATGTTACGACACATCTATGACTGTTGACAATTGGTAATTAACATGGGTAATGGGTCATATGTATTGGGTTGTAGTGGCTTATAGTGTCATGTTATCAACCAATACATTCATGGTGATCAACAATATAATGGGTAATTAACATGGGTCGTGGGTCATGTGCATTGGGTTGTAGTCGCTTATAGTGTAATGGAAACTATGCATGACCGATGATAATGGCTAATTCACATGGGCGACTTTTTAAATACAAAATACACTAAAGGCCAGGTGCGCTTGGTTTAAACTTGGGAAAGGGAAAGGGAAAGTGTAAGCTAATGGTCAGGAAAGGGAAATGTAAAGAAGATCAATCCCCCCAATTTATTGGGTAATGATCCATTACCTACTATTGGGTAATGGGTTATTGCATTATGCTTTGCCAAGCATATTTTTTCACTACCTTTCCCATTCTTCATCCCCTATAACCCCCTACCAAGCATTAGGGGTGTTCAAAAAACCCGAGAAACTGACAAACAAAGCATTCGGTTTCGGTTTTTACTTTTAGATATCCGTGGTTAACCGAACCGAACCGTATATAATATAAATAAATTACTCGGCCCGCGATGGATAGTTAAAATCTTCCAGCTAACCGAAACGAACCGAACCGTGAGCACCCCTACCAAGAGTATCAAACACACTTCACTTTTAAACTTCTATATATATATATATATATATATATATATATATATATATATATATATATATATATATATATATATATATATATATTATATACAAACTTATCAAACACTGATGACGTATAGTCTATATGTGGGCCACGAGCCCAAATAATAAACATTACTAAGGCCCAAAGCCACCATGCGTGGGCTATTATAACTTGGGCCGCACCAATAAAGGGAATGGGCTCACATAAGCCCAAGCCCAACTAAACTGCATATACGGTTTAGATAAGGATCTTCCATCTATGGAATAAATATCCTTAACCCGGATAAGCACCATGTGTGCGAAACGTAAGGAGCACAAACCCTACAAGGATTCTGCGCCTATATAAGGAATGACATAATTCTCATTCAAGGTACGATCCAAAACCCCAAAACTCTTTACGAGAACCCTAAATCAATTACTTACTCTCACACCGGAGTCTAATCATGGGAGACAATCCCACGATAAGCCTAATGGTGTTGTTTATTTTCTTAGTGCGCAGGTTTCATGCATTAAGAAGCGAATTGGTACGAGAGCAAGAGCCCATAATCAGGAACGCCCAACTTTTGTATCAACAAGTGGCGCCATCCGTGGGACCCCTACTGAGAACTAAAGAACTAGAATGACAAAAAATAAGAACTCAAGCCAGCGGACTCCGCAGTTAGAAAAAACACGTGACCCCCAGAGGAAGAATCAACAAGATTCGACCCCTAGGCAGGTTGCTGGAACAACCAGCGCACCTGGTCACCAAGAGGCAGGGACAACCCAACCTCTTCCAGTGGTAGAACTGCCTGTAAGGACTACCCAAACCACCACAGTGGTCCGAAGCGTTGAGGAACTCCAGCGCACCCTCTTCACTACGCCTCACCAAACTGTACCTACAGTGAACAACACTGTACCACCGGGCGCGCCTAACCGAGATAGGGTGCCCTACACTGAGGCAGACATTCTTGCAGCAACTGAGGACACACCCAACCTAACGTTGGGAAATTTTGTATCCCAAAATTATGAATCCCTAACTGCCCTCATGCAAGAAGAAGCAAGGAGAAGGTCAAGTACGAGCCTACAAGCTCGGCTCAATTTTGGTCCTGAACGCGAACCATCACCACCGCGCCACCCACGAGGAAGACGCGCAGATAACAAAAAACGTACTATTATCCACGATAGGCTGGGTACGACATCTGATTCACAATACTCCGAGGAATATGAAGGCAGTGAGAGGCGCACTAATGTTCACTCCAGACTTGGCAGTCGAGGGATACAAGACCGATTAGGACCTCAGCATTCACCAAGCCAAGGGTCCTCCAAATCTGGGAGCAAGAGAATTCACGACAAATTGGGGAAAAGAATGTCCCCAAGTGAAAGCCCCTCAAGCTCTTCCTCTGAAGGAAGTCGGCGCAAGCGCCGAAAAAGAAACCACTCTTCCTCCAGTGACTCCTCGGACAACGAGGATAGGGAAACAGGACATTGGAAATCAAGAGGAAGACGCCGCGATGAAGAAAATGAAGACATATCTCTTCCATGGCAACGCCAGAAAATTGATGCGTTTACACGACGCATCAACGATTACTCCGACCACAAAAGGAGGCGCATGCCCACTAACGTGAAAACATATGATGGAACAGGTGATCCGGATGATCATCTAAAAGTTTTCGAATCAGCAGCTACTATTAAAAACTGGCCGTAACCTGTGTGGTGCCATATGTTTAATTCTACATTGGTAGGGAATGCGCGTACATGGTTTAGCAAACTCCCACGACGGAGCATCGGGGGGTTTGAAGAGTTACGGAAAGCATTCCGTCTAAACTTTACCCAAAGAAAGAAGTGCGCTAAAAACCCTGTTGAACTAGCCAGAGTAAAACAGCGCCAAGGGGAATCAACCAGTGCTTTTATGGAACGCTTCAAGGATGAGTGCATACAGGTCAAAGCGTGTCCCAAAATTCTAAAACTTTCAGGGTTCATGAATGGGATTAACAACCCAGAACTTATCCGGAAGCTAAATGACAAAGTTCTCCAAACTTTCGATGAGCTAAAAAAGCGTACAAGATCCTTCATACAAGGAGAAGCGGCCGCTGCGGACAGCAAAAAGGGTTACTCGAATTATAGGCAACAAGAATAGCCTAGGAGACAATCCAATGATCAGAATAGCAACCGCAGCAGGAATTACCGCAGTGGAAGAGACAATGACAAATATACCCCTCTCACAAAAACGCCGAGGGAAATATTTGTTACAGAAGGTGCAAATTTCCCAAAACCTCCACCAATGCGTACCGCAGAGGAAAAGCGCGTAGGGAATGGATACTGCGAATACCATGGTCAAAAAGGCCATACAACTAACGAGTGCGTCCAACTACGATAACTAATTGAAAAGTTAGTAAGGGAAGGCAGAATGGACCACCTTGTAAAAAACATCAAAGAGGGAAAGGACAAACAAAGGAACGGGGGCAAGAAAGAACCTCCCAAAGAAAAAGCTGACACCATATACATGATACAGTCATGGCAACGTAAGATAAAACAAAAAGTCAGCCAAAAATTCTCTCCAGAAAAAGAGATATCCTTCCCTACTCTAGCTGCGGACAACGCGGTGGTAGAACCTCTAACTATTGAAATACATACGGGGGGACATGATATCCACCGCATGTACATTGATGGAGGAGCATCCGCTGATATCCTATACGATCATTGTTTCAAAAGACTGCGACCAGAAATCCAAAGTCAATTGATACCAGCAACAACGTCGCTGACGGGATTCACAGGAGAAAAGATTTGGCCCATGGGGCAATTACGCTTGCTGGTGGTCGTAGGAGATGAACAACACTCAACAGCAACATGGATAAACTTCATGGTAATAAAGTCTCCCTCACCATACAACGGCATCATTGGGAGACCTGGAATATCATCCATGCGCGTTGTGCCATCCACAGCGCATGGGATGTTCAAATTTCCAATTGAAGGAGGAGTTGTTACCCTCTATAACACAACAGTACTACCAATGGAATGCAACGCAGTAACCACTGAGGTGGAGAGTATTCCAGAATAGCGCACAGAAAAAGCACCAAACCTAAAAGTTGCTATTCACCCCGATTACCCGGACCAACAAGTTTCGATTGGAGGATCTTTATTTGACAAAGGTAAAGCAGCCGTGTGCGCACTCCTGCAAAAGAATCTAGATATCTTTGCATGGGAACCAAAACACATGACATGAGTCCCACGCTCCATCATAGAGCATAAGCTACAAATCCGACAAGGATATCCCCCAATTCGACAGAAGAAGCGTGGCCAGGCCCCAGATTGTGCAAAAGATATTCTGGTAGAAGTACACAAACTCGTAGACGCAGGCATCATGCACGAAGTGTATTATCATGATTGGCTCTCTAAGCCAGTAATGGTAAAGAAGAGCGATGACAGGTGGAGAATGTGTGTTGACTTCACCGACCTTAACAAAGCATGTCCACAGGACTACTACCCATTGCCAGAGATAGACTGGAAGGTAGAATCCCTGTGTGGATATCCTTTTAAATGCTTCCTAGACGCATACAAAGGGTATCATCAAATACAGATGGCAGTCTAGGATGAAGAAAAAACAGCTTTCCACACCAGTCAAGGAGTTTACTACTACACGAAAATGCCTTTTGGCTTGAAAAACGCAAGCGCAACATACCAACGATTGGTGGACACAGCTTTTGAGAAACAAGTAGGTCAAAACTTGGAGGTCTACGTTGACGACCTTGTCATCAAAAGCCACACAGAGGATGAATTGGTGCGCGACATCGAGGAAACGTTCAAAACATTGGGACAAATAAACATGAAGTTAAATCCCAAGAAGTGCACCTTTGGCGCAACTGAAGGCATGTTCCTCGGATACTTAATAGAACCTGACGGAATCAAGCCTTGCCCAGAAAAAACAAAAGCTGTTATTGATCTTCCCTCACCGCGCATACTCAAGGAAGTCCAGTCATTAAACGGAAAACTAGCAGGGCTAAACCGTTTCCTATCTAAGTCAGAAAATAAATCACTCCCTCTCTTCAAAACACTCACGAAGTGTACTAAAAAGGGAGATTTTCGCTGGACTGAGGAAGCAAAAGAAGCTTTCCAACAGCTAAAACAGCACCTAGCATCACTCCCCAAACTTGCCGCACCGCAACTAGGGGAAGAGCTAATCATGTACTTATCGGCAACTCATGGAGCAATTAGCGCAGTACTATTGACAGATAGGAATTCCGTCCAGACACCCATATACTTTGTAAGCAAAGCACTGAAGAAGACAGAGACTAACTACAGCGCCATGGAAAAGCTGGTCTTAGCTCTAGTATTCGCAGCTAAAAGACTGCGCAGATACTTTCAAGCACACCCAATAGCTGTAATCACAGATCAGCCAATCAAACAAGTTATCTCTAAACCTGACACATCAGGACGGCTACAAAAGTGGAGTGTACTGTTAAGTGAATATAACATCTCATATAGACCGCGCACTGCAATCAAAGGACAGATATTAGCTAATTTCATTGTTGAGAAGCCAGATAGCGATAGTCCAACCTCTACAACCAAAACAGATCTGTAGGAACCCTGGATTCTGTTCACAGATGGGTCTTCATGTGTAGATGGTTCAGGCGCAGGCCTTATTCTCACAAATCCAGAAGGTATGGAATTCACCTATGCGCTGTGCTTCGAATTCACAGCCACAAACAATGAGGCAGAATACGAAGCCCTACTAGCTGGACTGCGCATCGCAATCCAAATGGGTGTACGCAACTTGGAGGCAAACGTAGATTCCCAGCTAGTCGCCAACCATGTGCTAGGTGAATATGAAGCCAAGGATGAACACATGATCCAATACCTGGATAAGACCAAGTCCTTAATTAAAAACTTTGACAGGTTCACAATAAAACAAGTGCCTCGAGGGGACAACAGGAAGGTTGATGCGCTTAGCAAGATCGCATCCACAAGCTTTGCGCACCTATCAAAACAGGTCTTGGTAGAAACCTTACAAAACAAGTCAATCTTGGAAATGGAAGTATCCACAGTGATAGAAGAACAAGGTCCTACATGGATGACACCTATCATTGAATTCCTTAACAAAGGAGTCCTGCCACAAGACCATAAGGACGCTCGAAGAGTGCGGGGCACAGCGCAGCGATTTGAACTACGAGACAATATACTCTATCGACGCTCTTTCTTGCAACCATGGCTCAGATGTGTTGGACCTCTTCAAGCAGACTATGTACTCCGAGAAATCCATGCTGGATCATGTAGCATGCACTCAGGGCCGCGATCTGTGGTAGCAAGCGCTCTACGGTCGGGGTATTATTGGCCAACTATGCACCGCGATGCACGCGATCTGATAAAGAAATGCAGCAATTGTCAAGTACACAGGCCAATCCCACGCCGACCACAGCAAGAGCTAACACCCATTACCTCACCATGGCCATTTTATAAGTGGGGCATTGACATCGCAGGACCCTTTCTAGTTGCAGTAGGAGGGCTAAAGTTCCTCATCGTAGCCATAGATTACTTCACGAAGTGGATTGAAGCAAAGGCGGTTGTGAGCATCACAGGAAACCAAGTCAAACGCTTTGTCTGGGACAACATTGTCTGTCGCTTCGGACTACCTGGAGAGATTATATCAGATAATGGGAAACAGTTCTGCGACAACCCATTCAAAGATTGGTGCGCACAATTGAACATCACGCAACACTTCGCTTCAGTAAAACACCCACAAACCAATGGTTTAGTTGAGCGCGCAAATCGCAGTCTAGGTGAAGGAATAAAAGCGCGCCTTGACAGACACAAAGGAAGGTGGGTGGACGAGCTCTCACATGTCTTATGGGCGCATCGCACCACAATCAAAACCAGTACTGGCGACACGCCATTCTCCCTTGTCTACGGAACAGAGGCCGTCATACCAGCTGAGATAGGAATGCCAACTATACGAACAGCAGAGGTCAATGTCACAAAAATTGACGAGGAGCGGCGCATAGACTTGGACTTACAGGAAGAAAGACGTGAACGCGCAGCTATACGCGAAGCAAAGGCTAAGGCAAAAATGAAGAAGTATTATGATGCAAAGGTCAAACATACCTCCTTCAGGCCAGGAGACTTTGTATACCTCGCCAATGATGCAAGCCACGCATAAGACACAGGCAAGATCGGACCTAAATGGGAAGGACCCTACGAGGTCACTGGCGCGCTCGGCAATGGCGCATACAGGCTGCGCGATATGGAAGGTCACGACCTAGCGCGCACTTTGAACATCTGCAATCTTAAAAGATGTTATTTTTAGGCGAGGCTACGGCCATTACACAGACACCTTTGCACTTTAGGATGTGCCCAATAAGTGTTTGTTTTTTCTTTTCTTTCTTAGGAATTGTATTTTTACTTTTTCAAAAAACTTGCAAGTATCAATAAAATGTTATGGTTTCTAGCTAACTCCATAACGTATTTCACTTTATTACGTACATACTTCTAAAGGATGAGTAAACCTACTAATTCACTCGTTGAGTAAGAGGGTTGCAAACCCATCAACATTGGATCACGCATCCTTGCTAAGCACCTTACTTTTGAGACGTTGAGGTAAGTTTTCTGTGCGCATCCCACGAAGGGTGCGCAAATATTAAGTACACCGTACAAAGCTTAGCAAATAACGAGCCAAGACACTTGGTTAAATAATAAAACTTAGCAAACATTAATGCAAGTATATTTTTAAGTCACGCACTTAATTTATGCATAAAAGAGTATCTTATTCAACATTTTTACACAAAATTACAAGCAAAAGATACACTTTGTCATTTTACACAATACATATACAAAAAACACCCTACACGCTATGGCGATGCTCAGGGCTATCTTCCGGTGTAGCAGAACTCCCCGCCTCTTGAAGCTTTCTCAAGAGCAATGCATCCTTGGGAGATACACCTGGCACACTCACAGGAACCCCATCAGACCTAGGAATATGTGCAGCGCCCACACCGCATAATACTGCCTTGCCCTTAATACCCTTCTTTTGGGCAGCTCTCTGCGCGTGGCGCTCCAGTACCTCCTTCAGAGGAATTTCCCTCTCAAGGGCAAAAGGGTTCAGCATATGGCGAGGCTGCACAAACACTGGAACCTGCAGCTGTGACTCATCGGGCTTGAGGAAGTAGTCCGGTTGCGCCTCTGCATCCTCCAAAATATGGCGCTCCAAGGTCAACCCCTCCATAATTACCTTTATGGGGTTGTCTTGGTCGCACTCCAAGCATGCAATATGAGGCAGCTCGAGAATTTTCATCCCCTCCATAGCCTGCACCAGCTCGTCATACGCACCCGCGTTATAGCCAGGTACCTCAGTCAAGGCCTTGCTTAATAACTTAGCCTCATGGAGATCCTCCATAGCCTGCGACCTCCCACGCTCCACAGCGCACTGCACCACCTTCCCAAAGGCACCCAACACCTCTTGGGACTCCAAAGTGCCCATAGCGGCCAGGCGCAGTCCATGACTGATCAACCACCTACATCAACAAGGACAACTTGTGTTAAAGAAAAACATAGCAAAAAAATATAATAAAGCATCAAAAGCTGAAAAGGAAGTACCTGCGCTCAGCAATGGTCAACATCAGATGAGGGTATAACTCCTCATCATACTCTATGCTCAGGCCACGCAGCTTATTCTCCTGCACCTGGACAATCTCCTCCATGTGCTCCTTGAAATTAGCAATGTTCGCGAAGTGCTCCTCCTTTGTCTCTTCCAGATACCTTACTGCCCAAGTAAGGTTGGCCTTGAACTGATGAAGTTGTCCACGCGCCTGCTCCAGCTCAGCCATCGCGGTCAACTTCTCATTGGTGACCTTCTCATGGTACACCCCGAAGGACCCCACTTCCGCCTGCGCTTCAGCCACCTGCGCACGGAGCATAGTTATCTCCTCATCTTTTTGGGCAAGAGTGCTACTCTCCCCGACGTACCTCGTCTTCAACTGAGCCACCAACTCAGTTTGACGCGCAACAGTAGCAGCCAACTCATCCATTAGTTGCTGCGCAGATACGCCCCCATCAACCTTTGCCTCCTCCTCCCTGTTTTCATTCTGCGGAGGGGCCACTGTCTCCACAAAGGCTCCATCATCCTTCGTGGCATCATCTCTACAATAAACAAAAAAGCAAACTGTTAGAAAAATATTACGACAAGTAATATACATAATGTGCGACAAAATACTTACATAAATGGCGAGGCCTCGGCAGCCTTCTTATCCGCGCCAGGAGCGGATGTCTCTTCCTCCGCAGATGACTCCGCATCTCCAATAAGGTGGCGTCGTCTCTTAGAAGTGTGACTGCTCCCAGCCTCTCCTTTGCGTAGAATCTAAAGCGCAAAGGAGAGGCTGGGAGCAGTGGCACTTCTATGAGATGCGGAGTCATCTGCGGAGCAAGAGCCCATAATTGGTACGAGAACCGAACCGAACCGAACCGCCCCGTCAACACCCCTACCAAGAGTATCAAACACACTTCACTTTTCAACTTCTATATATATATATATATATATATATATATATATATATATATATATATATATATATATATATATATATATATATATATATACAAACTTATCAAACACACTTCACAAATTTCCATAACCATCTCTTTCTCTCTCACACTCACAGTTACAACTCACTCGGATCTAGGTTTTGATCCCAAATCTCAAAAAGCTGATAAGATCACAAATGAATATAATCCAAATACCCCCTTAGAGATATTTATTCTTAGGCTTAGGTTGATTATCTGTTATAAGAATTGCGTTGCATTTGTGTTGATAGAATAAGGAAGAACATGCTGTGTTGTTTTTGCGAATAATTATAGCAAAAGATATATTAACGTTTGCTTGGATTAGCTTATTTTATCTTAGGATTAGGTTGACTGTCTATTATAAGAATTATGTTGCATTTGTATTGAGAGAATAAGGAAGAAAAGTGGCGGATGTGTGTGCGAATATTTAGGCTAAAACATCCAAGTATCAAATATGGAAGAAGTATCAATGATGGGTGGACAGACACCACTTTCAAGTATGAACATAAACTTGTTCTAGTGTTGTCCATCCATTATTGATTCATCTTTGCTCTTTGTCAAAATACAGAAATAATTATCAAGTATGATTTGTATTGATAGAATAAGGAAGAACATGT
The DNA here is from genome assembly GCA_030686995.1 of Artemisia argyi. Lineage (NCBI taxonomy): Eukaryota > Viridiplantae > Streptophyta > Magnoliopsida > Asterales > Asteraceae > Artemisia > Artemisia argyi. The sequence goes on along the minus strand of JARVZY010011194.1, from coordinate 367,725 downwards.
TGTGTTGTTTTTGTGAATAATTAGAGCAAAAGAGATATTAAGGTTTGCTTGGATTAGCTTATTTTATCTTAGGATTAGGTTGAAGTACAATAAACATATCAAGAACTTAAAGAGTTTTTTTCATGTATTTAGTTACAATGAAAATATTTTCATTGCATTGTTGATATAAATTTAATATGATTTCATTGATTCATGATTAGCTCTCTAATGTCGTAGGACCTACATAACTAATATGTATGTTCGTCACATTTAAGTGAGCAAAATACAGGCTAGAATTGCAGATTTTTACAAAGATAAGACTTTAACTGATGACAACAGAGTACAAAGACTTGCTGATTTGATAAATGAAAGAGGTGTAGAATTAGCTTTGAGTCAGCGAAGTAAGTCAATGAAGCAAGGTCAAAGTTAGAAGAGGAAAATAAATACCACAAAGTCTCCGCTCATGAGTGAAATGAAAACATACTTAAAGAATCAAGGTTTTTATAAACCTCATCAACTCAGGGGAAAGTCATATGACGAAATTGCGCATCTATACTACCACTGCAAGAGATATATTGAAGAAAAGTTTATCCCCATGGGTACAGAAGAAACAGCATCAAAGAAACAAAAGATCATTGAAGACAAGCATGCTGAGAAGAAGAATGATTCACAAAGAAATGAAGACAGCTCTTCTCTTGATCAGATGATGGTGATTGTTCCTGAAACATTATATGCTGATCCTATTCAATCTAGACATCCAATCATAGATTGGGAGATTTACAAAGATAAATTTGGAAAGGCTTGGAAGATAATCAGGCTTGGTGGAGGATCAGAAGTGTGCAAAAGTTTTCAGGAATTGATAAGAAGAAGTGACAGAGAAGACTTAGACAGATTATGGGAGTTGGTTAAAAAAAACTCAAAACAATCAAGAAGCCAGATGTGAAAGAGCAAGAGCTGTGGGTTGAGTTACACAGGTTATATGAACCTGATCCAGCTGATATCTATTGGAACTTCCCAATTTATGATCTCTCAACTTCATGGAAGTTTTATGATAGCTTCCATGTACATCAGTTATCAACACAAGGTGGAGTTGATGTTTTTATGCTTGCAGAAAAAGAGTATCCTTTGAGTGCTAATTTACTTGCCGTGATGATATCTAAAAAGATCATATGTGAAGAAATTACAGAGGTAGTTAAAGATCTCATTGAAAGAATTCGTGCTCAGTATGAGAGACAAATGCAAGAATGGAAAGATGATAAGGTGTTTGGAGGTAGCAGGGGTGTAGCTTCTCTGTTTTCATTAAACAGAGAATTGTAGCTTCTCTGTTGTTTGTACAAAAGTTACTAATGCTATTATTAAGTTACTACTGGTATTACAATAGTTGTTTGTGTAATTTAGCCTATTGTAATGGATTTAGACTCCAAAAAGTCAAGCTTTTCTATGGCAATGAAAAAATTTGCAGTTTTCACTAGTATATCTACTTGCAGGCAACATAATTAATAATATAACGTTAAAATTGATTAAAAAAACATAACATGACATGATAAAAACATAACATTAAAATTCAAAAGAACATAATATGGTTGATAAAAAACATTGAAAGAAACTCTAAAGTCCCTTGACAAATGCGTGCTTGTTGAAAAGCTTGAGCTTCGCTTCGGCAATTTTCTTCTTCAATTCCAAAAGCTCGATAACGTCGGACTTTTGAAGCATCTTAAAATACTCCAAGCACTTGAACATCTGCACCGAAGGACACACAAGTTCCATTTTAGCCATGTACTTGTTCCTTTGAATAACAATATCAAGCAACATTTATTTATGCCTAGCAGCATTAAGTTATGCCATGCAGCATTAACATAATTAAAGTAGATTACAACTACTTCATTTCGTTTAACTTGATGTTTTAACTTTATTTCATTTGTAAATACCAGAATTTTAATTAGATTATAACTTTTACATTTTAGTTTTAAATGATTGTTACAAACATTTAAAACTACAATATTAAAACAACAAATCTTTGTAAATTTTAAAAAAATAAAACAATCCTATCTAAATTCATTTTACAACTAACTAAATCTATTTTTAGGTAATGATTAACATAATTTAAGTAGACTACAACAACTTCATTTATGTTACAATGTTGGGTCACTGAATTCCCCAATCCTCTTCTAACAAGGATTTGAACGTAAAATAACCTAAGTATAAACAAGTCACTGAGTGAACAGTAACTCAGTGAGTCATCTTCAGGATGCCTAGACCGAGCCTAAGAAGAAAGGTTCTCCATTCAGTGACGCGGAACTCAGTGAAGTGTGATCTAAGCCAAGAAGAAGGTGATGGGTTCAGTAAGGATGACAATAACTCACTGAACCCCAAGACTCCTCAACAACTTCATGGTACTGAAGACTGATGACTAGAAGACTGAAGTTTTGGCGGGACTGGGCGGGGAAGTTTGATCTGTTTCACTAAAGTGCTTTATCACTTTAAGGTCAAACTTTCCCCAAATGGTTAAAACCAGGCTGTCATCAGAAAGTGCCTTTTGGACTTAACCCAAAGAAGTTTCCCTTGCCAGAGAATAAAATCTATCAAGATTTTATTGAGGAACACTTAGGACCATTGTATAATAGGGTTGTTCACATTTGTGTATAAATAGGTAGCATAAGAGAGGTGTAAAAGTGACAAGTTTGTGCAATTAATGCAAAGCATTCACAAACCACTTTTACTCCTCCAAAGAACAACATAACCCCTGAGATAGCTCAGTGGGTCCTGAAAGTTGTTACTCAACATAGATTGAGTTTAGTGAGGAGTCAATACCATACTTGTCGTTTTCAATCCCAAGTGTTATTCCGCAAACACTTGGGTACGATTCTTTTTGATTAACTTCTAATAAAGAATTAAACGTTGAAAAATATTGTCTCTTATGTTTACGTTTCTTTATTGTTAATCGTTTTATACATCTTTGTTTAAAGTCATATAACTTGGTTACTTTAGCTTTGTAGTTATAGTTAACCAAGTAAAAGGGACCAACAAGTGGTATCAGAGCCAGGTTTGTAAAACTTAAACCTGTTTTCAAAACTTAAGAGTGCTCAAGTTTTTAAAATCAAGATCCCACTATGACTGACATAGATGTTCCCCAACTTGTCGATAAAAAGGGTGGAAGTTATTCAGCAACTGCCCCACGTCTAGAAGTTGGCAAATTTAATAAGTGAAAAAAGCGAATGCTTTGCTACTTAACTGGGATGGAACCATATTACATTAAGTTGATTAATGATGGTCCATATGTCCCAACAACTGCCCAAGGTTTAATTAAGCCTAAAGCTCAGTGGACCCCAGATGAAAGGAGGATGGTCAATCAAGACCAGCGCCTAAAAAGCATCATTATATCATGCCTCCCTGATGATATAATGGAATCAGTGATTAATTGTCCCACTGCCCACCAGACATGGACTGACCTGGTTCATAGCCATGAAGGGCCTTCTGATACCAAAGAGAATAGAATCATGGACCTGAAGCTTGAATTCAATACCTTCAGGGCCAAGGATTCTGAAAGTCTCTCTAAGACTTATACTCGGTATAAGACCCTCCTGAATGAGCTGACCAATGATGGTGTTATACTGTCAAAACATGAGATCAATGTTGGTTATGTCAACAGTCTCCCTGAGAAGTGGTTAAACTTCTCTCAGGAATTGAGAAATGCAAACCACATTCAGAACCTTGAGCTCCCTGCCATCTATGGGAAGTTTGTCTATGAAGACAATCTTATCACCAGGAGATACCCTGGTAAAGCTTAGGAGACTAAAAAGGCCTTGACAATTTCACCCATATCAACTGCTTTCTATTCTAAAGGTGTTGTGCAGGATTTTCAGGATGGTTCTGATGATGAGGTTGACCAAAGAACCAGTGAGGAGTACCTGAATGATCTTCAAATTGAATTTCATGAAAGAGCACTCCTTGCTAATTCAAAAAGATTTTTTAAGAAAAACAAATTCCCTTCTAAAGCAAATGATAATACTGAATGTTTCAAATGTGGCAAAATGGGACATTTTGTTAAAGATTGTTTTTCAAAAACAACCTTAGAACCATCCTTCAAATTTTTAGGAAATAACTCTTTTTCAGGCCCCAGCAAATTTCAACCAAAGATGCTTCAGTCTAGTTAGAGATTTGAAAAAGTCCCTCAAATTGACTTTGAAGCCAAGTATATAAAGGTAAAAGCTAAACTTGCCCTTCTTGAATCATCCTCAACAGTCTCTCAGCCTCCTTAGGCTCCAAAGCCTTCTCAAGCCAAGAACAAAGGGCTTGTTGCTGAAACTTATGGCTGGGATGAGGTTGAAGTGTCCTCTGATGATGATGAAGTTCACATCAGTGCCCTGATGGCTCTATCAGATGACAACAAGCTTGCTGTGGGGAAGAGTCATGCAAGAAATGGTGAATGGGTCAACATCACTATGAGGAAGGTAAATCTTTTACTTTCTATGGATGATGATGATGATTGGAAATCTTACTTAGATTATATTAATGTTGATCTTAAGTATGTTGAAGAGCAAAGACTGAACTTGTTTTCAAAATTTAACAAACTAAGTTTTGAATTAAATTATAGTAGAGATGAATTACTTGCTTTAAAACAAGCCAAGCTTGAAAGTGTTACACTTCAAATTCAAAACTCTGAACTAGTAAAACAAAATCAAGCTCTTCAGGAAGAACTTAAGAAAGAAAAGGAAACTATTTGGAAATAGACTCAGAAAAACCCCAAACTTTATGAAACACTGAGTCTCTCACCCAGCTCCAAAAAGACTGGTTTGGGTGATGATCAACTCACTGAAGTTCCTGGGGAAAGCAACCATTCAACAACTTTTCTGTCAACAAACATACTCTCTAGCAAAGAACTTGCTCCTAAACCCAGTGATTGGATTGAAAGAAACAATCCTGATAGTAAAATGCGAAATTTTAATACTGGAAGAATCCTGGAGCCTGAAAGTCAGGCTATCAAGGAGCTGCTAGGAGTCACTGATGAACTTAGTCCTACTGAGTCTATCACTGAGTCTAAGTCTGATTCACCACTCCCTCCACTGAAACAACCTCAGGGAGCGGAACCCAATTCTGACCTTGCACCATTAGTCTATCAACCACATTCTCCTAAAGAGAAATCAGGGTTAGGAAGGACTATTCTGAAAAGACCTACTCCTGTACCCACTGAACACCAAAAATCTTCAGTACCCACTGAAGTAAAACACGAAAGAACTGACTCAAAGGTTGATCAGCTTGCTGAACTTGTCAGGATGCTGAGTGAGAAAATTGAGTCTACTGAGAAAAACTCTGACTCAAAATCAACAAAGCCCTCAGTATCCTCAGGTTCCTCCAAACCAAAAAACACATCCAGACCCTCAGGGAGATGTGAGCTGTGCAATTATCCAGATCACAGCACTAATAAATGCTATAGAGTCCTGTTTTGTATGATATGCAAACAAGAGGACCACAGAACTTGTGATCACATTTCCCACACTGCTTCTTTAAAATCAAGAGGTCTATACAAAAACCAAGGCTATCAGTATGCCACACCTTCCAAACAAAGACTGAAGGCCAAGCCTTTCTCACCATGTCCTCACTGTGGTTTCAATGATCATCTTCCTGATGATTGTATGATGAAAGATTGCTGTGACATTTGTGGAGATCCCTCCCATGAAACCAGGGGACATGACAAAGTAATTCAGTCCAGAAGGAAAAACCAAACCAACACTTCTCAGTCACCTGAGGCATCAACCTCCACAAAATGTAAAACATGTGGAAGCTCAGGTCACACAACTTCAGACCATGATTCACTAACTGATTTCAAAAAGTCCCTGAGGACTAAGCCCACTAGAAAGTGGGTCAACAAGAAAAACTAACCCAGTTTACTGTTTGTGCAGAAACACATCAAGGATCCTACTTGGCATCTAGACAGTGGATGCTCCAGAAGCATGACCGGTGAGAAAAGTTTTCTGCACAAATATGTGGAAGAACCAGGACCCAAAGTAGTATTTGGTGATAACTCATCAGCTCCCACTGAAGGTTATGGTTTAGTAAACTGCAATGGTATAGTTTTTACAAGAATAGCTTATGTTAATGGTCTCAAGTACAACCTGATAAGTGTTTCCCAACTATGTGATGCCAAATACATAGTTCAGTTTGATGACAAGAAATGGACCATCTTTAATGCTAATAAGGAAGTTGTGTTGATTGCCCCTAGGAGGGATGATGTATATGTCCTTGACATGTCATCCCTGACTCAGAATGGGACTTGTCTATTCTCAAAGGCAAGTGAGACAATCAACTGGATATGGCAAAGGAGACTCTCTCATCTCAACTTCAAGAGCATCAACAACCTGGCCAAACAGAACAAAGTTCTGGGCCTTCCATCCCTGGTGTATACCAAAGACAAGCCTTGTTCTGCTTGTGAAAAAGGAAAACACCACAGGGCATCATTCAAAACCAAACAAACCTTTTCCATCAAAATCTGCCTACAACTTCTTCATATGGACCTTTTTGGACCTATCAGTCCAATGTCCATCCACCATGAGAAGTATACTCTGGTCATTGTGGATGAATACTCAAGATATACTTGGGTTTACTTCCTGACCAAAAAGAGTCAGGCAGCTGAAACCATCATGTCATTTGTCAGGAACATTGAAAATCAAAATGATGTCAAAGTTAAATAGATCAGGACTGACAATGGCACTGAATTCAAAAACCAAGACCTTGAGTGTTTTTGTGATGAGAAAGGAATTTCTCAAAATTTCACTTCTCCCTATACTCCTGAACAAAATGGAGTAGCTGAAAGGAGAAATAGAACACTCATTGAGGTAGCAAGAACAATGTTAATTGGCTCAGTCCTCTCAAAACACTTTTGGACTGAGGTAGTTAAAACAGCCTGCTATACTCAAAACAGGTCTATCATTGTGAAAAGGCACAATAAGACTCCTTATGAGATATTCAAAGGAAGGATTCCTGACATCAGTTACTTTCATGTATTTGGGTGTCCTGTGTTTATACATAATCACAAGGATCACTTGGGTAAATTTGATACCAAAGCTGATGATGGATACTTCCTGGGATATTCCCTGGTTTCTAAAGCCTTCAGGGTGTTCAACACTAGGAGACAACAAACTGAGGAAACTTATCACATTACTGTTGATGAGAGCACTGAATCCATCAGGTTCTCAAATTCCTCAGTAGAAGAAATTGGTATTGATGACTCATCAAGGTATCCTCCTGATGAGTATCATCCTGATAATAATCCCTCAACCCAATACCAAGCTGATGCTGACGTCTCCTATTACATCATCCCTCACAACCTACCCCAACCACCTATCAGTGAGTTCATTGAAACTCAGCCTGTCTCAAATGAGACTGATACCACTGAACAAATTGTTCAGGAACCCTCAGAACAAATTGTTCTTACAGAAGTCACTGAAGCACATAACGATGAGTCACCTCATGTTCCTGAGTATGAACCTAATCAGGCTCCTTCAAGCTCAAATTCTTATCCTAAGCCTCATGATAGCTGGACAAGATCCAAAGTCATTGAGCTTGTGAACATCATTGGTGAACCCACTGAAGGCATGCTCACAAGAAGCAAGGCTGCTAAACTCAAGGCCGCCATTGCCAATATATGTCTTTATTCTGACTATCTCTCAGAGATTGAGCCTAAAAATGTCAAAGAAGCCCTGACTTATGAAAGTTGGGTTCAGGCCATGAGAGATGAATTGGAACAATTTGATAGAAATGATGTTATGACCCTTGTTGAATGCCCCCAGGGTGTTTTAATCATTGGTATGAAATGGGTCTTTAAAAACAAGACTGATGAGAATGGCACAGTCATCAAAAACAAAGCAAGACTGGTTGCCAAAGGATATAATCAACAGGAAGGTATAGAATATGAGGAAACCTTTGTACCTGTTGCTAGAATGGAAGCCATCAGGATCTTCCTTGCCTATGCAACTTACATGAACTTTAAAGTTTACCAAATGGATGTTAAAAGTGCATTCCTGAATGGTAACATCAAAGAAGATGTTTATGTGCAACAGCCTCCTGGTTTCGAAAGTAGTGAATACCCCAACCATGTCTACAAGCTTAACAAAGCCCTTTATGGACTGAAACAAGCACCCAGAGCATGGTATGAAACTCTTTCAGCCTTCCTGATCCAAATAAAGTTTGTCAGAGGAAAGATTGACAACACACTGTTCATCTACAGAACAAAGGATGATGTCATTCTTGTCCAAGTATATGTTGATAACATCATCTTTGGCTCAACAAGTTACAAACTTTGCAAATAGTTTGAGAAACTGATGACCACAAAGTTTGAAATGAGCATGATGGGTGAACTCACATACTTTCTTGGACTCCAAATTAAACAAACTGAAAAAGGAATATCCATTTGCCAAGAAAAATACCTCAGGAACCTACTGAAGAAGTATGAGCTCACTGACTGCTCCTCAGTAAAAACTCATATGGTTCCTCCAAACAACCTTGGCCCTGATCTCACTGGAAAATCAGTGAATCAATCCCAATACAGAGGAATGATTGGCTCCCTGATGTACTTACTTGCCTCAAGGCCTGATATTCAATTCTCAGTCTGCCTATGTGCAAGATACCAGGCTGACCCTAAAGAATTACACCTCACTGTTGTCAAGAGAATCATCAGGTACCTGAAGGGTACTCCAAACCTTGGTTTGTATTACCCAAAATGTTCAGGATTTGATCTCAAAGGGTACACTGACTCTGACTACGCAGGATGTAACATGGATAGGAAAAGTACTTCAGGATCCTGCCAATTTCTTGGTGGTAAACTTATGTGTTGGAGTACAAAGAAACAATAGTCAGTGGCCATGTCCTCAGCTGAAGCTGAATATATGGCTGCTGCAGGATGTTGTGCAAATGTACTATGGATGAAGAGCCAACTGAGTGACTATGGCATTCAGTATAAGATGGTACCTATCTTTTGTGATAATACAAGTGCCATAGCCATCTCAAACAATCTAGTACTTCATCAAAGAACCAAACACATTGACATCAGATGCCACTTCATCAGGGACCACATCTCTAATGGAGAAATTGAACTACATTTCATCCCCACTGAATATCAGCTAGTTGATATCTTCACTAAACCCTTGGATGAACCCACTTTCACAAGATTGAAAGCTGAATTGGGCATGTTGGACATAGAATCTGGAAACTGATCAAAAGTGTTCCAACCTGATGTAAATTCTCTAAGTCCCTGATCACACCCTTCCTGAATTTTTTTTTTCGAATGAAAATTCATTCAGGGGGCTCAGGATGAAAAATGGCATTGAATACCCTAACTAAATGCTCTAAGTATCTAGTTACTTAATGTCCCAGGTAGGTAACTGAATCCTATTAAATATAGGAATATATGTCACTTACACAACTGGCATCCACTCCTTGGGCCCCCACATCTCTCTCACCAAACACCACTGAGCATTAAATGCTCCCTCACACACAATAAGTTGTGATGATTTTTTCTCTGCAAAAGTGCATTATTTGCAGAGCCGCACAACTGTTCACCCACGATGTGAGAGAAAATAGGGTAATGGGAATCGTGATATTTAATGCGGATATCAAACCAACATTATTATGCCGTTTCGGTTAAATAAATTAAACCTTTGGTATCCGCAACATCACTACCCTAATTTACACCTTATAAATACCCCCACAAAGATAAACACACACACGCTTTTAAAAATCTTAACAAAACTTTTGCAAAATTACTTCAAGAACTTTTGCTTTCAAAATCTGTGTGTGCTTCTTCTTTATTCAAAACCAGACCTTTTTTTAAAAACTAAAATGGCATCTTCTAAGGTCATAAAATACGCACCCAATGTGGAATTCCAAATGGAAAGTGTAGACCTTACCAAAAACAATGTGGTAGAGAACTTTGCCTACCCTGAAGGGTTCCCTGCTTACAGGGATGTGGTGAAGTTCCTACAAAACTGTTTTCTCACCACCACATTCACAAAGACCCCCTCAGTCATCTATCATGACTACTTGAGGGAATTTTGGTGCTCAGCGGTGGTTGAAAACCCTGATGCGCCAAAGGAGCCCAAAATCAAGTTCTCAGTGAAGAATGGGACTAAGTCCCTTGTTCTTGACTACAAAACCTTTGTCAAAGCCACAGGCCTTGACTACACTAAGACTTTTGTTGCCCTACCTACTGAAGAGGAGGTTAAACAACTCCTCTTAGAACTAGGGCCCTATGATAAGAATCATCCTGATGTTGCTCCAGGGGCCCTACTGAACAAAGCCCCCATCATCAAAACATGGTTCCCTGCTCCTTGGAGGATCCTGATGACATTTGTTATTCAGGTCCTTGGGGGGAATAAGTCCTCAACTGAGCAACTAAACACTACTCAATCAATGATAGTGTACTGTCTCATTGAGGGTAAAAAGATTGACCTTGGAGAAATTATCTTCAGGGACCTCATAGGCAAATTGGGTGGGAAGTCTAGGAAAAAACACATGTCTTACCCTAGATTCATTTCCTGTGCCCTGAATGACCTACTAGGGTCTGAGTATATCAAGCCTGACAGTGTCGACTTTGAACCAGATGTTTTGCATAAGGCAAACTACTCACGTGACCCTAATGAGGTAACACCTGTCGCCCTGACCACATACATGCTGACTGCTATCCAGGGTAACAACATAGTTTCACCAATTCCCTCTCCCACCAAAAAGGTGAAGAGGAAGAAGGGACAGGGGTCCAGGAAGGTGGCTCAACCCAAGCCACTCGCCACTGAGACCTCTGCCCCTAAGCCTGACAAAAGGGGGCAACAACAACAGACCCTGACTGCTGACACCCTCAGGATCATTAGCCAATCTTTGGCCCCAAAACAAAGACCAACGGAGGGCACTGAGACATCACACTCAGTGTCCTCGGGCGAACCCGTTCCCAAAGGCCTTGCTGGCATAAACAAGTCAGTGGGGTCGAAACCAACTAAACCTTCACATCCTGCTAAATACTCTGGCAAATCACAACCAGAGGATCAGGGAGTAAGGGGTCCTATACCCTCGGTGGGGCAGCACTACTCCACTGAGAAGGGGACCCACAAACAATCACATCCTGCCAATGGCTCGGGTAAATCACAACCCAAGCAACAAGGAGTTCTCGCCCCTAAATCTTTGACAGGCCAGCACAAGCCTGTTGGAATTGTAACAATTCACATTTTCAGGTTAATTACTATTCCCAAAAAATTTCACTATTCACTTTACTATTCATTTTCCCGAAATTTGATTTTCATTTCATATTCTCGTATGATAAATCATTTCCATGACAAAATAAAAGTTTGACACTCATCAGATCATTTTCGCGAAAGTTATTAAGGAATTACACGTTTTAGGGTAAAACATCATTCAAAAATTCTACGCACAACGAAACTCGACCGCGTTAATTTTTCCCGTATCAGAAAAATGTTTGATACACTCATGATTTATTTGAGAATTAATCATGACTGAGAAAAATATGACCGAATAAACCTCGGCCGTGAAAAACAGGAATTTTCATTTTTAAGCGTTTTTACTCAGCCGTAACCTTAGCCTATACCTGCACCGCGTTTCTAAGACGATTCGAGTTTTCACATTTTTGGAAAAAGTCAACATATTTTTCCCTCCTCCTTTCACCAAAAATCATTCCTTGATTTTATAAATCATTCCTTGATTTTTAGGCTTACGGTTTTATGTCTAAAAGACATTAAATACCAACCGACACTAGACTGGGCCCAGTCTATACATTATAAGTCATTTTAAATCATTATAATCATATTAGAAAAATTACATTTTTCTATTCTCAATTTTACGCAACTTTCGTACATTTTACGTTTTACGCGTTTTAAACTTACGTTTCCAGCGTTATCAGCATTTTCACAATCCATTAAACTTATCACTCATTTTTATAAGATAATAATGAGTATATTGATGATTTTAATCATTCCTATAAGTTTCATATTTTTACGATACCCGATTTTAAGTTTCATGACTTAACGACTTACCGTTAGCGATTACCGAGACTAAACAACCTCCGTAAGTCAAGATAGTGACCAAAGCTTACAGACTTATCATACCACATCCTCTTTAGATGTTTTATAAGTCAACAAAACAAGATAGGAAGCTTACATGGGAAGATTGAACACATGTGCAAGTAAACTTGGCAACCAAGCCTTGAAAAATATCCTAAAAACTAACCTCCTCAATGAACCTTCCTAGGAACCTTCCTTGCACCTCCTCTTCATGCTATAAAAGCAAGGCTCATCCCTTCCTTTCTCTTCATTCCAAACAACACATACATAATCCATAAACCTTGATCTTTTGATTTCCAAGTTATAAGTTACATACCAAAGTTGAAGGCATAGTTAGTCTCTACATAAATCAAGAGTTTGTTTGGTGATTCCATGGTTGAATTAGGAGCTACACAAGGTGTTAGGGGCTGAGGTTAAATGGTTTTCACAAGGGTTAGATCAATTGTTAGCAAGGGTTGTGGTGATTGGTTGAAAGCTTAGGTTTGGTGTCCTAGTTCCATACTTGATTCCCTTTCTTAAGTGAAAGCCAAAAGTTGTAAGCAAACCCTAACATACTTCTTGTTAAATATCATATTCATGTTATTTACATATCATTCATGCTATATTTTGTCTTGTGATCATGTCCATGATGTATAAAAATGGGTAAAACAAGTTATGGTAAAATTATGAAATTGTATCATTACATATTGTAGTAGAGGACCTAACAAGGAAACCATAGCAATTTGAACCACCTAAAACGAGTATACGAGTCAAAAGTTATGACCATTTGAAGTTACCAAAACTTTGCGGCAAAACTGCCAAAATAGTTTCTGTGACAGAACATAAAACACGCAAAAAGAGGCCTTTCTGGTCCGTTTCATGAAAAAGTTAAAGCACGAAAGTTGTCCGAAATCACGTTTTCTTCAAAAACTCAGGGGCACGTCTTCAGAAAACCAATAAAGAATGAGATTTTTCTCAGTTTATTAACAGCTATTTTACATATATATGTCACTATATAATGGTTATGGTTTATAAAGACCAAAGAGGTCTTATGACCTAGAATCAAGACCACAACCATGGCTAGAACCAAGGTTTAGTCTCAAGACCATGGAACAATGACCAAAGGTCATGGCAAGGCCATGACTAAATGACCATATAAACTTACTTAGGTGAAAACATGAACCAAAGAGTTGGCGATAACTTGAACATACAATTTGGATCTACTTCATCTAAAGAACCATGAGATATTACAAGTAATTGTCATTCAAGACTTAAGAAACCTAGCCTAATAACAATCTTCATCCAAACGTAAACTTTCCTAAGTTTATTCAAATATTGGACATGTAACTTTTCGGATCAAAACTTATATATATATATATATATATATATATATATATATATATATATATATATATATATATATATATATATATATATATTATCAAATACTACAATAGTAGGGAGCCTCATGTGAGGAGTTCATTAAGTAAGCCATCGAGATGAGTTGTGGATTTACGAATTAAAGTGTCCTGGCTCCTCGAACGTTTACTACATGACTTCTGAATTATGTCGGCCCGAACGGTAGTAAGCGATATATAAACTATACATGTTTCATAAACCATTTCTTTTCAAAGACTTACACTATACTAAGTACTACATCATGGACTAAATGCAAGACATATATAGGCAATTCTTCATATTCTTTACTCCAATCCTAAGTCGCAACATTCTATTATAGGTTGCTTGTAGAAACCTTCGCGATTCGACCATCGCATTCACTACTTGCTATATAACTTAAGGTGAGTTCGTAGCCCCACTTTCTATTGTTTAACTATTTTACAAACCCATGGGGGGGATACATGCTATTATTTTTCTACTTGAACACAATGCTTTCTACTGTATGCTACCCGACTATGTTTTATTGTCACTAAGTAACGATTGCCATGTTCGAAGTCCCTATATCATGAACCATTAGTCACTAGCTATAGTGAGCGCGAATATTGTGAATAGATCTATTGGGATTGACGAATCCCATTTGTGTTGAACAACTACGAGTTCAAACAAATGCACTATATTTGATATTTAGAGGTATCATGGCAATATTACCTTGGTAGGGCTTCTACAATGCCAATTTTTTGTTCGATGTTAATGCTTTGGTTGCATGAGCTTAGTGAAATAATAACGACTTTTGTTTTCTAACTATGAATGTGTGATTAATTACCTCACATTACGATTATTGTGTTCAATGATTTAACTACAAACTCTACGAATTCCACTCAACCTTTGTGTTGACCTCTTAAGCATGTATTTCAGGTCCATGATGATCAAGGATGGCACGGAAGGGCACGGATATTCAAGAGGGCTATAAATTTTATTATCATTCAAAAACTCATTTAATGTAAATTGTAAACATGGAACCATCTGGGACCTCATTTTGTAATCTCTGATATTTATATAATTTGAATGATAAACCTTTTTAAAGCGATTCAATTAGAGTTCGTTTTCTGTTATTGTGACTATTGTGCTGTCGAGTAACACCCAGTTTGAATTCCGCTGCATCATAAATTGGGGGTGTTACAGATTGGTACTAGAGCCATGGTTATAGAGAAACGGGTCTAATTGAGACCTAAACTATAACCACAATTACAAGCAAAACCATTTTATATCCTTCCGCTCTCCGTGTCTTCCATCCTCCATACGATTATGGACTTATTAAGCATTTTATACTACACAAACATGTTTGCACATGGATATATGTACCCTTAACATAATTGAGCATTTCCCCGTAAGCATTTTATATTACATGAACATATTAGCATATTGATATACACACTCGATTTATTTTCAATCATTTTATCTAAACAATGGACTAAACATATATGCGCATGCCTATTCTAGGGCATTTCGGCACAACCACATTCTCCCAATCATGTTCCTACTCCAACATTTTATGTCCAAGACATTGTAACTGATTGCAATGGTCTTTCCTATTTCCCGGACATTGTATGATACAATGGTCTTAATCATTTCTCAAATGTTTTGAGTCACATAATGGTCTAACCTACTTCCTAGACATTGTGAATTTCACAATGGTCTAATCTACTTCCGAGACATTGTGATTTGTGCAATGGTCTCTGGAATTATTCCATCACATCATCAATATCATTTCATATGATATCAAAAACCCATCACAATCTATCGATTTCCAAATAGAAATATGAGATTTCTAAAGGACAAACTAATCCATCACCTACAAAAGCTGAAGTTTCTCTACATTCATCAAGTTTAGCAACTTTCTCTACATTCATCAAAGTTCAGCTCTACATTCATCAAAGTTCAGCTCTACATTCATCAAAGTTTTCTTATGAAACCTTCATTATTAAAAGCTCGTGATCCTGGCCAAGTATGGACTGTTTTAGAATTACTTAAAACTTCCTTTCCACACACGTAACTACCCGTACTATCTTCTATGCAATGGAATGTGAAAACATAGGTTACAAGTCTTGTATGGGCGGGACTTGCAACTGAATGGTTTGACATTGCCTTTGTTTAGTGGACAGTTTCCCAAAAGCAACAGACATATCACAAGTATGCCTAATTTAGGTATTTGAAAATTTTATTGAACCTCGGCTAAATATAGACTAGTCACCTATATTTAACCTAGGGACAGTGGAACATAGTCTGACTAACTATGTTCGACTTGAAATTTTCAAATACTGAGAATAGTTGTACTAGGGTTATGTTTAGATTGATTTCCTGCTTGAACTCGATAAACCACTAGAATTCTTTAAAACGATCTAGAGATACGATAGTGTCTTATCACTCAGCAAGATCTTAACACCTTATTTGTACTACCTAATTTCATTCTTGAAAGTTTTCATTTATGAGATAATCCGAACTACTATCTTGGGATAGTTATCAATTCTTCTCTTCATCCTGTAGAAGTACTATCCTGTTTAGGTCCTAAGAATACCATTCCGTCATAAACCTTTAAAATTTCCTAAAATTTTAAAGCAAACTTGATATCTCTACCAATATTAATGTTAAGCATACACTACACACTTTTGTTCATCAACATATCACATCATTATCTTCACAACCTTTGGAACCACAAGCTCATTAACAGATCTTGATGCACTTTTAAAGCTCAAATCATCCTTAGTTACACCACAAGCACCCTCATCAGCTTTACAAGATTGAATATTCATCTTGTACTTTTGGAACACCAGTATCATCTCGTAATACACTACCTTGTAACTCACCGGCTAAGTATGAATGTTGTGTTGGGAATTCTTAAGTAGGATGATTTATAATTATTTGAATGGATTGGGATGCCTTTTCGTTTAAATAAAGAAATTGTAAATCACCGAACCATAAGTTTATATTTCCCTATTTACATTGTTTGGGATGCCTCTCTATGTAAATAAAGAATTATAAACAAGTGGGCTTATTTGTATCCAAAATAACATAAGTATGAAGTCAATAAACACTAGGTACAAAAACAGATTACCTACTAGACTATGATTGCAACTACTATCCCAATTTCTGTTTAATATTCAACTACTATATCAATTTCTATTCAACTACTATATCAACTCCTATTAATATTCGACTGATATATCAATTTCCTTTGATATGCGACTATTATATGAATCTCTATTAATCACTCTTACCCTACCTTTCCTACATAAAAGTAAGCCTCATCCTACACCATACACTGAAACGACAAATCAAACTACATCACTGGTAATCCCAGACTCTAGTCCTCATAAGTAACCACACATCTTCATCGACACCACTTCAACATATAACACACATAGAACTTCGGGACGAAGTTCCCCATAAGGGGTAGAGACTATAACAATTCATATTTTCAGGTTAATTACTATTCCCAAAAAAATTCACTATTCACTTTTACTATTCATTTTTACTATTCATTTTCCTGAAATTTGATTTTTATTTCATATTCTCATATGATAAATCATTTCCATGACAAAATAAAAGTTTGACACTCATCAGATCATTTTCGCGAAAGTTATTAAGGAATTACACGTTTTAGGGTAAAACGTCAATCAAAAATTCTACACACAACGAAACTCGACCGCGTTAATTTTTCCCGTATCAGAAAAATGTTTGATACACTCATGATTTATTTGAGAATTAATCATAACTGAGAAAAATATGACCAAATAAACCTCGGCCGTGAAAAACAGGAATTTTCATTTTTAAGCGTTTTTACTCAGCCGTAACCTTAGCCTATACCTGCACCGCGTTTCTAAGACGATTCGAGTTTTCACATTTTTGGAAAAAGTCAACATATTTTTCCCTCCTCCTTTCACCAAAACTCATTCCTTGATTTTATAAATCATTCCTTGATTTTTAGGCTTACGGTTTTATGTCTAAAAGACATTAAATACCAACCGACACTAGACTGAGCCCAGTCTAGACATTATAAGTCATTTTAAATCATAATAATCATATTAGAAAAATTACATTTTTCTATTCTCAATTTTACGCAACTTTCGTACGTTTTACGTTTTACGCGTTTTAAACTTACGTTTCCAGCGTTATCAGCATTTTCACGATCCATTAAACTTATCACTCATTTTTATAAGATAATAATGCGTATATTGATGAGTTTAATCATTCCTATAAGTTTCATATTTTTACGATACCTGATTTTAAGTTTCATGACTTAACGACTTACCGTTAGCGATTACCGAGACTAAACAACCTCCGTAAGTCAAGATAATGACCAAAGCTTACATACTTATCATACCACATCCTCTTTAGATGTTTTATAAGTCAACAAAACAAGATAGGAAGCTTAAATGGGAAGATTGAACACATGTGCAAGTAAACTTGGCAACCAAGCCTTGAAAAATATCCTAAAAACTAACCTCCTCAATGAACCTTCCTAGGCACCTTCCTTGCACCTCCTCTTCATGCTATAAAAGCAAGGCTCATCCCTTCCTTTCTCTTCATTCCAAACAACACACACATAATCCATAAACCTTGATCTTTTGATTTCCAAGTTATAAGTTACATACCAAAGTTGAAGGCATAGTTAGTCTCTACATAAATCAAGAGTTTGTTTGGTGATTCCATGGTTGAATTAGGAGCTACACAAGGTGTTAGGGGCTGAGGTTAAAGGGTTTTCACAAGGGTTAGATCAATGGTTAGCAAGGGTTGTGGTGATTGGTTGAAAGCTTAGGTTTGGTGTCCTAGTTCCATAGTTGATTCCCTTTCTTAAGTGAAAGCCAAAAGTTGTAAGCAAACCCTAACATACTTCTTGTTAAATATCATATTCATGTTATTTACATATCATTCTTGCTATATTTTGTCTTGTGATCATGTCCATGATGTATAAAAATGGGTAAAACAAGTTATTGTAAATGATTGTTAACTTACGTTATTTAAACAAGTAAACTAGTGAATTTCTTGGTGAAATCTGATCAAAATGGTAAAATTATGAAATTGTATCATTACATATTGTAGTAGAGGACCTAACAAGGAAACCATAGCAATTTGAACCACCTAAAACGAGTATACGAGTCAAAAGTTATGACCATTTGAAGTTACCAAAACTTTGCGGCAAAACTGCCAAAATAGTTTCTGTGACAGAACATAAAACACGCAAAAAGAGGCCTTTCTGGTCCGTTTCATGAAAAAGTTAAAGCACGAAAGTTGTCCGGAATCACGTTTTCTTCAAAAACTCAAGGGTACGTCTTCAGAAAACCAATAATGAATGAGATTTTTCTCAGTTTATTAACAGCTATTTTACATATATATGTCACTATATAATGGTTATGGTTTATAAAGACCAAAGAGGTCTTAGGACCTAGAATCAAGACCACAACCATGGATAGAACCAAGGTTGAGTCTCAAGACCATGGAACAATGACCAAAGGTCATGGCAAGGCCATGACTAAATGACCATATAAATTTACTTAGGCGAAAACATGAACCAAAAAGTTGGCGATAACTTGAACACACAATTTGGATCTACTTCATCTAAAGAACCATGAGATTTTACAAGTAATTGTCATTCAAGACTTAAGAAACTTACCCTAATAACAATCTTCATCCAAACGTAAACTTTCTTAAGATTATTCAAATATTGGACATGTAACTTTTCGGATCAAAACTTATATATATATATATATATATATATATATATATATATATATATATATATATATATATATATATATATATATATATATATATATATATATATATATATATATATATATATATATTATCAAATACTACAATAGTAGGGAGCCTCATGTGAGGAGTTCATTAAGTAAGCCATCGAGATGAGTTGTGGATTTACGAATTAAAGTGTCCTGGCTCCTCGAACGTTTACTACATGACTTCTGAATTATGTCGGCCCGAACGGTAGTAAGCAATATATAAACTATACATGTTTCATAAACCATTTCTTTTCAAAGACTTACACTATACTAAGTACTACATCATGGACTAAATGCAAGACATATATAGGCAATTCTTCATATTCTTTACTCCAATCCTAAGTCGCAACATTCTATTATAGGTTGCTTGTAGAAACCTTCGCGATTCGACCATCGCATTCACTACTTGCTATATAACTTAAGGTGAGTTCGTAGCCCCACTTTCTATTGTTTAACTATTTTACAAACCCATGTGGGGGATACATGCTATTATTTTTCTACTCGAACACAATGCTTTCTACTGTATGCTACCCGACTATGTTTTATTGTCACTAAGTAACAATTGCCATGTTCGAAGTCCCTATATCATGAACCATTAGTCACTAGCTATAGTGAGCGCGAATATTGTGAATAGATCAATTGGGATTGACGAATCCCATTTGTGTTGAACAACTACGAGTTCAAACAAATGCACTATATTTGAGATTTAGAGGTATAATGGCAATATTACCTTGGTAGGGCTTCTACAATGCCAATTTTTTGTTCGATGTTAATGCTTTGGTTGCATGAGCTTAGTGAAATAATAACGAATTTTGTTTTCTAACTATGAATGTGTGATTAATTACCTCACATTACGATTATTGTGTTCAACGATTTAACTACAAACTCTACGAATTCCACTCAACCTTTGTGTTGACCTCTTAAGCATGTATTTCAGGTCCATGATGATCAAGGATGGCACGGAAGGGCACGGATATTCAAGAGGGCTATAAATTTTATTATCATTCAAAAACTCATTTAATGTAAATTGTAAACATGGAACCATCTGAGACCTCATTTTGTAATCTCTGATATTTATATTATTTGAATGATAAACCTTTTTAAAGCGATTCAATTAGAGTTCGTTTTCTGTTATTGTGACTATTGTGCCGTCGAGTAACACCCAGTTTGAATTCCGCTGCATCATGAATTGGGGGTGTTACAAGAATGGGGGGCATAACCACTCAGGTGCCTGATGAGGACATTCGCCAATCAAAGCTTTTGTCTGAGGGCGCAACAACTCATCCCAAAGACTCAGAGGGAAACATACAACCCGCTGATAGGGACACAACAATCATGGCTCCTAGTGATGGTACTGAGAAACACCCATCAGTACCTGAAGGGGTCACGAGGGACAAAGATTCAGAGAGACACATACCACCCGCTGATATGGAACTCACAACCAACCCCGAAGGTGCCCATAACTCGAGAACTGACCCTGAAGACCAGGTAGATAAAACCCACTCTACCGGATTTGAGGGGTCAGGACCTGGCCATAACAAAGTTGAGTCTTCTTATGAAGAGGAGCCGGCTAACCTTTCTTTGTAGATTCAGTCCCTAGGTGAAGCTCAGGCTGTTTTGTACTCTGATGATGAATTCAACAGTGATGAGGAAGTCTTCAAGGCCGGAGAGGATATGGAGCTTGAGGAGACAGTCCCTGAACCAAATCCTTAGTCTCCTCAATCTTCTAACCATGACGATGCTGACACACAGTCCGAGCCAGAGTCCTCTGGAGAAGATCAGGCTCCTCTCACTGTGAAGACCTTCACCAAATTCATCAAAAAGATTACTAACATTTTGTACAGGGGGATCACTGATGAGGTCTTTGACATGCACACTGAACAGGCGGTTCACTTTCATAATCTCAAAGATGCTGTCGAAGACTTCAATGAAGATGTCAGGGAACAAAATTCCTCAATCAACCATTCCCTGACACAGATGATCAGTCGCCTGAATCAGTTTTTGATAACCCTCAACCAGCTGAATGTAGGGGTTCAGTCGGTTCAAGAATCAGTCAAGGATGATCCTGAACTCACCAGGAAGCTACTTCAGGCATCCGAGACGTATCAGGTAAACTCAGTGGCTCTTACTGAGTTACTTGACTTGCTGAAGGGTTCTAATCTTCAGGGTCTCACCACCACTGTGGAGTCTCTCAAATCTTCCTTCATCAAAATGGAGGAATCAATGACAGCTCAGTCCCAAAGGTCTACTTCTCTGGCATGGACCTTGGGATCCAGGATGACCGCTCTTGAAAATGCACAGGCTGTACTTGACTCCAGGGTGTCCATCATTCAACAGGATACTCAGGAGATCAAGTCTATGATGACCGAAATTTTTCAAGCCTTCAAGGGTGCATCTACTTCTTCAGTACAGCCAACACTTGCCATCACTGACATTCAGGCAAATGTTGAGGGGGAGAATGCTACTGAAGCCCCTGATACTGTTGACCAAGAAGCTGGACAGCCCTCTCACACTGAGGGGGAGCATGTCACTGAAGCAACACCAATTACAGAAGTTCCACCACAGGAGGAACTAGTCTCCTCTTCTCTCAGACAGGATAGAGGCAAAAGTATTGCTACCACCTCTAGTCCTGAAAATGTGCTCAAGCCAGCCTCAACCATGGTCAGATTTGACCCTGATGCACCTATCAAGGTCCCGTTTGAAATCAATGGAGTAGTACATCATCTCACTCATGACGAAATTCAAGCACACATGGAAAGGACTGAGACACTACTCAAGGTGGCTGAGGAAGAGAGAATGAGCAAGCCTGTTCTCATTCAGGCTGTTCATGAGGAAGCTGAAAAGATTGGGTTGAATACTGAGGCACTAGCAACTGAACATGCTGGTGCAGCCTTTAAAAAGGCTCAGGAAGAAGAGCTAAATGCTCTCAAAAGGGAAAGGTAAAACAAGCTCAGGATGGATGCTCAAATCAGAAAACACATGATCAAAAAATATACTTGGGTGATGAAAGAAAGGTTAAGACCAGAAACCATCACAGATATCCAAATCAACAGGAACACCGATCCTGCAGTGGTCACCGTCTTCAGGGGACGTGATAAGAGAATACTTGACATCCACAAGCCTTTCAAGTTTGCGGACTTTGGCATCACTGAGCTTGATGAGCTTTGTTCTATCATCGCCAAAAAGAACAACTTTGTGGTACCTAAACTTCTCGAATCACTGAAGGATAGGTACGACAGACTGAGAGCAATGCCTGAGGCTCTTAACATTCCCTCACTTTTTTCTGACTCAGCAGAAGAGACTGCTCCATCTAAGGCTTCCAAGAGGAAAAGGAAGCAAATAGAGTTGGAGCCTGAGATCAAGGTACCATGGTTAGAGTGTGACAGGTCGCTTCCTGAAGGGATCACGTTCGTGAACAATGCGGTCCTTGAAGCTCCTGAAAGAGGCTTGTGCTTCACTGATGAATATGGAAGCTTGGCCTTCCAAAGGTGGTCTGATATGGATAAGGCAGGAATCAAAGCAATGCTCATGTACCTCATGTTGGCGTCCCCCATTCAGAGAAATGAGAACAAAAGATTCTGCCAGGACTTGGAAGCAATGATCAATGAACATCCTGAAAGACACCTACTCAGATCAAAGAAATCAAAGCTTGAAAACCTTGGATACCACCTGAACATCTGATCCGCAACAACTATCTATTATTTTTTTTGTAATTTGTAGGACTTGTAATAACTATGAATAAACTTTGATGTTTTGTTTAAAATTATGTGTTCTACTTATAATTACAACAACATTCAGTAAGAGATGAAGACCCCTGCCAACTCACACTGAATCAAGAAACACTTAGGCTATTTGTATGTTCAAATAGGGGAAGATTGTTGGGTCACTGAATTCCCCAATCCTCTTCTAACAAGGATTTGAACGTAAAATAACCTAAGTATAAACAAGTCACTGAGTGAACAGTAACTCAGTGAGTCATCTTCAGGATGCCTAGACCGAGCCTAAGAAGAAAGGTTCTCCATTCAGTGAGGCAGAACTCAGTGAAGTGTGATCTAAGCCAAGAAGAAGGTGATGGGTTCAGTGAGGATGACAATAACTCACTGAACCCCATGACTCCTCAACAACTTCATGGTACTGAAGACTGACGACTAGAAGACTGAAGTTTTGGCGGGACTGGGCGGGAAATTTTGATTTGTTTCACTAAAGTGCTTTATCACTTTAAGGTCAAACTTTCCCCAAATGGTTAAAACCAGGCTGTCATCAGAAAGTGCCTTTTGGACTTAACCCAAAGAAGTTTCCCTTGCCAGAGAATAAAATCTATCAAGATTTTATTGAGGAACACTTAGGACCATTGTATAATAGGGTTGTTCACATTTGTGTATAAATAGGTAGCATAAGAGAGGTGTAAAAGTGACAAGTTTGTGCAATTAATGCAAAGCATTCACAAATCACTTTTACTCCTCCAAAGAACAACATAACCCCTGAGATAGCTCAGTGGGTCCTGAAAGTTGTTACTCAACATAGATTGAGTTTAGTGAGGAGTCAATACCATACTTGTCATTTTCAATCCCAAGTGTTATTCCGCAAACACTTGGGTACGATTCTTTTTGATTAACTTCTAATAAAGAATTAAACGTTGAAAAATATTGTCTCTTATGTTTACGTTTCTTTATTGTTAATCGTTTTATACATCTTTGTTTAAAGTCATATAACTTGGTTACTTTAGCTTTGTAGTTATAGTTAACCAAGTAAAAGGGACCAACATACAAGGATAAATATGTACATGGTTAATGGTCACATATAATACCCTTATAACGTGGCCATAATCATGATTTAGATACATATTTGTGATATGGTGTGACTATTGTAAAGCCTATAGTCACATGATCGTGCTACAAATATATGTGACTATACACATTAGGATTTGGAAAGCAAACACACACTAAACTTTAGACACACATATTAACTTATGTGACCATATGTATTGAATTTTCGTTATGCTTAATCATGTTTGTATGGTTTAGTGTGACCATATATGACATTTGGTCACACTCTTCAAGTGTGTGACATATATTTGTCACTCTTAAATGCATATCGTGACTAATGTTTCAAACTGAATTTTTAGTTGTCACACATTTCAAATTCATATGTGGCTAACTATTCAACAAAGAATAGCAGTCACGTTTATATAATGTGTGACAAACTTGACTATATAATTTAGCCGCATACGCAAGTACTTCATGTGACCATATATCTTTTTTAGTCACACTGTTCAATTGTGTGACATATATTTGTCACATATGTATATCTATAGTGTGACTAATGTTTCGAGCTGATTTGTATCAGTTACATGTCTCGAATTAAAAGTGACTAAAATGTCGAAAAATATTACCAGTTACCCTCTAGTCACATATATACACCAATGTGTGACATATATTTTACGAAATGGTCACACTAGTCGGATCAAGTGTGGCTGTTTATTTAAGGCCGGTACATTTAGTCACGTAAATATGTTGCTGTGTGACCATTCGAAATACGCTATGTGTGACGAAAGGCCAAATCTGTACTAGTGTCTACAACTTGACGAGTTGATTGGAAACTTGAAAGTGTATGAAGTGATAATAAAGAAAGACTCCGAAATGGTCAAAGGAAAAAGGGAGCAAACCAAATCAATTGCTTTGAAAGAAAAGAAGGACTTTAGTGACGAAGAATGCTCAACCTCCGAAAGTGATGATGAAGAGTATGCTATGGCCGTAAGAGATTTCAAGAAATTCTTCAAAAGACGGGGAAGATATGTTAGACAACCACTTGATGAAAGAAAAACATTTCAAAGAAACAAACACGACAAAATTAGCAAGAATGAAAGAAAGTGTTTCAAATGTGGAGACCCAAATCATTTTATTGGAGAATGTCTGAAATTATCAAGAAGTCAAAACCACAAGGCCTTTGTAGGAGGAGCATGGAGTGATAATGACAATGATGAAAAAGACACAACAAAAGAAGAAAAATGTCTCGTGGCAAGGGCTTCCGATGAGGTAAGTTCCGAAACCGAATACTATAGTGATGATAATTTATCGTTAGATGAAAAAGATTTAGATAGCGAATATAGTAGATTATGCAAACTAGGACAAAAAGTCATAGCTAAAAATAAACTACTAAAAAACACCAACAATAAATTAAAGGATGAAATACTTGAACTAAAAATGAAACTACACAACCCAGAAAAAAGAAAAGAAAGTCTTATAGAATGTAAAAAATGTCTAGTTGTTAAAAATGAGAATGAACAACTTAAGGAAGAAATTACTAGGTTTGCGAAATTTGAAAATAGTAGTCAATCACTTAGTAAAATAATTAGCACTCAAAGAATATCCAAAGATAAAACCGGGCTAGGATATAACTCAACCGAAGCATCAACTAGTAAAACTCAAAGTATAAAGTTTGAAGGTGAAACTAGTGAACTAAAACCTATAGAGTCAAAACCAAAGTATATACTTTTGAAAGATAGATTAGTACCTATTGCAAGTGATGAAGAAATTAAAAGATTGCGTAATTCATCTTTAAAACCCGAAGTCGAACCCCTTAAAACAATAATAAGGTCTAAAACTCCGCCACCTAGAAAACCAAATAGTCTTCATCCTAGGTCTAAAACTCCTCAACCTAGAGTAAACCAAAATAGATGAAACTTTCTCAACAATCATCAAATGTGGAACTTCAATCCTTGAGGAATGATTCCACCATATATACACCCAAGTCAAATACATAACATGTTTGGAGCAAATAACTTTGGTTAAATGAGACAATGGGGACCAACAAGATGAATTCGTCATACCTTGGCAAACTTGGTAATCTTTTCGCTTCCACACGATCAAGCTATCTCTTGAAGACCTTGTTGTCATGCCTTTTGAAGACAAAAGGTACACATTTCCTTTTATTTTCTTGTCATGATTGTATGCTTAGTTTGGTATCTAGTTTATATATGTTAAGGTTTCCTTTGTAGTGTCTCATAGCTATTCTACATATTTATATACTTATATATAGATATATATATATATATATATATATATATATATATATATATATATATATATATATATATATATATATATACTTATTAATATATAAAAACTTATAACCTAGAAAACTCATTTGTTGATTTTCTAGAACAAGAAATTGTTCGTTTAACGAACTTTTCTTTTCCCATTTGGCTTTCTTGAACTCCTTTGTTCAAACGATACACATTTGATGTAGAGATATGAGTTGAAAAATCTATGGATGAAACAAACTCCCGTCATCTCTTGCGCTCGTCTCCTTCTCATATTCTCGTCTTATAAACCCATATTATTTATATATACATATACATATAAATACTTATACCTTACACAACTCTCTCGATAACTTGACGTCTTGATTAATTTTATCCAAAATTATCAAGGAAATTTTAGTTGACGAAATGTCAAATAAAAATGTCAAGTAATTCTCTTCGTGCGAACTCTCTCCAACGTATTTTTGATTAAATTTAAATCTAATATATATATATATATATATATATATATATATATATATATATATATATATATATACACTTATTTTTAGTTTTTAGAATCAAAGCCGCGTAAAACACAAATTTGGCCGGCCATCTGATTCTCTCTCCCCGTTTTTCCTCCTTATTCCACTTGCCAAACACTCCATTTTCCACTCTTCACTCCCTCTCTACCTGCTGTGAACGATTTATAAACCCCAAAACATCAAAAACCCACTTCCAAATCACCCAATTCATCTCGTTTCGCAAGGGGCAAATACTTATAACACGATTAGCAAGAAGTATTGTAACTTTTTCATAACACATTTCTTCTAATTTCATCAAATTTGGTCATAATCATGATTAAGCATTTTATTTCAATTTCTTCATTTAATTTTTTCTTTCGAATTGAGTCTAGGATTTCCATAACTAAATGATTCCCTTAGGATTAGAATGTATAATTAACACTAGAAACTAATAATCACAAACGCTGTTGTCAAAATTTTTTGAAAAAGTTCATACATTCATTTTCAATTTTTTTATATACATTGTTGAATAATGCTATAAAAACTTGTTAAAACATATTACATTATGTTTTTATAACTTATTAATCACAAAATCAAACTTTTCAAAGAAGTAAAAATATTTTGTTGCTTGATAAGAGGGTGTTTGGATCACGTCTAAATAGTGTCGAAAATTATCCAATATAACCTTTATAATACATTGTCAAGAATATGTGACACATTGTGTTGTTTGATACTTATGTTGCCTACATACTTTCAAATAATCAACAACCTCATGAAATGATTGTAACATTGTCCATTTTTGTGTTATACTGTATTAGGAATGAATCATCTACTCACCAATAATCAAGTTTCTTCATTTCACACGCCTTTTAGAGGAGGTAACGTTTTCTATAAACTCAATTCCACTTCACTTTAATAGTACATGTCTGTAACACCCCGAAAATTTGATAAGCAGCGGAAGTCTAATCGGGGTCATTACAGTTTAGTACACAGTCATACTCATAGAAAACAATTCAAAAGATAGTCAATATCATTCCATGGAAACTCAAATAGTCAGAGTTACAAACATTTTTCCAAAATGTTAATTGTTTCGCAAAAGAAATGATGAGTTTGAAAAGAATGATATTATTATTGAAATAAAAAGGGAGGTCCTGTGTGCCCTTTTGCCAGCTCCGTGCCGCCATGCTTGCTAATTTCCTGAGATAAACATGCTTAAAAAATCAACACAAAGGTTGAGTAAATCCATAGTAGTTTAAATAGTAATAATGTGAACACAAGTCAAGCATTTGAAATAAATAAGCCAAGATACACAGGTCTTGAGTAAACTGGTGAAATATTGCTCCTAAGCCTCACGAAACGCAAGCCTTAACATTGATTTGACATATCATAAAGATAATAACAATCACCTACACCACAGCGGATATAAATGACAAGGGGGCCCTTGGTGACAGGAAATGTGCCAAATTTCCATAATACCTCGAATATAGCACACCTCCTGCCAAGTGATCACCTTGACAGAGGTGGGCTGCCATTCCAATAGATCTATCAACTATATTCGCGCTCACTCGCAAGTGATTATGGTTTGTGATATGAGGGACTTGTAGCACAGGTGTCAACTTAGGCAATATCAGGTGATAACAGCATACAGAAAATACTTGTGTTCGATTTATAGCATGTATCTCCCCACGGGGTTTAAAAATAATTAAAAATGTGGGACCATGAACTCACCTGACAGGTGTGTGTGAATCACAACGGTGCTCAAAAGTGATAGTGTACTGCTACGTCTAGCAATAAAATTCCTCCGACTTGCGACCTATAAATATATAGTCATCGGTGTTTTAGATTCGTTTCGTAATTGACATGTGATATGTCTCGTGTACGGTGATAATCATTCGGGTGTCTTAATATATTCCAAAATAACTTTACGTAGTTATTTGTATTGTTGTTACGAACCGGTGTTCAATAAATGTTAATTCTTTTGTGAAAATAATATCGTTAAAAATATTTATAATTAAATATTTTTAGTAAAGTTATATATATATATATATATATATATATATATTTTTTAAGTTACAAAGTATATACATGTTTATAAAAATCAATTATACAAAATAATTAATTAATAAAGTACCTTTGTCTAATTTGACCCTTAACTTTAATAAAGTTACACTTTTTACCCTTTGGTCAAAAATAATTACATTTTGGTCATTGTTATAACTTTTTACACTTTATTCCTCAAACTTTTGAAAATTACAGTTTTCACCCTCAACTTCTATTAGAAATCGATAATTTGCTATTTAGTCCGAAAGTTTTCCTGTTTTGTCACATTTAGTCCCTTAACGTGGGACTTTTGCAAAAATAGTCCAAAATCTAGTTTTTGAAAAGTTAACTTTTATTTTTATAAAAGTTACCATTTTTATCTTATAATATTTATAAAAATCAGTTTTTATAAATCAAATATCATTCAAAAATCTTAAGTTTTCAAATCGAAAATTCATAAGGAAAATCGGTTGGGCTCGTTAGCCGGGTTAAGGCCCAAAGTGGGTTTACTTGTTTGAAAACATAGCTTCGACTAGGATTTGGTTTTGGCTTCGTTTACGTAGTATAAGATCGTGTAGGGTTTGCATGTTTTGTTAGTTTTATTAAGTGTGAGTCGGTAATTTAGAGTGTTGAAGAAAATATATATATTGTACGCGTAAAAACGAAATGGCGAGGCCTTTCCTCACGGGTGTCGAGGTGTGTAAACATAGTCACAAGTGTTATGAATGTGATATACTAAGAAAGTAACGTGTATCGTGTGATAAATCAATGTGATATGCATGAATGATGTACGAATTGAAAAGGGTGATATTTAACTTACAACACCAAAGTGGTGGTGATGATGTCGTGTGTACGAGACAAGTGAACAAGCAAATGTGGTATCCTCTTCGTGGTGACCCTTGTTCCAAATTAATTACCCAACTCGTCTTCTTGATCAAAAACCTTACTAATGCCCTAGATCCTCTCGACAGCAACCAAGAAAGAAAGAAATAGAGAGTTTTGTGATTGAGAACTTGGTGAACTTGAGAGTGTGAGAAATCTTGCATTAAATGTGGCTTATATAGGATGGTTTTGGGTGGTTCAAATGTTCCTAGTGACACAACACCAACCGTGTGGTCACTCCTTTACTCGACAAGGTTGTCTAGTTTCCAAGGGTGTTGTCAAATCGGGTTGCATGAGTTTGAAGGCTACAACCATATTATAATGTTAGGACTTGGAGGGATTTAGACCATGTGTGTCCCTTAAAATCTTGTTTATTGTTTGTGTTAGAAGTTTAAGAAACATATTACCTAGTGGTTTAAGTGTTTTAGTGTGTAATGTGGTTAACCATGGGTTTGACGGCTCCAAATGGTGGCTCGATGTCGCAAGAAACAAAGTCAAAGGAAGGTGGTAGGTTTGTGTCGTGTGAGTAGGAAACCAAGTAAACAAAAACGTGTGTAATATTTAGACGGGGCACGAGCTGAGCTCGTTGAGTATCTTGTATCACGAAACAATTTGGAAATAGCCATGCTCCAAGAGAAAACACATGCAGCCCTTGGGCTTGTGAAATGCTCGGCCCAAATGAAAAGAAAATAAAAAAAAAATGGCCTTGGGCTTGTGATGGTGCTCGACCCAGCAGTGGGGCAAAAGAAAAGGTAGCTTTGGGCTAAGGGTGACGTCCGACCCAAAAATATAACGAGGTATTGGTGATTAGTATAATCGTGACTTTAGTTTCGGTATCGGTGTCGGTTCATGAAAACCATGAAAATATAAACGGTGTTGTCATACGTATATATATATATTTATATATACATAGTGATAATAACTTGTAATAATTAATATATATATATCATTATATATATTAATAATATCTCGGTGTACAAATAGGGTGTCAGGTCGCAAGTGGGAGTTACCGGTGTTAACCTCATTGGGTGACATCCAAGAGTGACAATCGGGTGATATCAGGTGACAAAACATAATCGGGTGCCAAACAAACGGTGACAAAAAATAATCGAGTGTCAAACAAACGGTGTCTCATATAAAAAAAAAAAATCAAATTATCCCGCAAAAATGGCTTAGTTTAGAATAGTGTCGAAATTAGCATTAATAAATGACCTGGGATTTTACGGAGTATTATAGTACCCACCCGTTAGATTGGATTCATTCCGAAATCCAAAGTTGAATCGGTGCTCGGGGTTGTCTCATCAAATAGTTGTGGGTATTTGGAACGCATTTGATCCTCGCGCTCCTAGGTGAATTCGGGTCCTCTCTTAGAGTTCCATCTAACCTTAACAATGGGAATGCGACTATGCTTAAGTCGTTTGACCTCCCTATCCATAATCTCAACGGGTTCCTCAATAAAGTTCAACTTATCATCGATTCTGATCTCCTTCAACGGAATCACAAGGGTTTCATCCGATAAACACTTTTTCAAATTTGACACGTGGAAGGTGTTGTGTACTCTATTGAGTTCCTCAGGTAATTCAAGTTTGTATGCCACGGGACCTATCCTTTCAATGATCTCGAACGGTCCAACGTATCTTGGGTTTAGCTTTCCACGTTTTCCAAACCTAATCATCCCTTTCCAAGGTGATACCTTAAGCATGACCTTGTCTCCAACTTGAAACTCTATTGGTTTCCTTCGCACATCGGCATAACTCTTTTGCCGATCCCTGGCGGCTTGTAATCGTTGCCTAATCTTTACTATTTTCTCAGTGGTTTCAAGAATCAACTCGGGACCTGATAGTTGTACATCTCCAATCTCAGCCCAACAAACTGGTGATCTACACTTTCTTCCATAAAGTGCTTCAAATGGTGCAGCCTTAATGCTAGCGTGATAACTGTTGTTATATGAGAATTCTGCTAACGGTAGGTGTTTATCCCAGCCTTTTCCAAAATCAAACACACATGCCCTAAGCATGTCCTCTAGGGTCTGTATAGTCCTTTCACTTTGACCATCAGTCTGTGGATGGTAAGCGGTACTCATATCTAGCTTAGTTCCCAAGGCTTTCTGTAAAGATCGCCAAAAGTTAGATGTGAAACGGCTGTCTCGGTCGGAGATAATAGAAATCGGCACTCCATGCCGGGAAACTATCTCCTTAAGGTACAAACGTGCAAGAACGTCCATATCATCAGTCTCTTTGATTGGCAAAAAGTGCGCTGACTTCGTGAGACGATTGACAATAACCCAAATAGTGTCCAACCCACTCGATGTCTTGGGTAATTTCGTAATGAAGTCCATTGTAATCCTTTCCCATTTCCACATTGGTAGCTCGGGTTGAATCAAAAGACCAGATGGTTTTTGATGTTCAGCCTTTACTCTCGAGCAGGTCAAACACTTACCGACATACTCTGCAATGTCAGCTTTCATGTTTGGCCACCAATATAACTTCTTTAGATCGTGATACATCTTGTCCGAACCAGGATGAATGGAATATTTAGACTTATGAGACTCATGCATGATGAGGTCTCGTATTCCTCCACACAATGGAATCCAACTTCTGTCCTTGAAACACAACCTTGCATCTGGTTTCTTGACAAATCCATTCGTACTTTCTGGCATGCCGTAAATCTTCTCGTGCGGTCTATTCTCTTCCTTCAGGGCCTCAGCTTGAACTTCAAGAATTTGAGACGGAAGTGGTGATCTAATTGTCATACCCAATGATCTAACTCTGAGGGGTCTAAGTCGTTCCTTTCGACTCAAGGCATCTGCTACAACGTTTGCCTTCCCCGGGTAATAACGAATCTCACAATCATAGTCACTTAGTAACTCTAGCCATCGACGTTGCCTCATGTTCAACTCTTTTTTATCTAAAATGTGCTGAAGACTCTTGTGATCGGTGAAAACCTTACACTTGGTTCCATAAAGGTAGTGTCTCCAAATCTTAAAAGCGAATACTACCGCTCCTAATTCTAGATCATGAATAGTGTAGTTCTCCTCGTGGGGTTTAAGTTGTCTAGAAGCGTAAGCGATTACTTTAAGTCTCTGCATCAATACGGCACCCAAACCTTGGATTGATGCGTCACAATATACCACGAAGTCCTCACTTCCTTCGGGTAGTGCTAATATCGGTGCTTCACAAAGCTTCTGCTTCAAGAACTGAAATGCCGATTCTTGTTCATCTCCCCAGTCAAACTTCTTCTTCTTCTGTGTTAACTCAGTCAATGGTTTAGCAATCCTTGAAAAACCTTCAATAAACCTTCGATAGTATCCAGCAAGACCTAAAAATTGGCGTATCTCGGTAGGACTCGTAGGTGACGCCCAATTTTTAACAGCTTCGATCTTGGCGGGATCAACATGAATACCCTTACTGTCGATAACATGCCCAAGAAATTGTACCTTCTCAATCCGAAAATCACACTTGGAAAATTTGGCGTATAATTTCTCTTCTCTGAGCAGTGTTAGTATAGCCTTTAAGTGTTCTGCGTGTTCTTCCTTACTACGTGAATAAATAAGGATATCATCAATGAATACAATCACAAACTTATCCAAATAGGGTTTGCACACTCGGTTCATTAAGTCCATAAATACAGTGGGTGCATTTGTTAGACCGAATGGCATTACTTGGAATTCGTAGTGACCGTATCTTGTCCTGAAAGCCGTCTTAGGGATGTCTTCTTCCCTAACTCTCAGTTGGTGATAACCCGATCTTAAATCAATCTTCGAGTAGACACTCGATCCTTGCAGTTGATCAAACAAATCGTCAATCCTTGGCAACGGATATCGATTCTTCACCATAAGTTTGTTCAACTCACGATAATCGATACACATCTTGAAGGTTCCATCCTTTTTCTTTACAAACAATACCGGGGTTCCCCACAGTGACGAATTAAGGCGAATAAATCCTTTATCTGACAATTCCTGCAATTGCCCAGATAACTCCTTCATTTCCGACGGTGCTAGCCTATAGGGTGCTCGTGCTACGGGTGCTGCTCCTGGCATCAAGTCAATTTGAAATTCCACTTGACGAGGCGACGGAAGGCCAGGCAAGTCCTCAGGAAAAACTTCTGGAAAGTTCCTGACTACTGGCACATCCTCGAGTCGCTTCTCTTCCGACTTCTTCTCGATGACTTGAGCCAAAAAGACTTGACATCCTCGTTCGATGTACTTTACAACTTTGACGCAAGAAACGATGCTCAGACGTGTCTTACTTCGCTCTCCGCGAACAATCAGGGTTTCTTTATTTAGGGGGATGTGAACGACCTTTTCGTCACAAATGATCTTAGCGCGGTTCTTGGATAACCAATCCATTCCTATAACGACGTCGAAACTACCAAGTCTAATAGGCATAAGGTCAATGTCAAATAGGGTGTCTAGTAGTCGTAGGGTGCAACCTCGGAGTATAGTGTTAGTACTTACTAGCTTTCCATCAGCTAGTTCAATCTCATATGTGGTGTCTAGTTTGGTCGGTGTAATATTAAGTAGGGGTGCAAGAGAAATAGATACGAAACTTTGGTCGGCTCCGGAATCAAATAAAACTTTAACGAGGCGGTTGTTTAGAAAGAACGTACCCGTAACTACGTTCGGATCTTGCTAGACATTCCCATCTCCCAGCACGTATGCTCTCCCACGTGCATTATTATCCTTATTAGGGCACTGATGCCTGTAGTGTCCTTTCTCTCCATAAGCATGGCATATTACAGCCACGGGTTGCAAGTTAGCTCCTGTAGCCTTGCAATCTTGTGTCTTATGTCCAATCCTAGAACACTTCCCACACTTAGCATAGCAGGGTCCAGTGTGATGCATCTTACACTTGTCACAGAATGGAAGAGGTCCAGCATACCTAGCATCCTTAACTAGTGCGGCGACATAAGCTCTGACAGCTTCCTGTCGTCGGTTCTGTTGGTTGTGGCGGGTGTTTCTGTCATGGTGATAGTTACGGTTGGGGTTACGGTTGTTGTTGCTGTTGTTGTTGTTGTTGGTGTTGTTGTTGTTGTTGTTGTTTGTCCTTCGATCATCAAACTTCCTTTTGTGATCGTTGTTCCCCTGAGCAGAGTTACGCTTAATCTCCCGGTCTAGCAGTCTTTGGGCAATAGTCATTGCTTGTTCCAAAGATTGAGGCTTTGACGAGGTGACGTTTCCCTCAATGTTCCTGGGTAATCTCTCAATGTATCTCTCCAACAACTTTTCTAAATCGGGAACCTTTGAAGGGCAAAGTGTGGCAAGTTCCTGAAATCTCCTATCATAAGCCCTGAGATCATTTCCTTTCACAACCAACGTGTGAAACTCATCTTCTAACTTCTTGATCTCACCTCTAGGGCAGAACTTCTTCAACATCTTCTCCTTAAAGTCAGCCCAGGTGATCGGATAGGCCTCTTCCACACCTATCTTCTGAGCAGTTGCATTCTACCAAGACAACGCGTCTTCCAACAATGTTCCAGTAGCAAACGAGACTCTGCTTTCAGCGGCACAACCGCTCCTCACAAACACAGTCTCAGTTCGCTCAAACCATCGAGCAAGCTCTATCACTCCTTCAGTCCCTTTGAAGTGAGATGGTTTACAAGCTATGAAGTCCTTATAGGTACACTTCCGAGTCGCAGCGGACTCGCTTTCAGCAGTGGCTCGGTTATTGCTACTAGGTCGTGCCATTGCAGCAGCCTGCTCTTCCAAAGTTGTAGCAACACTGTCGGCAACCAACTTTCTGATAGCAGCCTGGGTCATAGCGGGTGACGAAGTAGCAGTAGCGGTTTTCCTAGGGGCCATAACTTTATAAAATCGCAAGTGTATAAGTAAGAATCCCAAACATCGATCAATAATAAGAGAAATGATGCAACCAACTCATAATAGTCGAGATCATCACAAAGTACATATCACAACCACACCATGAATACATACATCAACATAAACCATATCATTCATAAATAATCATCACGACATGTAACAACACTCATGGAAATTATAATGAATCTCAATAGGGGAGCATAATAAAAGATCAGACAACTAGAACATCATAAATCAATATCAATACAGTACAATCATAACCAACATAAAGTTTTAATAATTTTGAATTCATTGTTACAAAACAATAAGATACAACATTATTAATGCCACAGGCGGCAAGTTATGATGTCTCTGAATGTAATGACATGTCATAGATCTATGAAGGGCCAGGTGCGCCTCCTGATCTTCTCTCCAGCTCTTTGATGATCCTGATCATCTCTAACATCTCCAAATCCCTGGATCTCTCACGGGCCTGAATCTCCTCAATAGTGGCTGAAAGAGTGTGGATGGTAGTACTAGATGCGGCCAACTCCTGTGTCTGATGCTCTAGCATCTGTTGCGTGATAATTGCTATCGCTCTCAAATCCTCCATCTCATGCCTCTGAACATCTAGTCGATGACCAAACTCGGTGATGGTAGCCTGTGCCTCCTCGATCTCTGTCCCCATCATCTCAAATACCATCTCTAAAGCTGTCCTATGTACCACGAGGTTCTCGACCTCCTCCTGCATACAATCAATCCTCTCCAAGGATATATCCTCTATAACTCCCAACAGCTCATCAAGACGATCCTCATGTCTAACTAAAATAGCAGCCAAAAGAGGGATAGTATGGTGTATCGGCTCCCCGGTGACCGGTAACATCGCTGAAGAGCCATCTCCAAGCTCAGCAGCCCTAGGCGATCCCTCAACCAACCTCCATCTATGAATGTAATCCAACAAAAATGACCATCGGCGAGCATCAACCAATCTATGAATGCCGGGTGAGGTGGGGGTCTCAGTGGGAATAGGTTATGGTGATGGAACAGGTGATGAAGTAGGTGATGGTATCGGTACGGTAGTAGTCTAAGAGTAGAAAACTATAGGTGGTGGCATGGGTGGCAAAACCTCAGAGGTGTGGGGTGCGGTGTAAGTAGGTAGCATGTAAGGATGTGGCTCAGGTGGGGGTGATACAGGTGATGGTGGAGGTGCTGGTGATGCCACAGGTGTCAGATCTGGCATAGAAATAGATGGTATTACAGATGTGGGTGATGGTATAGGTGTAGGTACAGGTGGTGTAACAGTAGAAACAGGCAAAATACAGACTCGTTTCTGAGACGTGCATTTGCGGGTAAAGTCTCACTCATGATATCGAAACAACTCTCCGAAAGGCTCAGGCTCATAAGGCTCAAGAAACCTCACTCGCTTGCACCGACGAATCGGTGCAGGCGGGGATGGTGGTGGAATAGAAGCAGCAGTGTCAGAAGTATCAGAGTCAGAAGACTCGTCATCAGCATCTGAACCGGTGTGGTGACTAGCAGGTGGTGTAGGACGGTCATCAGCCACAAGAAACTGCTGAGACGTCAGGTACTGATCATAAAGGTACTGCCCCTGTGTCATAGGTCCACAGACAGGACGAAAAAGAGGCTGAATATCAAAAGAATCAATGGGTGTAGAAGCAACCTCACCCTCCTCAAAGGGCTCAGTATCAGCAGATGGGTCTCCAGATGGAATAGGATATGGTATGGCAGGTGATACAGGTTGGGTGTCATGGTCAGAATCATGGGTGTCTCGGGTGTCATGGGTGTCATAGTCAGATAAGTCAATCGTAGGGTAGGTGGATGATGCCGGCACGAAGTCGTCACTGTCGGACAAAATAATAACCGGGGGCGGCATGGTACTGTAATATCCCAAAAATAGCAGTAATATAAGTCATTTAGTCTACATAATGCTACATGCACAGTGATCATAGTGCCATAGTGAGCTAAATGCGATGGGTGCTAAAATCAAACCTTAAAATATAACGTTGGCAAGCGCTGGCGCGGAGGGCACTTCGGTGATAAATAGTTTGTTTAAAAATCCGGTGAGGTTATAGTCCAATGTTTTGAAAAATCATTTGGTTCTCTATAACCATGGCTCTGATGCCAATCTGTAACACCCCAAAAATTTGATAAGGAGCGGAATTCTAATCGGGGTCATTACAGTTTAGTACACAGTCATACTCATAGAAAACAATTCAAAAGACAGTCAATATCATTCCATGAAAACTCAAATAGTCAGAGTTACCAATATTTTTCCAAAATGTTAATTGTTTCGCAAAAGAAATGATGAGTTTGAAAAGAATGATATTATTATTGAAATAAAAAGGGAGGTCCTGTATGCCCTTTTGCCAGCTCCGTGCTGCCATGCTTGCTAATTTCCTGAGATAAACATGCTTAAAAAGTCAACACAAAGGTTGAGTGAATCCATAGTAGTTTAAATAGTAATAGTGTGAACACAAGTCAAGCATTTGAAATAAACAAGCCAAGATTGACAAGTCTTGACTAAACTGGTGAAATATTGCTCCTAAGCCTCACGAAACGCAAGCCTTAACATTGATTTGACATATCATAAAGATAATAACAATCACCTACACCACAGCGGATGTAAATGACAAGGGGGCCCTCGGTGACAGGAAATGTGCCAAATTTCCATAATACCTCGAATATAGCACACCTCCTGCCAAGTGATCACCTTGACAGAGGTGGGCTGCCATTCCAATAGATCTATCAACTATATTCGCGCTCACTCGCAAATGATTAAGGTTCGTGATATGAGGGAATTGTAGCACAGGTGTCAACTTAGGCAATATCAGGTGATAACAGCATACAGAAAATACTTGTGTTCGATTTATAGCATGTATCTCCCCACGGGGTTTAAAAATAATTAAAAATGTGGGACCATGAACTCACCTGACAGGTGTGTGTGAATCACAACGGTGCTCAAAAGTGATGGTGTACTGCTACGTCTAGTAATAAAATTCCTCCGACTTGCGACCTATAAATATATAGTCATCGGTGTTTTAGATTCGTTTCATAATTGACATGTGATATGTCTCGTGTACGGTGATAATCATTCGGGTGTCTTAATATATTCCAAAATAACTTTACGTAGTTATTTGTATTGTTGTTACGAACCGGTGTTCAATAAATGTTAATTCTTTTGTGAAAATAATATCGTTAAAAATATTTATAATTAAATATTTTTAGTAAAGTTATATATATATTTTTTTTTTAAGTTACAAAGTATATACATGTTTATAAAAATCAAATTATACAAAATAATTAATTAATAAAGTACCTTTGTCTAATTTGACCTTTAACTTTAATAAAGTTACACTTTTTACCCTTTGGTCAAAAATAATTACATTTTGGTCATTCTTATAACTTTTTACACTTTATTCCTCAAACTTTTGAAAATTACAGTTTTCACCCTCAACTTCTATTAGAAATTGATAATTTGCGATATAGTCCGAAAGTTTTCCTGTTTTTTCACATTTAGTCCCTTAACGTGGGACTTTTGCAAAAATAGTCCAAAATCTAGTTTTTGAAAAGTTGACTTTTATTTTTATGAAAGTTACCATTTTTATCTTCTAATATTTATAAAAATCAGTTTTTATAAATCAAATATCATTTGAAAATCTTAAGTTTTCAAATCGAAAATTCATAAGGAAAATCGGTTAGGCTCGTTAGCCCGGTTAAGGCCCAAAGTGGGTTTACTTGTTTGAAAACATAGCTTCGACTAGGATTTGGTTTTGGCTTCATTTACGTAGTATAAGATCGTGTAGGGTTTGCATGTTTTGTTAGTTTGATTAAGTGTGAGTCGGTAATTTAGAGTGTTGAAGAAAATATATATATTGTACGCGTAAAAACGAAATGGCGAGGCCTTTCCTCAAGGGTGTCGAGGTGTGTAAACATAGTCACAAGTGTTATGAATGTGATATACTAAGAAAGTAACGTGTATCGTGTGATAAATCAATGTGATATGCATGAATGATGTACGAATTGAAAAGGGTGATAATTAACTTACAACACCAAAGTGGTGGTGATGATGTTGTGTGTATGAGACAAGTGAACAAGCAAATGTGGTATCCTCTTCGTGGTGACCCTTGTTCCAAATTAATTACCCAACTCGTCTTCTTGATCAAAAACCTTACTCGTGCCCTAGATCCTCTCGACAGCAACCAAGAAAGAAAGAAATAGAGAGTTTTGTGATTGAGAACTTGGTGAACTTGAGAGTGTGAGAAATCTTGCATTAAA
The DNA here is from genome assembly GCA_030686995.1 of Artemisia argyi. NCBI lineage: Eukaryota > Viridiplantae > Streptophyta > Magnoliopsida > Asterales > Asteraceae > Artemisia > Artemisia argyi. The sequence continues at coordinate 327,949 of JARVZY010011194.1, read as the reverse complement.
TGTGGCTTATATAGGATGGTTTTGGGTGGTTCGAATGTTCCTAGTGACACAACACCAACCGTGTGGTCACTCCTTTACTCGACAAGGTTGTCTAGTTTCCAAGGGTGTTGTCAAATCGGGTTGCAAGAGTTTGAAGGCTACAACCATATTATAATGCTAGGACGTGGAGGGATTTAGACCATGTGTGTCCCTTAAAATCTTGTTTATTGTTTGTGTTAGAAGTTTAAGAAACATATTACCTAGTGGTTTAAGTGTTTTAGGGTGTAATGTGGTCAACCATAGGTTTGATGGCTCCAAATGGTGGCTCGATGTCGCAAGAAACAAAGTCAAAGGAAGGTGGTGTGTTTGTGTCGTGTGAGTAGGAAACCAAGTAAACAAAAACGTGTGTAATATTTAGATGGGGCACGAGCTGAGCTCGCTGAGTATCTTGTATCACGAAATAATTTGGAAACAGCCATGCTCCAAGAGAAAACACATGCAGCCCTTGGGCTTGTGAAATGCTCGGCCCAAATGAAAATAAAATAAAATAAATGGCCTTGGGCTTGTGATGGTGCTCGGCCCAGCAGTGGGGCAAAAGAAAAGGTAGCTTTGGGCTAAGGGTGACGTCCTGCCCAAAAATATAACGAGGTATCGGTGATTAGTATAATCGTGACTTTAGTTTCGGTATCGGTGTCGGTTCATGAAAACCATGAAAATATAAACGGTGTCGTCATACGTATATATATATTTATATATACATAGTGATAATAACTTGTAATAATTAATATATATATATGTCATTATATATATTAATAATATCTCGGTGTCCAAATAAGGTGTCATGTCGCAAGTGGGAGTTACCGGTGTTAACCTCATTGGGTGACATCCAAGAGTGACAATCGGGTGATATCAGGTGACAAAACATAATCGGGTGCCAAACAAACGGTGACCAAAAATAATCGGGTGTCAAACAAACGGTGTCTCATATAAAAAAAAATTCAAATTAGCCCGAAAAAATGGCTTAGTTTAGAATAGTGTCGAAATTAGCATTAATAAATGACCTGGGATTTTACGGAGTATTACAATGTCTGACTTTTTCAAAATTGCATCTGTTTTCATAAAGGAGACCAACGTTTGTGCACTAAAACAAATATGCAGGTTGTTCTTCTGTTAATAGAAACTACCAAACAAATGTTTCAACAACTTCCAATACTTTTGGCATGATCAGATCTCAAAATACAGAAAAGTGTACCGGTTAGTAAATATAACATAATTCTATCCTTATAGTATGCTTATTCTATAACATACTTATCTTCTTCGCATATAGTAGCACAACGATTCGTGGGCTGCAATCCAATTAACAAAGAAAATATCCCAACACTTTCACCAAACTCCTTTACAACAAGTACTCCCACATTAAAAGCAGCTGCTGCAACAAGGAAACGGAATTTTCCGTTGACTGACATCTCAAATGGTAGTTGTGTTCATTTGCAACAGCATTGTTGTATTTTTAACATGTGGTTAACATTCTGATTATCTAATTGTACAGCTACTTTTCAAACTCCGTTTGTTACTCACGTTAATGAAACTTCTAAACGGACATCAAGGTCGTATTCTCATACCAACATGCCTATTTTAATAACACAAAAACCAACTTACGAGGTAGGAGAACCCTCAAGAGGGACAAAAAGATCTAAGAGACCTGCTCTACAAATTCGGACTCCTATTGCTTTTAATCTTGATGATGATGTTCATGTACGAAAAGTTTATGACAAATACGTTGGTATATCTGAAGGTAATTATGTATCGTATTTTTTTAATCATCCCCAGAAATAGGTTATTTTTAATGTCTATTATAAAACAACTTTTTCTTTATTTATGTAGAATACTACGACCATGGAGATCCTACATTTGAGTGTACATCATGTCACACTTTGTTATGGGAAAATGAAGCGAGAACTGGAAATGCTAATCCAGCAAACAAACCTTACAGTATATGTTGTGGCAAGGGAAAAATAAAACTTGATGCCCCACCACCGACTCCAAAACCATTGCTTGACTTATTTATGAACAACGACGCCAAGAGCCAGAATTTCAAAAACAACATCCGAACCTAAAACATCATGTTTGCTTTTACATCAATGGGTGGGAAGGTTGATGATTCAATAAACAAGAAAGGACGTGGTCTGTATGTTTTTCGGTTACATGGACAGACTTACCATAGTATTGGTAGCTTATTTCCGGAATCAGGTGCTCCACCTAAATTTGCACAACTCTATATCTACGACACAGAAAATGAGATAGAAAATAGAGCAAATGCAGTAAGGTAACATGTATAAACATTCAAACTTTGTTAGTGTCTACACATGGAAATTATAAACCACCTATTTATTAATATGTTAATACTTTTTAATCACAATTTTGTTTTCATATGCAGCTCTTCTAAAAAGATGTCTGCTCCTTCGAAGTCAAAGACTCCTATCGATCAAAACATTATCAATCAAGTTAAAGATTTTTTAGATGAATCAAGTGATTTGTTTAAAACATTTAGAAGGGCACGTGAGGTATACACAGAAGACAACGAGCAGAATATAAGAATAAAGCTCCTTGCAAAGCGGGGCAAAGATGGACGCCAATATGATCTTCCAACTGCCAACGAAGTTGCTGGTCTTATTGTAGGAGACTTGGTTGCTTGTGCAGATGATCGCGACATGGTTTTGCAAAAGCGTGATGGAAATCAATTGCAGCGTATTAATATTTTTCATCATATGTACCTTGCTTTGCAATACCCTTTGTTGATGCCATGTGCACAAAATGGATATACTTTGGGAATTCCGCAAATAAAGAGGCCTGGCAAACCATAAACGAAAACTACGGAGAAGGACAAAAATGACAAGACGGTTACTATGCGGCAGTGGTTTGCCTATCAAATCAACAGAATTTGTTTGTACGAGGAGGTCGGTTGTTTCAACAGTTTCTTGTGGATGGTTTCACTATGGTTGAGACTGAGCATTTGTATTTCCATCAGTCCAATCAGTCAAAACTTAGATGTGATACATACTCTAATATTCGTCAAAGCATCGCATCTGGAAACACCGGCCCTACCCAGCTTGGAAATCCAGTCATCTTGCCTTCTTCATATACCGGTGGACCAAGGTACATGCAGCAAAACTATATGGATGCCATGGCTTTGTGTAGGTGGTATGGTTGTCCAGATTTGTTTATAATGATAACATGCAATCCTAAATGGCCTGAAATTGCACGATATATGGGCGAGCACAACCTTTCATCTACAGACCGTCCTGATATGCTTAGTAGAGTTTTTAAAATGAAACTTGATCAATTGATAAAGGATGTCAAAGAGTTACATCTGTTCGGACGTATTCAAGCAGGTAATATATTTATGTTTTATATACTAGTTATTACATTTTTAATGAAATACTATTTGTGCTACGTTGTTTAAAGCATGAAATTTACCTTCACTTGAGACTAATTAATTGTATAAAAAATTTTCAGATGTGTATACCATCGAGTTCCAGAAGAGAGGCCTTCCGCATGCACATAGATGTTTGTTTTTGCATAAGGATGACAAGGTTCCAAATGTTGAACATATCGACAAATTCATATCTGCTGAGATACCAGATCAAAACGAGGACCCCGACTTGCACAAATTAGTTTATGATTTTATGATGCATGGTCATTGCGGTACCGATGACCCAAATCAGGTCTGCACCACGGACGGTAAATGTACCAAACACTTTCCAAAAAAATTTATGAAAGAAAGTTTAGTTGACTAGGAAGGGTACCCTGTTTATAGATGACGTGACAACGGAAACTATGTTGAAAAGAGTGGACACAAGTTGCATAACGGTTATGTTATACCTTACAATGCTACTCTGCTCAAACGTTATCAGTGCCACCTTAACGTTGAATGGTGTAATCAGGTGGGATCAATTAAATATTTGTTTAAGACTTTAAGTATATAAACAAAGGGCCAGATGGAGTCTCTGCACAGTTGTATGAACCAGCTACGACGGGAGAGAATGATCAAGAAACTGCTAAACCACAGGATGAGATTAAGGCCTTTTTGGATTGTAGGTACGTGTCCGCGTATGAGGCTGCGTGGAGGATATTTCGGTTTGAGATTCACTATAGAACACCATCTGTTGAAAGGATATCTTTTCACATGGAATGTGAGCAGCACGTTGTATATGACGAGAACTCAGATATTTAAACAGTTATCCAAAATCCATCGGTAGGTGCATCTATCTATGTTCGATGAATGGATGAAAATGAATCAGAAGTATCCTTCAGCAAGGGAACTTACGTATGCAGAGTTTCCTACAAAATTTGTATGGAATCCTCAAAAAAGAAAGTGGACTTTCAGAAAGAAACATTACGCAATTGGTAGAATTCATAATGTTCATATTTGAACCGGCAAGGCTTACTACTGTAGGATGCTACTAAATAGTCAGAAAGGATGTAGGTCACATGCAGCAATAAGAACATGAGACAAGGTAGTTTATCCTACTTACAAAGAAGCTTGCTACGCGGCGGGTCTTTTAGAGGACGACAAAGAGTATATTGACAGTATTAGAGAAGCATCACATTGGGCACCAGCTGAACATCTACGTGACCTTTTTGTTACCTTGCTCTCTCAAAAGGAGCTTCAAACACCTTTGACTGTGTGGTTAGAAATGTGGCTTTTACTTGCTGAGGATGTAGAATACAAAAGAAGTCAGATTTTGAACATACCAGGTACACCATTCACTATCTGGCAAATGTAATTCTTGAATGCTTATGCGTATATTGGTATGGACACATCTACTTAGAGCATTCAGCTAACAACCTATTAGTTTCTTAATAGCATTGTTGGTTGATAGAAGCTGACAAGCTATTAGTTTTTTAACAGTTGACAACCTATTAGTTTCTAAAAGTCATACTACTAACTTTGGCCAGACCACTATTGTAGTACATAAAATAACAATAGTGATTTCTTATTCCTTGACAACTATTAGTTTCTTCTTCCATGATTTTAAAATATTGGTATGGCGACATATACTTAAACTTAATAGCTGAAAATCTATTAGTTTCTTAATAACATGGTTGGTTTATATCAATTTCTTATTAGCATGGTTGGTTAATAACAGCTGACAACCTCTATTAGTTTCTTCTTCTATGATTTGTAACTATTGGAATGGTCAAATCAACTTAAACTTAACAGCTGACATCAATCAAGTTGTCTAAAAGTCATACTTTCGAATTTAATTAAAACCTTATTGAAGAAATTGTACAGATGATTAAAACTGTTTTACCAATATACAAATAAGACAATTAAAACTGTCTAATGTAACTGTTTTTGGTTATACATTTTTAATGCTTTAATAATTATTCTGTTACGTGACCGCTAAAAGAATCATTCATGCAGGCTTGTGACTGACTGACGATGAAAAAAAGAATGTTGCTTTGTTCTGGATCGAACAGCTTATGCTATCCAGGGGAACAACATTGCGGCGTTTTCCTGAGATGCCTTACCCAGATTCTAGATACATAAACAAGTTTGGTAATCGTCTTATATATGATGAGACTCATTATAATCCAGACGAGTTGCAGTCTAAATATGAGCGCCTGTACACGGCTTTAACGACTGAACAGAAAGGAGTATATGACACTATCATGTCATCTGTAGAAACCGCTAAAGGAGGTGTATATTTTGTATATGGATACGGTGGTAATGGGAAGACGTATCTATGGAAAACCCTCGCTACTGGTATTAGAAGAAAGGGTGATATCGTCATAAACGTCGCATCAAGTGGTATTGCATCTTTATTGATGTCAGGTGGTAGGACTACTCATTCAAGATTTCATATTCCTATAAATATTGATGAGACTTCTACTTGCTCAATCTGCCCTCAAAGTGATCTTGCAGCATTGTTAAAGAAATGCAAGCTAATTATTTAGGATGAAGCGCCAATGACAAATAAGCTTTGTTTTGAGGCTTTAGATCGGTCATTGCGGGACGTACTACGTAAGACTGGGTTTGACCCTTCTGAGACGCCTTTTGGTGGAATGCCTATTGTCTTTGTTGGTGATTTTAGACAAGTTCTTCCCGTTATTCCAAAAGGTTCATGGCAAGACATTGTAAGTGCATCCTTAAAGCAATCTTATTTATGGGATCATTGCATGGTTTTGAAGTTAACAGCCAACATGAGGCTTACTGTTGGATCGCACCCCGAAGATGTGGACGAGTTACGTGAATTTGCTGAATGGATACTAAAAATAGGAGACGGGGAGGTAGGAGATACAAACGATGGAGAGGTTTCAACAGACATACCTAAGGATACTCTAATAGAAGAGTCTTCTGATCCGATAACATCCATTGTGGATTTTTCCTATCCAAACCTTTTTGAAAACATAAATGATCCGTCCTATTTTCAAGAAAACACCATTCTTGCTCCTACCAACGAAGTGGTTGACAGTCTAAATGATTATTTGCTTCAAACATTTCCAGGTGAAGAAATGGTTTACCTTAGTTGTGATAGTATTGATAAAATTGACCGTGGTTCATCAATCGATCAATCCGTTTCCTCAATGGATTTTATAAATGGTCTTAAGTTCTCAGGTGTTCCAAACCATAGGCTGGTGTTAAAAGTTGGGGTCCCGATAATGTTATTGAGGAATATTGATCAATCTAATGGATTGTGTAACGGAACACGACTTCAGGTTTTACGATTATCTAGGACTTCTATTCAAGTTCAGATCATTAACAGGACACATTTTATCATATCACGATTGAGAATTACACCATCTAATAAACGTTTACCTCTAAAGATTGTTAGGAAACAATATCCAATTTCTGTGTCATTCGCTATGACAATAAACAAGAGCCAAGGACAATCGCTTTCAAAAGTCGGATTGTAACTTCTACGTCCTGTATTCACACATGGACAGCTCTATGTGGCTCTTTCACGTGTCAAAAGCAAAAAAGGTTTAAAGGTTGTTGTTACCGATGACGATGGTAACATATCAAATACTACTATAAATGTTGTATATAAAGAAGTTCTTCAAGGTCTATGATCAAACGATCAGTAGGTATGTACATTACACATATAAATTTTTTGTCTTATTATTCTTATTTACAGTTATTATAAATCCAAAAAATTCTATCACTTACATTTTTTTGTATACTTATTAGGTGTTCACACAAAGGAACTTTTCTTCAAGTTTTAGAATCGTCACTACATCCATTTTGGTTCTCAAGATAAACATATTGTAGATCAAGATACAATCAATGTTAATTACATAGATTTTATAACCATTGTATTTTATGCTTTTACTGTCACAACTCACAATTTCAGGTCATCTTTCCAAACCTCGACAATTTACTATTCATCATTTACTATTCACCGATCACTATTCATCGTTTTTGGAGTCAGTTTGAGATTCCTAGAAGCGTTCAAAATTTTCACTATTCACATGACACTCTTCATTCCCGGAGAAAATTCACTATTCATGTACATCACTCATTTTATCGTAAGTTTAGTTTACGGGTATTTAAATTCGCGTAACCGGATTGGTTTAGCTGCGAATTCATTCATCATCAGTAGGGACACTTCATACGGACTAGAAATAGCCTACATATCATCACAATAGCATTTGCATACTATTCCACTCGTAGGATATTCAAATTAACATTTTTCATATATTTGACATTTTACGTATGTTTATTTTTAAATAAACGTTAAAACGCGATCAATAATGTGACTAACACGTCCGACGCTCCCGACTACGATCCTAATATATTTTCATACTCATTATAATGATATAAAAAAAATTATATTATTAATTTACCCGGTGTTTTGAGACCCGTTGCTATATTTTACGATGTACGCTAAAGATTTTGTCGGATTACGATATTTCAAAACGTCAATTATTTTAACACCCGATTCCCATCAGGAATGAAATTTTATAATTTTTACAACGTCATTATATCTCATTGGTACCATTAAATTTTATTTCTAGCAAACTCGGTACCCGGTATCCCCTAAAACTATTAATATACACTTAATAATACATGAAGTCTTACAATATCTTGCACCAAATCCCTCCCCCACTTGACTTGCCGCCCCCCCCCCCCCCCCCCCCCCCCCCTTACCAATCACTTACATCTTTGAAAAATTGTTACTAACCCTCATTAAAGCTTGTACCTTTTTGTCTACTACAATAATACATAACCATTTACTTAGATATTTTACACAATATACAAGTTCAAGTAAGAAACATATTTTCTCTTCTTTCTCTCTTCTTTGTGCTCAGCCAACCATCAAGAACAAGCAAGAACCATTAATTTTTCAAGTTCAAGATATAATCAAGTATATTTAGAACTCCTTTTAGGATTTTGAAATAAAAATCCAAGGTGTTATTAGGTTTTCATCTCCAAAACTCACTAATCTTTCAAGTAAGTATGTCAAACTCATTTTCATAATATTACCAAGTTCTTACAAAGTTCATATGATTTCTATATTATATTTACATGCATATGCTAGTTTATACCACTCCTTTTATACTTTTATATCTTTTAAGTCCTAGAAATGGATAATATGTAAACCCTTGGTAGATTAACTTGGTGGATGATGTTTAGGAACCCATGACATCCTAATAAGGTGTATGGTAGTAATAGATTAGTTTGGTGGTGATTGAAAGTGATTTGGTTAGATTTGAAACAAGTTTGAAACCCTAGAAATGAGTTTAAAACATATATACAAACCTACTGTCCCAAATCGCCAAACCCAGAAAACTCAGGGACTCAGGCATAATTTTTGACCAAATATTTAGAAAATACTTTCAAAAACGAATCTTTGGGCGAAAGAACGGATAAAAACAAGTTTATAACGAAGGAGATATGATTTTTACAAGTTTAACGACGAAAAACTATTTTCTGAAAATATACTTGCTGTTGGACGACATTCGACTGACAAAATGAGGCGTTAGACGTAACCTAGAGGAGCCGAACTATTAAAAATATGTTAGTATATGTTAATACAAAACCGTGGATATAAAGAACGAAGGAAATGAGCTTATAACGACAAAGATATACATGTTTCAAAACCGACAAACTCTATTATTTTTGACAGCCACTATTAGAAATAATATTCTAACGTACTAAAAACTATATTTTCTAGTAACAACATTGAAGAGCCGTAATTCTTACTCATTGAAGCACGTATGACCAAAAGTTTATTTACACGACTATTAGATGTCATTTCAAGGTTTTCAAAGCGATGAATTAAACATTAACATTTTATGTACAATATATTACGACCAGTTTTGCAAGTCTAGTTAGACATGTATTTTTCCCAAGTTATGGAAAACATTATACTTTGACAATAACTATTATTTCCAAGTTACGAGTGGTATAGGCATCATGTGCATGTACATTCACTACATCACTTCATAATCTAAAGTAGATCATATTCATTCCTATTAGGTTGCGGCTAGTGTTCGCGCCTTGTTGTCCCTATCATTTCACCATCATTGTACCATCACTTCAGGTGAGTTTTCATAGCCCTGTTTTCAATTAACTATTTGATTTATAAATCCCACGGGGGAGAATACACTGCATCAATTATTTTTGTACATGCCAAAGTATCAAATTCCATACATTGCTTAAGTTACCTTATTATCATTTTAAGTCCCCTTTATTATCATGAACCGTTAATTATGCGTAAGCGAGAGTGAGTGGATAGATCTATTGGGGGTGACTCCCCCATCCGTGTTTGGTCGCTCCAACAGAAAACGGACGCATTTCATTTGAATCGTATTTGAGTGCCTGATAAACACTCGGTTGGGGCCATTTCATACTATGTTTAGCTTCGGGGTCATGAGTTTAAGAGCCAATGTAGCATTATTTTGACATCTTGTCAACTCACTTTATACTTGTGGCTATTGCACATACGATTAAATTTATAAACCTATGCTTTCTCACCAACATTATTATTGACCGTTTTTAGCAATGTATTTTCAGGAAATTAAGGTAGCTCATGTGGCATGCATTTGGACCTACCTGGAGTCGCGGACTCGACGCGTCTCACTTTATATATAATTTCTGCACTTATGAAACGTTTGATCTTGTTGAACTTATTTTACCTAAATTTGCAACACCTTTTGGGACCTTGTTTTGTAAACTCTGAATGTTTTTAATGATCAAACGAGGTATTTTATAAACGACACTTTAGTTCGTTCAATATAACTGTAACTGTGATGCTATGGCAGTCACCCCCAGGTATTCCATTCCACTGTTAAAACAGGTATTTTGGGGGTGTGCCATTTACTCACTTATAACTTTATTGTTCTGTTAAAAGAAAATTTCTCATTGTTTACGTTCTTTATTCCTTTTTATTTTATTCATGTACGTATGTTTTCTTATTCAAAAACCCTCTAAAATCCCATGAATTTCATGGGTCTAAAAGCTAGTGATTCTATAAAACGGAATCTGTTTTACAGAATCACATGTGATTTTGTTAAACAAATGTAGTGATTTTGTTAAACAAATGTAGTGATTTGTTCTTTATTACAGAAAAACAGAATCACATGTTATTCATATAAAAATAAAACATATAGATTTACATAAAAAGAAGAACAGAATCACATGTGATTTACCTTGAATAGCAAGTATATTGTCTTCTTCATCTGGATATTCAACACCTACATCCATAACCTCAACATCAACCATAACCTCAACTTCATCTAGATTTTCAGCAACCACAACTTGAACATCAACTAAATCAGAAACCACCACATGATTTTCATCAACCGCGACTAGAACATCAACTAAATTTTTTTCGTTTAACTGATTACTATCCTTTTTTATTACGATTTGTTTCTGATTTATGTTTCAATCGGACAGAAAAAATGATCAACATCAATGTTTCTAAACGATTAACGATCTAAGATGATGATTTGGAGGTGAAATCCGAGTGAAATCGGAATGGAATGGGGGTGTTTTTTGTGGAATCGGAGAGTGTTCTTTTTGTGTATGCGTGTTTTTTCCCTAATTGTTTTTTTTTTTTTAGGGAGGGGGGGGGGAAGTGAAGGTTAATTCTTTCTTTTTTGGTTTACATACTTGTCTTTTTTGCCCCTAAAGTGTAATTTTCTGAATTAATGTCAGCCTTTAGATCAAATTGGAATGGATGGTTGGGATGGTTTCACCAGTTCTATAGAGAATGGTGGGTCTCTAGGGATCTCAACTCCATGATATCCTCTAGCTCGCCAGAGTTGGATTTGTTAAGGGTTGGGTTATTAGTAACCCCTCTCACTTTTTTTTACAAGTGATACCCCTCATGATTTTTCTGGTTTTATATTATTTTTTTATTTTTATAATTTTGTTTATACTAAAAAAAACTGAAAGTACGAAACCACAAATATAAAGTTTAGTAAGTAAAAAGTATAGAATTAACAAAACATATGAAACAGAAATTGATAAAAAAAAACTATTTTGTTAAACAAAGTGGTCCGAAGGGATGGAGGATGTAAAAGACACACTAAAAGATGGACCAAAGGTACCAATAACACAACCCTTTGTCAAAGCATGCATATACCTTATAATTACTTTATCTTAATACAAAAATTTCCATATTAAAACTTAGTCTTTGTTAATACTTTTAAATTCCATATTTCAAAAATACTTTTATATTCCATAATACAACTTAGTCTTCGTTTAAGCCAAAAATACTTTTATATTCCATACTTTTATATTATATTATACTATCTATCATTATATTATACTATCTATCATTTGTCGATGGACCAAACTCCCATATTGGTTTAAAATAGTATTTTTAGTATAATAGTATTTCCAGTAGTCTTTACTAAAGTGTGTTCTATGTTTGAGCTTTGGTTTTATTGTTTGGGCCCTTCGGTCCACCGTGGTAGCCCATCTTCCGGGGTGTTGATATCTACATTCTTATAGATTCCCACATTATCAAACACGTGTCTTCACCATTAACAGTTATCCCTTTTCATAAACACGTGTCTTTCAAACCTATTTCTTTAATTAATGACTCATCAAAGATCATATCAAAATCACCAAAAAAAAACATACATTGACTCCAGAAATGCAGTTTCAAGATGAAAAAGAATTTGGAATTGCATATTTTACATAATCAAAAATCTTTAATTTTTATCAGGTATTAAAACCCCTCTTTTTATTTCTTGCTTAATTTGTGTTTCATTTTATTAAAATCCAACATGTGGGTTTCTTTGTGATTGGCGGTTTGGTTTAAAAAACATTGTGATTTGCGATTTCATTTTACTAAAATCCAACTCAGTTGTGTTGCAGACAATTGGAGCCGAGTATCGGGAGTTATATGGGAAGGTGAAAGGTTTGGAAATTGTTTCAGATGAGCAAAACTAATGAAACTTAGTTTTTGTTTTGGAAACATGTTAATGAAGTTAAAGGTCCGTACTTTCTAATGATCGAAAGTGGATGTAATGATCAGCTAAATTTTCTTTCACATCGATTTTTTAGGTTCATGATAATGGGAAACGTCCATCACGATAGCTTGCTATTGGGGTTTTTTAGTGTCGCCTTGGTGTTTGCACTGTTACCTTGCCTTGGCACACCTAAGGTAAAGTTTGTGTACTAACAGTAACAATATTTATTATGCTAAACTGAGATGTTATAGAAACTTTTTACTACAAGGCTTAATGATATTGTTGTTGGAATATTGTTAGTGCTTTCGATATGGTTGAGAAAACATGTTCCTAGGTGGTTGGGGTTGATAGGACAAACGAGCAGTTTTGAGGGTCTTAAGGATTGTTTATTTGTTAGTGAAAAAATAGCTTATTTAAAAGTCATAAAACCTTATATCAAAAGACAATAACTAGATAAGCGCTTTATGTTGTTTATTGACGTTACTAAGATTAGGAGTCATTGTGGATAGTCATAAATAAACGTTAAATGACATTATTGTCTAATGGAATAGTTCTGTAAACTATTTTCTTAAACAACCTTTTAAATGCGACAGTAAATCTAAGTCGCAACCTCGGTGTATGTTCACAAGCATATGGTTAAAAGACGTCAATATCGATTTTAAAAGAACTGCACAACCAATAATTCTTTTTTATAATGCTTGATCATGTGGATTTATTTAATAAACTTTGTTTTTTTGTGACTTTGCAGGAGTTGCAAACGGTAGTCATGCTTACGCTAATCGAGCTGTTGCTGGCAGCATGGATGGGGTGTAGGTGGTGCCATGGTGGTAACCGTTGGGCTGCTTGGCTAACGACATATTTGACCATTCTCTTTTGATATCTTATTATTCCAACAAAACAAGTGTTTCTTTAATATATGCATAAAGGTACTACCAAAATAAGGTAAAACTGAAGTTTGTACTTGATATCAAGTGTGACATATTTGTAAACTGAATAATTGATGTTTGTATATCTGTGTAGGGGTATGACGGTGTATTAACATGCTGATATTGCAGTGATCACATTGTGATCACATAGACGCAGTTGGGATTGAATTTAAATACAACAAAAAATACACATAAAAGAAACGCCTAAAATTCTGGCCATTTCCAGTTTCATTGAGGTAACCTTTATCACATACCGTGTTGTACAATAACCAAAAGCTAATTTTGTGCATCCATAAAAGCTGTTTTAAAGTTGATTACTGGAAAGTGCGTAGTTTAATGAAACAACGGGTCTTTTGTTGTCGTAATTTTGCAACGACGAGGACGAAAAAACTCTTGATACTACCAATGGAAAACCTGTTTCCGAAATCGTTAAACACGGGTCAACCAAATAATATTTCCCCTTTATAGTTGTTGATGGATCTACACACCTTTAACTTGTGTTAGATTGATACTTTGAATTATATCACTAAGTATGCGGAATCTACTTAGTGACACTTAGAAGGTTGATTGTGAGTAAGACAGTTATATAAGAACAATATATATAAACAAACTATTAGCTCCAATATTATTAATGATAATAATACGAGTGATCTTGATATCACTAGGGTTACACCTTGAAGCTCTAGAAACGTATAAGAGTTATATGAAAGTTATATCTAACCCTTAACCTAGAATCTCCTTTTATAGCACAAGGAGTCCTCTTCTACAAGATAAGTATAATGCTAATAGAATAAGATATACACAAGATCTATTCTATATTTATCTAGACGCGTTTCCTAACAGTTATTTAATAAGCAGTGGTAATATATGTTCTTGCAGTGGTAATGAGTTTCCACTGCAAGTACAATCTTCTGCAGTTGTAACATCTTCACTATCCGTGGTAACTGTTAGTATAATTCCCAACAATCCTCCCCTAACTTATGATTAATACATAAATCAATAAGTTTCTTCAAGTATTCATTAAACATGAGGATATGGGAATTCTTCCAAACACTTATCTTCTTCTTAATAACTCTTTATCAGCTCTCACACTTTGATCATAAATCCTTTGTATCAAATCATCTATGACGTCAGTTCTTTCCCAACATCTAAGCTTCTCTGTCAACATCACTTTCAACACTCCAGCTCTCAATGGATATTCTTTCTCAGCCAGCATAAAAACATCAACTCCATCTTGAGTAGAAATATGATGCACAGAACTTGAATCATAGAATTTCCACAAAGTTCTTGTACCATGAGCTTCAAATCTCCAATACCTATCACTTGGGTCAGGTTCATATAATCTTCTGAAGTGAACCCATAACTCCTTAGCTTTGACATCAACAAGTTCTTCCTTCTTAAACTGATCTTGAACAATTCTCCACAAAGTATCCAAATCTTCTCTATCACAACATCTAACAATATCTTCAAAGTCTCTGCAAATGTTTGTGACACTTCCAGTTCTGATGATCTTCCAAGCAACACCAAAACTATCAGAAAAGATCTCCCAATTAACAACTGGATAACTTGCTTGTAGAGGTTCAATGTTAAGTACATCAGTCTCTATAAACAACATATTTGTAACTTGCTCTTCAGTCAACTTGCTAGGACCCTCTATTGCTTGAGACAATCTCCAAGTCTTCAACTTCTTTGCATCTTGAGATTCAAGACTCACTCCAGTTCTTTTTGTTTTCATAGATAATGGTTCTTGATCCATTGGAATGAATTTACTATCTTGTCTTTTGATTCTGTAGTAAATACCTTCAACCTGTTCATGTGACATTCCTTTGAATTGAGCCATCTTCATGTTTCCAACATGACAACAAAAAGTCTTCATCTCAGCAATAATCTGTGCCTTTGTAAGCTTTCTTGGCTTCTTTTGACCTTTTCTAGCATCCCCAATGATTTCATCAAGAGCCTGCTGATTCTTCATTTGAATGAAATCTTTAAGTTGAGTAGACCTTTGTTCTTCATTCAAGGTTGTATTTGCAATAAGTTCAATGGCCTTCTTCCTGATTACTTGATCATTATTAATCAAATATCCAATCTCTTCTTCTATAGGCACATAGGTGAATAATGGAGGTTTCTCATGTATGACAGTTGGTGAGATACATGAAATAGGTTCTGCCATAACAGCTTCAAGTTTATCCAACCTAGTTGCTTCCATAAAGCTAGCAACTTCATCTTCCTTAATCTTTTTCTTTCTTTCATTCTCTTCAGTTTGTTGTTGCTCTGCTAATCTTGCATCAAAGTTGATCTGAGCTTGTTCTTTCTTAGAAATCTTTCTTATTTGCTCTTGATCTGAAGCAACCACAATAGCTTTTCCTTTAACTGATCTTATTCTGGCAGCTTCTTCCTCTGCAGTGGTAAGTTCTTGAGTAGCAGTGGGAACATTTTCACTTGCAGTGGTAATTTGTTGATCAGTGGGAACTTGTTCTGCATCAGTGGAAATTGATTGAGCAGTTCCAACTAAATCATCAAAGTTAAAACCTGCATCAGCATCCATATCTTCAAAATCCAATTTCCTCCCCTCAGTCTCAGCATCATCATCTTTTGCTTGAGCATCATCAGAATCACTTAGCTCAGCAAAGTCTTTTCCAAAGTTTTTACTCCTCCCCTTAAGCTCTGCATCTATTTTCCTCCCCTGTTTGGAAGAATCTCCCAAAACTTTAGTAGAACTTGCAGAAAACTCATCCTGAGGTGAAGATGATGAAGATAACACAACCTGAGATCTTTGCTTCTTAAGATTCTTAACTTCATTATGCAATCTTTGAATCTCAGCCTTCAAATTATTCAGCTCTGTGGCATGTTGTTCTTTGGTCTGTGCCAGATCTTTCTCCAGAGCTTGAATCTGCTTTACTATTTTGGTACAAATGTCCATCAATTCATTTTGTTGCACACTGCCTTCATCACTTCCAACTGTGTAACCTGCTGGGAGAGGTGAATCATAAGGCATTGGTCTAGGCTCTTCCCTAGTTGGACTAGGATGAAGCCTTGAACCACCACTACTTGTTCCTAAACCAAAAGGCTCAGCAACATGCAATGTTGAGATGAGAGAAGTTGGTTGTTTAGACCTTCTCTCATAAGTGTGAGTTACAGCAGGGGTATGTTGAATTTGTGGAACAACAATATTGGGTGTGTTTTGAGATGCAGCTGGGATTGGTGCATCCTCACCCTGTACTTGAGCAATTTTAGCAAGCATTTGAGGCAAAAGTGGATGAACCTGCCCATTCCAAAGTTCTGAAGCCTTACACATGTTTTGAAAAACTTTTGGCTTAAGAGTGGAAGGTTCATAAATTCTATTGTGAGGGTGCAGTTGAAACTCATTTAACACTGCTTGCACAAACCTTGGATACATCAAAAATTTATATTGACTCTTTACATTGCCTTTCATATTATTGAAAATAAACTTTGAAAAATTGAAAGTCCTATCTGTTGCCAAACAAACCAAAGGATAAGCCATGGTTGATGCAAATTGTTCATAAGATGTTTTCTTAGGACTTAGGCAATGTAGAAGAGTATGAATTAAAAATCTCCAATGGGGACAAAAACATCCTTTTCTGAAAGTAACTTTTTGTTCAGATGTATCATACCCCATTAAAGCAATATTTGTAAAAATTTCTGAATTAGGTAATGTGATGATACCATTGAGATCATCCAATTGGAGAATTCTCCTCAAGGATGACTCAGTAACATCAATAGTTACCCCATCAACTGTGGCTCTTAGAGCATCCACAGATTCTTGTATGTCTCCCTGTTCAAGAGTTATGGACTCCACAGTGTTCCAGAACTGTTTGATATGAGAGACATAGATTGTGGGATTAATAGTTAAAGCATACCTTATATGTGTAGTGTTTAGAAAATCCACAATCTGATGAAAAATACGGCCACTCTTCTCGTTTGACTTTTGTAAGTAGGCCACTTGGTTGTGCTCCTCGACAAATTTTAGAATCGCCATGATATTTGTGAAAAGAAAGAATAAAAGTGTTAGTAATCAAGATAAAAAGCAAGCCGTATGATGATCAATTTATACAAATAGGGTTTGAGGAGGTGCGCAATGTGAATTATCTTTAGAAAGAATTATCTTTGGAAAAAGAATAATTTAAAATAAGTAAGTAGATAATTCAAAAAAGATTTTACCCTATTAATAAGGAAAGATGGTTATTTTTACAACGGCTAGTAAAAATTGGATTACTGACACAACAGTTGTAACGGCTAGTCATCAGTGGAAAAATTACTCTTTCAGTGGTAACTGATGAGCTAGCAGTGGTAAAATTTTCACAAAAATATCAAAGAGCAGTGGTGAATAAAACATGAAAATTTGCTGCTCTTATCATAGTTTTTAGCAAACTACCAGCTATCAACGGATTTGATAGGTCTTTACCATGAGCCGTTTGCTTATGGACTAGCCAACTCTTGATCACATGGATGTATGGTGAGTTGAGAACCTAGTTTTTGGTAAACTATCAACCATAAACGGATTTGTTAAGTCTTTACCAGTAGCCGTTTGCTCTGGACTAGCTGATTCTTATGTCGATTAGACATGGTGAATCAATAACCATTTGTTGTGTGTCTATGATACACACCTTATTACTCCAATGATATGGGTTGTATTCTGCAACACAAGATAAACCTCAACTTAACCCATAAAGATTAACCCAAAGTAACTTTTTAACCAAGTTACTATTCACAAAAATATCTTCCCAAAAGTCAACCAAAATTTACTCCTCCAACCTACCAAAACAAGTAGGAGTAAATAACCTTCATTAATTATCATAACGCCTAACCTTGGCTTATTTAATCACCCTCAAACAACACATCTCAGTCACCAATTTCCCCCAAATAATCTTTCAAACCCTAATTTCCCAATTAACCCAATTCTCCACCAAAACCATGTCATCAAACCCAGAAACCTCTGATCAAAACTCTTCTTCTTCATCATCAGAAGAAGATTTACCACCATATCCATGGGGACTTGAGAATTCTGACTATGAAAGAGAAATGGAGAGACGATGGGATGTACAAGAAAGACAATGGAATGCACATAGGAAGGGTGAACCAAGCCATGTGCCTAATCCTGCTGAGAGAGAGCTTGTCTCTCCCTTCATCTGTACCTCTGATGAAGACTCTTCAGAGGAAGAAAATGAAGATCCAACCTTTCTTCCTCCTTCCACACCAGAGAGATCCCAACCAAGATCAAGTAAGAGAGATCCATCTCTCCCAACATCACCAAATTTGGTGTTGGATCTTCCTGCTCCAGAACCTGGTCTTCCTCTTCAAGAACATATTGGACAGAGCAAGAAGGCTGAGATCATACGTAAGGGAAAGGAGAAGCTGAAGTAGATGATTGAGGAATGTTGCCATGGACCAAAGTTCTTGAGTATTTTCTTGACTTTGGTACTTGAGCATCTTCACAGTCTTCCTTCTTTTCTTTTTCCATTTTCATCTTCAGCTTCATCATTGTACTTGTCATAGCCTCAAGTATTTTGTAATAAATGATAGAAGCTAGTAGTACTTAATTAGCCAAATGTTTAGGAATGGTCTTTGTAATTCAGTTGGAACTTGGAATGTAAGCTGTAACTTGTTTCTTTGAATGAATGAAAAGATCTTATTTAATTAATCAATTGTGTAAGACCTTCAGCATAATTATCTTATCAGTAGAAATCATGTTCAGCATACTTGACCACATTCCCTTGGCTACAGCTCTTGGTGACTTTAACATACAACTTACAATCTCATAACATTTGCAAAACAGACATACACCAAACAACTTGCAAACATATTAGTGGGTCAATGTAAGACTCAAAAAGTATACAATAACCAAGTCATTCATAATTTTGTTTAGCATAAGTAGTCTTTGAATGTCCCTGCACACAAAATAAAGAAATTAGTTCTTTTTGGGGACCCAAGACACAAATGACTTGGATCTGCCTCGTGTATCAATATAATTGTATCTATCAAAGGTCATTGATACACCATTGGGAATGTTTGAGGTGATGGTTCCTTTTGGTTTCCATTCCCAACGAGCTGAGGCCTTAACAGCATTTCCCATATTTACCTTTTTCTTGTTAACAGACCTACCAGTGGTAACCTTTGGCCTTGCAGTGGTAACTGCTGGCTTAGCAGTGGAAACTGCTGGCTTAGAAATTTTAGGTACCCACTTTTGATTATTGTTAACTTTCTTTTCAAAATTGGTCTTTTTCCCTGTTTGAGTAGATTTAACATAAGTAGTAACAGGGGACTTAGGGTAAACTCTGTTTTTATTTCTGGCAGTGGCAACTGCTGGTCTAGCAGTGGAAATTAGTTTAATGCCAGAGTGAAGCAAAACAGACCTGGGAATCATCTTGCTAAGTGGATTTGGGTGAGTTGAGTTATTAGCATTGTGTCTATTCACCCAAGTATTCCCAAACACTTCCCTTCTTCCCAAGTGGTAGGTACAACCTTTAGCTAAATGGTCAAAGCTACCACATATATGACAGGGTTTGTTATTGAACACAAAGTCACTACCAAATTGCCTAGATTTAACACGATTCCAACTCCTCATATTACCCCTAGGAGTTGGTGACCTACTTCTGTACATCTCTGCATATCTAGTAGTGGGCCTAGTGAAATTAGGTTGTGACCTAGGCTTCTCTTTGACTACATCAGGAATACTTCTTTTAACTTCCACTTTAGCATTCTCAGGAACACTAAGCTTAGACTCAACATTCAAATTATCATCTTTAAGAGATGAGTCACTAGCACTATCAAATACATCTACCTCAACCTGAACCTTTTTAATTTCAACTGGTTTAACAAACTTTGGTCCATAGGTCATAGGTGGTTCCTGGAATTCTTCTAAACCTCTGTGAGCTAAATCAATGCCAGGAGGTGATGGAACACCTCTTAGAGGTGGTGGAACATTTTGTATCCAAATCATGATTTGGCTTTGCTCACAATTTGGGCTTCCCAAATTTTATCAATACACTTGGATTGATGATCCAGTGTTTGCTTGGTTATCATTATATTCTCACTAGCCACTTTTACTTTTTCTAGTTCTTCTCTAAGAATCTTATTAACAGCAACCTGATAATCTAAGTCTCTTCTTAATACTGCAATATCATCATTGAACTTAGATTCATTTGCCCTATAATGCTCTAATTGGGTTTCTAAAACTCCTAGGCCTCTTTTATGATTTGATAAGTTATAATTAGTATGAGTTAACTCTATGTGTTGCTCATTAAATTGTGCTTTAAGTTTCTCATACTCTTTTAAGGCCTTACAAGATTTAGAACAAGCATTATCAGTTTGTACCTCAGAGTCAGAAAAAGCCATTAGTGCAAGCTCTGTAGCAACCATTGAAGACTCTGAATTATCTTCCTCTTCCTCAGTCATAAAACTCCAATCAAAGCTCACTCCATCAATGGCCAATAGCCCCTTTGGCTCATCAGTAGTAGGTTCCTTCTTCTTGTCCTGCTTGTACCAAGTTGACCTGTTGTCAGACTTCCTTGGCTTCCTACACTCCCTGGCAAAGTGCCCCTTCTTATGACAATTGTAGCACTCCACCTTCTTTTTGTCAAAACCTACTGTTTCATTGCCACTGATGTTGATCTTTCTACCAGTCTTCTTCCAAAACTTCTTTGTCCTTAAGCTTAGTAATGCCACTTGCCATTTAAATGTCCATCTCCTCCATATCATCTTCATCAATTTGATCCAGATCCTCATGATTTAGAATTGAACCACCCACTTGACTTGATATAAAGGCATAAAAAGTAGTATCACTAAGCCCTGCAATCTGTCTCTTTGAGCTACCAGTGGAAACACTTCCACTACCAGTAGAAACAACAATGTTAGCACTGTCATCATCACTATCACTTTGTTCATCTGAACAATCATCAAGAGATGATGATATGAGTGCTACACTTCCTGAACTTGAGCTTATCTTGCCAGCTTTCTTCAATCTTTGTTCAATAACCTTGAAGTTATTGTACAAGTCATTAAGTTTCATGGTCTCCAACTCTGGCTTATCTTCCCACACAGCAACATTAGTTCCAAACTCAGAGGGTAAGCTTCTTAAGAACTTTAGATTGAGGTCTTCCCTTTCCACCTCAATTCCAAAAACAATGAGTTGAGTAACAATCTTTTGTAGCCTTGTGATGATGCTATCAAGAGATTCATTACTTGTTGAACCAAAATTTTCATAAGTCTGCTTCAGCAAGGTCTTTTGAGTCTTCTTGGTGGAATCATTACCACCAAAAACTTCACAGATCTCATCAAAAAGAGTCTTTGCAGTCTTGTACTTGTTGAATGCAAGAACTTGGTCTCTGGTAAGTGCCATCAGCAACAAACCTCTTGCCTTGAGATCATTATTCAACTGAAGTCTTTCATCATTAGTAACAGGTCCAGTGTTGACCTTAATTACTTCCTTGCCACCAATCATCTCTGAAGTAGAACTAGGTTTGAAAGAGTTTCCAACCATTATGATCTCCCAGAGTGTATAGTCTTGGACCATAAAGAATTGTTCTATCATTAGCCTCTACATCTCAAAGTCATTAAGCTTAAGCTTTGGAAGCTTAGCAGCAATGTTTGAGTTACTGGTTTCTGTCTCCATTGATTCTTCTGAGTGAGCTTGAGTCTTCTAAATCAAAGTATCAAAGCCTGTCTCTGATACCACTTGATGGATCTACACACCTTTAACTTGTGTTAGATTGATACTTTGAATTATATCACTAAGTATGCGGAATCTACTTAGTAACACTTAGAAGGTTGATTGTGAGTAAGACAGTTATATAAGAACAATATATATAAACAAACTATTAGCTCCAATATTATTAATGATAATAATACGAGTGATCTTGATATCACTAGGGTTACACCTTGAAGCTCTAGAAACGTATAAGAGTTATATGAAAGTTATATCTAACCCTTAACCTAGGATCTCCTTTTATAGCACAAGGAGTCCTCTTCTACAAGATAAGTATAATGCTAATAGAATAAGATATACACAAGATCTATTCTATATTTATCTAGACGCGTTTCCTAACAGTTATCTAATAAGCAGTGGTAATATATGTTCTTGCAGTGGTAATGAGTTTCCACTGCAAGTACAATCTTCTGCAGTTGTAACATCTTCACTATCCGTGGTAACTGTTAGTATAATTCCCAACAGTTGTTCAACCAAATAATAGTATTTTTTTTTTTTTTTTGTTATTTGTAAGTATGTGAAACTGTGAAAATGCATTGCCATGGTTAGTAAATATGTTGATGTTAGTAAAAATGTACAAATACATTGACATTGACGTTGAAGATATTCTACTGTTGTCAGCATACATACGAAAATATGTGTTAGTCTGTCGGTTGGTAAATATGTGAAAGTACGGTGCATCTTTAACAGCTCTTCAAGAAGTTCAGTTATCAAACTCACAAACATCCTATAATTATCCGGTGTAAAGCACTGTCCTTGGTTACTTATGTATATTGTTTCGGTTTCAGGCTAATACCAGATTCTCAGGGCAATCAAAAGGACAGAAGCACAGGACGGTGAGGCTCAACATATCGAAAGTGAATCCATAGCTCAAGGAGGCACTATGGCCTATGCTCTTTTGGTTTTGGCCGCTCGCTGACTGAAAATGATGGTACACGGTTCATTTACATGCTCTTTTCAATCTTAAACTTCAAAATTTCTGATTTTATATCATGCTTTTTCTACAGTTCTACAGCCAAAGTCTTGCAAATTAAATACGCACTTCAGAAGACGTTGTGAAGATCCAGTGCGGAGCAAGTAAGCAGATTGTATTACTTCACTCAATTTTCAAGTTAAATTTGACATCGGTAGTGTAAGTGTAGACCTTTTTTTGGATTAGAGTATTATGTTTTCTTTATGTTACTTCAACTGAGAGTTTTTGACTTCTATAAAATGCAGGTTCAACAAGCTGAACTCAAATGGTGTTAACCGAGTGGAGCATGGATTAAACTGGTACGCTGGGATTTTGCGGGACGAAAGATCAGAGGATTCATCGACTTGATACGAATTATTGATCTTACAGATGGTCAAACATAAGAAAGTGAATTAGATACTGAAAATATGTATAGTGACGAAAAGTATAAAAAAGCTATTGTATGGTGTGCAAGGTTTGCAGGCGAAGATGCGCGTTATGAAAGTGACTGTTTACTTGAGAATTAAGGATAACCAGTTAAAAGAAAGTATATGTATTAGATGATAATATGTTGCTTCCTTATTTGGTTTTTAGTTAATGTAACGGGCCGCCAACTAAGCACAAAGCATTTGAGTCCTGGAACTGTGTATGTTCCAACTGTCATGCTAGCTTTTTGTTTGGCGAACGGCTGACTACCTCCACCCGACGCAAGCACCAACAGGAAATATCGAACTCTTAAAAGAAAGGATACAAGACTGAAGATCCATCCAAAACAGTTCGAAAAGAATTCAGACATATCATCCATGAAACAGGCGAACCAACAATGCAAGAGACAGAAACCACTGTCACAGAAGATGAACTAACGGTGACACCACTTCCGCATGAACCATCTGCCGATCCAGCAGACAAAACGGGTGCCCAGCCCAGCAAGAAAACCAAGTATGACTAGAGTAACACAACAAGTCTTATAATATGATCTGTAAAAAACCTATAAGTAGATGTGTACAGTAAGTGAACGTAGGATATCATTGCACGTATCTAGGATAGATGTGCAAGCATGTGAACACAGGATGTCACAACAGTGTAGTGACTTCTAAAATTGCAAGTGTAAAGCCGGTAGAAAAAACCCTTGCAACGTTTTGTAACAAGCATCCTGGTAATACATCTATCCAATTTTGTCTCTTTTGCGCTGCGTGCAAGCCCAGGAAACGCATAAGCAGATGTCTCACACAGGTATAGAGGCCCCGTCGCAACGCGGCGGGTTCCCTCACCTTGTTCCTATACCAAATGCATAGTCTTTGTTCTTTAAAAATAAATAAAAATGCACATCTTTTGTAATGTTACCGAATCGTCCACTGTCCCTAGCAAAATCTAGTATTTACAAACACACGGTCATCGCACGGTAAAAAACTATTAGGAAGATGCCAAAAGTTCTTTATAGATCCAACTTTTATCATAGAACTCATCAAGCAATCTTAGCCACTCATTTTTTTTTTATCAAAATAAAAAAATAAACTTCCACCCTTTTTTTAAAACTTAAATATTTCGCAACGTAAATCGTCAAGCTACAAAAAAAATGCCATCGCGACGAGAATTAAATTATCTTTCCATAGACATGCATTGTTATATACTTTCGACGAACTTTTTTTTTCGCCCAGAAAAATCATATATGATTCGTAAGAATCATATATGATTTTTTACGAATCATATATGATTTTTACGAATCATATATGATTCTTTCTGGGCGGAAATTAAAAAAAAAAAAAAAAATGTTCGTCGAAAGTATATAACAATGCATATCTATAGAAAGATCATTTAATTCTCGTCGCGATGGTATTTTTTTTTTTTTTTTTTTTTTTTTTTTTTTTTTGTAGCTTGACGATTTACCGTTTGCAAGATATGTTATTTTAAAAAAATGATGAAAAATATAAATGGGTGACTATGATTGGTTGATAGGTTCTATGGCATGTATGTGTTCTTCATGGATCTCAACTCTTAGGAAGATTTTGCCTTCTTTCAATTACTTGTCCACAAAATTCAAATAAAATGAATAACAAAACATTAAACACTCTAATAGCACACGGTGTATGGGTGCATATGGTTAATTGTATCTGTAGGCAACTTTCTAGATAGTGTGCGGCATGGCGTGATGGCATGGTTAAGCCTCACGCATTAGAAGCTATGACGAAGCCTTAACATTATTTATGTCGTGACTTAAAGCGGAAAAATATATTAAAATATTTATAAATTTATATATTATATATCATATTTTATATTTCATGTATATTAGGTTTACAAAAAGTGTTATACATAATAACTATGTCATTAAAAAAAAATCATTGTAGTTGAATTTATAAAAGGCGTACCTTGTCTATTGCGTAGCGTAGAGGTCATGTCTCGCGCTTTTGCAATGCCTTTGCGACGCTATAACGCGCTTTTTAGAACCATCACGGTAGGATAGTAGCTAAAAATTTAAAAAGGTGTGTGAAGTAATATCGAGTTATGAACTAAATGCATCAATAATGATCTCGTTTGATCAAATTAAGAGAAGAGTTATTTTACATACTAAACTTTTCTTATATACTAAGGGACTCATCTCCACCATTCATTTAAAAATAAATCAATGGTTTAGATTGAAAGCATTTTAATATTTCACCTATTTTTAATAATTTAAATATCTCTTAAACCGTTAATATTTAGGTGAAAATAATTACACCATCGCGACAAGCATTTAATTATAATTCTATAGACGGACACTTTAATATACTTTTGAAAAAAAAAAACATTTTTTTCACGTTATTTTATGTAATATCATATGTTATATTAGTGTTAAATAACATATGATTTTTTTCATAAAAATTTCAGTAACAAAAAAAAAAAACGTGAAAAGTACGAATTTTTTTTTTGTTGAAAGTATATATCAAAGTCCCTATCTATAGAAAGATAATTAAATGCACGTTGTAGTTTTTTTTTTTTTTTTTTTTTTTTTTTTTTTTTTTTTTTTTTTGAACTATTAACGGTTTAAAATGTATTAATATTCTAAAAAAAATATGAGTTTTTTAAATTGTTAGGATAAATCCCCATCTATTAAATTAAATAAAGATTTATAGCGGGACTTGAGTTATTTAAAAAACCAAACATTCCTCACATATCAAGGGACTCATCCCCACCATCCATCTAAAAAGAAATAAATGGTTGAGATTAAAAGCATTTTAATATTTCACCCATTTTTTATAATTTAAATATTTCTTAAACCGTTAATCGTTAAGCGAAAATAGTTACACCATCGCGACGAGCATTTAATTATCTTTCTATAGATATGCTATTTGATATATTTTCGACAATTTTTTTTTCATTTTTTTCACGTTTTTTTCGTGGCCGAAAAAAATCATATATGATATTACATATCATATATATCATATATGATATGATATGTAATATCATTATTGTTTTTTCGGCCACAAAAAAAATGTGAAAAAAAAAAAAAAAAAAAAAAAAAAAAAAAAAAAAAATTGTCGAAAATATATCAAACAACATATCTATAGAAAGATAATTAAATGCTCGTCGTAACGGTATATTTTTTTTCGCTTACCGATTAACGGTTTGAAAGATATTAATATTTGAAAAAAAGTATGAAAGTGGGTTTTTTAAATTGTTAGAATTAATCTCATCTATTAATTCAAATAAAGATGGAAGAAAGATTGATGGTGGAGATTAGTCCCTTGGTATGTAAAAAAAATTTGATCCTCAAATGATCTTTTACCGTATAGTGGATATTAGTCATTTGCTAGGTAAAAAAAGTTTAGTTCTCAATTAATTTTAAATCTCAAATTAAATAGAGTGGCAATATTGTTATTATCTTGAAACCTATGGTTAATTACTAATTAGTCAACACTATTTAATGACATCCACGAGCCAAGATCTGAAGCGGTTTATTTAAAAATTGTTGTGTTACTCGTAATATTTAATCGACCATACTTAATATCCAAGCTATATATTAACCACCGGTTCATCAACTTTGACTACTTTTTATTCAGACATCGGTATTGAATATTGATTACTATTTATTTATGGTAATCATTTTAAAATATATCTTGTTATTTTGTCCAGTTTTATATAGCAAACTAATTTTTGCAGATTGATATAACAAACTTGACATTTTCATCAATTTTGATGTATTTTTTTTTAACTTCTCTTCCGGTTTGTGCCACAACAAACAAGTTATAGTATATCAATCTGCAAATAATAATAATAATAATAATAATAATAATAATAATAATAATAATAATAATTGTTGATACAAAAGTTGGGCGTTCCTTATTTGGGTTCCTACTCTCGTACCAATTAGACTTTAATGCTTGAAACATGCGCACTAAGAAAGCAAACAACACCGTTAGGCTTATCGTGGGATTGTCTTCCACAATTATCCTCCGGCGTGAGAGTAAGTAATCGGTTTAGGGTTATGTTGAAGAGTTATGGTTTGTAAATCGTACCTTTAATGAGAATTATATCATTTTTTATATAGGCACGAAATCCTTGTAGATTTCATGTTCCTCACTCTTCGCACGCGTAGTGCTTATCCGGCCTATGGATCTTTATCCATAAATAAAAGATCATTATCTAGACCATAAATAGTTTGGTTGGGTTTGGGATTTCGTGAGTCCAAACCGTTAGTAGTATGGCCCAAATCATTGTCATGATAGCCCACTCATAGTGGACTTGAGCATTAGTAGTGTTTATCTGTTGGGCTCGTGGCCCAAATGTAGACTATACGTCATCATGTCCCCACAGTCTAGTGTGCGCGGGTCGTAGCCGCGGATGCTAGACTAGTGAGAGCAGTGGTAAACGTGGCGGGAAGAATTTTAAATAATTACCACCCAATATTTGGAGCCATGTATCTAGTCCCAAAATATCTCAAAGATACCTCGGGAAACAGGGAGTGTGTCCATGTATTTTTCGGGAAGTGGGAAAAAGTGCTTGTACCTCCTTGCATCCTAGCCACACGATTAACTTTAGTGGGATCCACGTGACAATCTAGTTAGGGTTTTGTGGCCTTATATAAATCACCGCCTCCCTTTTACTAAAAATCTCACAGTAAAATCAATTCTTCTGCCATTTTTAAAATTTCTCAAAGCTTTTTCAAGAATCAACTGTTTTATTAGGTAACAGCGAGTGCGCTCCATAGTAAATCTTATTTTTAGAAATGGTTCGTCAGCTAGAGGAGTTTCACTCTGAAATGGACGAGGATGAACTGCGTCAGTTCACCTCTGACTATTTCATTCCGCTTGCAGTGCATCCAGAGGTACCGGATGCCAACGCATGTATCACGGACTTCCCTGAGGGAAAAATAGGGGTGTACACGCGCTTCTTTGAATTCGCCAACCAGCGCGTGGCTATATCCCGATTTCTGAGCGATGTGCTAAACTTTTACCGTTTGCACATTTCGCAGCTGCACTGTATAGGTGCGACCAAAATAATAAATTTCGAGGTAAACTGTCGCTTATTGGCGATAAACCCAACTATCAACTTATTCGGCGCGTTCTACCACACGTCGTGGTCGAACGGGTGGGTAACATTCTCCAAGCGCCCAGGGGGTTATCAGTGCTATACTGATAAGGTGGACTCCCTGAGGGGATGGAGGGAAAGATTTTTTTGGATAGATGATCGGGTATTCGCTTCGCTCTCCGAGTTTTATACTCAAGGGGGGCTTCCAAAGGATGAGCGCCCAGATCCCGGTACGTACAATGTGGGGGATGCGGAGACTATTGATGAGAACCGCATCCCCATCAATACTTATCCCGAGGAGTTCTTGGTGCACGTGGGGGTGAGTCATAACTACTTCGGGGGAAGTGACGAGGTGCCAACGTTCTTGGATGGAAACGGCCGGGGTGGGTGTTTGTCCTTTCTTTATCCTCGCGTGTATAATGTAAGCTTATTTGTGTATATTGATTTTATCACTAACTTGTTCCTCCTTTTGTATGTTTATATGTTGCGCAGAGATGGATCTGTTCGCCGTGGTGAAGCTGGCAAAGCCGACGCAGGTAATCGTGGGCGTGCGCCCATTGAGGGAAGGCGAGATGCCTGTTCTTGGGGCTGCTGCCAGTCGTCTGCTGGATCTTGCGCAAGAGGAGCCTTCGGACGCATCACAGCCTGTGGTGCATGCGACCCTAATTCAGACGGTGCCCGCGCAGGCAGTGGTGACGCCTAAAGTTGCGCACGCTGAGTCGTCCACAAGTGTTGGTATTCTCATAGTGGACACGAACTCTGAAGAGGAACATCAAGGTGTGAACCGCAAGGCTGTAGTTGATGATGGTGAAGGAACTTCGAAGCGCAGGCGTCATACCATTATTGTGGATGAGTCTTCAGATGAGGAGACGTCTGTATCTGTTGCTGTGCAGAAGAATGCTCAGGCTTCTCCTTTTATGTAAGTAAACTGAATATTTATGTTTGTACGTGTTTTTCCTCTGCACCATTCCCTAATATTTATTTTATGTTTGCTTGTAGTGATGCTGCTGCAGGGGGTGATGCAGCGTTCGTGAGGAGGTCAGTGCCACCCCAGGCGGCTCATACGCATGTGGAGGAGCTGGTGGGAGTTGATGAAGAGTTGTCTGCACAACAGCTGATGGAGGAGCTGGGAGCTGTTGCTGAGCGTCAGGCTGAGTTGGTCACTCAACTGAAGGCGCGGTATGTTGGGGAGAGTAGCAGTCTCGCTCAGAAGGATGAGGAGATTGCTCTGCTTAGGGTGCAACTGGCTGATGCGCGGGCAGAGGTGGAGTCCACAACTACGTATGGTAGGCGAGTTGCTGATGAGAAGCTGGCTTTGATGGTGGAGCTGAGGCGGGAACGTGCTGCTGTTGATTAGCATAGGTCTACCTGCACCTGGGCTTTGAAGTACTTGCAGCAGAATTGGAGCAAGCACTTTACCCAACTTGATGAGTTCTGTGAGCGTGTAGAGGCAAAAGTTCAAGCGCAGGAAGACAAGCTGCGTAAGCTGAGTATCGAATATGATGAGGAGTTATACCCTCATCTGATGTCTACGATTGTTGAACGCAGGTACGTATTCCCATTTTATTTTCTCGGCTCCATGTACCTTAATGCCTTTAATATCCTGACTTTTGCATTGTTGTATGTACAGGTGGCTGATTAGCCGTGGCATGCGTTTGGCTGCCAGGGTAAGCTGGAGTCCCCGGATGTTTTGGAGGCCTTTGGGAAGGTTATAGAATGCGCCATGGATCGTGGCAAGGCACAGGCTGTGGAGGAACTCCATGAGGGCAAAATGCTGACAGTGTCGCTTGCTGAAGTGCCTGGTTATAAGGTGGATGCCTATGATGAGCTCGTGAAGGCCATGGAGAAGATGAAGTTCTTTGAGCTTCCACATATCGCGTGGCTAGAGCGCGACCAGGATTACCCCATAAAGCTGATTATGGAGGGGTTAACCCTGGGGAGGCATATCTTGGAGGATGCGGAGGCTCAACCTGACGAGTCGCAGCTGCAAGTTCCGGTCTTTGCGCAGCCGCGTGACATTCTTAACCCCTTCGCCCTTGAGAAGGAGGTCCCTCTGAAGGAGGTCTTAGAGGCTCATATAGAGAGGGCAGCAAAGAAGAAGGGTGTGAGGGGGAAGGTCATTCTTTGTGGTGTAGGTGCTGCGCATATTCCTAGATCAGATGGAGTCGCTGTCAACGTGGCGAACGTATCGCCTAGGGATGCTTTGCTTTTGAGGAGGCTCTAAGAGGCTGGGAGCTCTGCTGACCAAGAGCGTAGCCCTGAGCATTGTCATAGCGTGTAGATACGCATGGACTTTTTGTAACTTGTATAAACTTACGGTTCTTATGAATAATAATTCATATCTTTTGTTCGTACGCCATGTTACTTGTACTTAGATTGTTATCCTTTGTATAAAAGATCAACCAAGAGTCAAATTGAAACCGTGACATACTTAAAGTGACTCGTATTAAGTGCATAACTTAAAGAACAAATCATAAGTGTGAAGATAGACTTGCAATATTTTCGCAAAGACTTTTATCAAATGAACAAGAGTCTTGGCTCGTAAATTGCTAAGCATGTACGGTGTACGTAGTATTGCGCATCCTTCATGGAATGCGCATGTAAACTTACTTCAACATCTTGAAGGTAAGGCGCTTAGCAAGGATGCGTGATCCAGTGTTGATGGGTTTGCAACCCTCTTATTCAACGAGTTAATTAGTAGGTTTACTCATCCTTTCTGCCATCGTAGGTCTTAATAAGTGCATGCACGCCATGTAGGCAAAATATAAAATAACAATATTGAATCATAATAAAAATGTGCGCAATAAAGTTAAGTGTGTTATGGAGTTAGCTAAAAACTACAACGTTTTATTAATACTTGCAAGTTTTTAGAAGATAAAAGACAATTCCTAAAAAAGAAAATTCAAAGGCAGACATTTATTGGGCACATACTAAAGTGCAAAGTTGTCTGTGTGTGGGCCGTAGCCTTTCCTAAAGATAGCATCTCTTGAGATTGCAGATATTCCAAGTGCGTGCCAGCTCGTGGCCTTCCATATCGCGCAGCTTGTATTCACCGTTACCTAGTGCATCCGTGACCTCATAGGGTCCTTACCATTTGGGTCCAAGCTTGCCCGTGTCTTCTGCGTGGCTTGCATCATTGGCGCGGTATACAAAGTCTCCTGGCCTGAAAGAAGTATGTTTGACCTTTGCATCATAATACTTCTTCATCTTTGCTTTGGCTTTCGCGTCACGTATAGCTGCGCGTTCACGCCTTTCTTCCAGCAAGTCCAAATCTATGCGTCGTTCCTCGTCATTTGTTGTGACATTTATTTCCGCTGTACGTATAGTTGGCATTCCAATTTCGGCTGGTATGACGGCTTCTGTCCCATAGACAAGAGAGAATGGTGTGTCTCCGGTACTGGTTTTGATTGTCGTGCGGTGCGCCCATAAAACATGTGACAATTCGTCCACCCATTTTCC
Source organism: Artemisia argyi (assembly GCA_030686995.1). Taxonomy (NCBI): domain Eukaryota; kingdom Viridiplantae; phylum Streptophyta; class Magnoliopsida; order Asterales; family Asteraceae; genus Artemisia; species Artemisia argyi. The sequence continues at coordinate 295,974 of JARVZY010011194.1, read as the reverse complement.
TTTATGTCTGTCAAGGGGCGCTTTTATTCCCTCGCCTAGACTGCAATTCGCGCGTTCAACCAAGCCATTGGTTTGTGGGTGTTTCACTGAAGCAAAGTGTTGTTTGATGTTTAATTGCACGCACCAATCTTTAAATGGGTTATCACAGAATTGTTTTCCGTTGTCTGAAATAATTTCCCCAGGTAGTCCGAAGCGACACACAATGTTGTCCCACAAGAAGCGTTTTACCTGGTTGCCAGTGATGCTCACCACTGTTTTTGCCTCAATCCACTTGGTAAAATAGTCTATGGCTATGATGAGGAATTTTAGCCCTCCCGCTGCAACTGGGAAAGGGCCTGCGATGTTAATGCCCCATTTATAGAATGGCCATGGTGAGGTGATGGGGGTTAACTCTTGTTGTGGTCGACGCGGAATTGGCCTGTGGACTTGGCAATCTCTGCATTTCTTTATCATGTCCCGTGCGACGCGGTGCATAGTAGGCCAATAGTATCCTGATCGCAGGGCGCGCGCCACTACAGACCGTGGTCCTGAGTGCATGCTACATGATCCAGCGTGAATTTCTCGGAGTACATAATCTGCTTGAAGAGGTCCAACACATCGGAGCCAAGGTTGTAGGAATGAACGTCGGTATAGGACGCCATCTCGAAGTTCAAATCTCTGCGCTGCGCGCTTTACCCTTCGAGCGTCCTTCTGATCTTGTGGTAAGATTCTTTTGCTTATAAAGTCAATGATAGGTGTCATCCACGTAGGATCCTGTTCCTCTATCACCATGGATACTTCCATCTCCAAGATTGATTTACTTTTTAGAGTTGCCACCAATACCTGCTTTGATAGGTGCGCAAATCTTGTAGATGCGATCTTGCTAAGCGCGTCAGCTTTCCTGTTTTCTCCTCTAGGTACTTGTTTGATTGTAAACCTATCAAAGTTCTGAATTAAAGACTTGGTTTTCTCAAGGTATTGGATCATGTGTTCATCCTTGGCTTCATATTCACCTAGCACGTGGTTAGCTACTAGCCTGGAATCCACATTTTCCTCTAGGTTGCGTACACCCATTTGAATTGCAATACGCAGTCCAGCGAGTAGGGCTTCGTATTCTGCCTCATTGTTTGTGGCTGTGAATTCGAAGCGCAGTGCGTAGGATTCTACTCCCTCTGGATTAGTAAGGATAAGGTCTGCGCCTGATCCATCCACGCATGAGGAGCCGTCTGTGAATAGAACCCATGGTTCTTGTAACTCTGTCTTGCCTGTTGAAGGTGGTGTATCGGTATCTGGCTTCTCAATAATAAAGTCGGCTAATATCTGCCCCTTGATTGCAGTGCATGGTCTATACAAGATGTTATACTCACTCAACAACATACTCCACTTTTGTAGCCGCCCCGATGCGTTGGGTTTATAGATAACTTGTTTGATGGGATGGTCCGTGATTACAGCTATTGGGTGCGCCTGAAAGTATCTGCGCAGTCTTTTAGCTACGAATACTAGAGCTAGGACCAGCTTTTCCATAGCGCTGTAGTTAGTCTTTGTCTTTTTCAGTGCCTTGCTTACAAAGTATATGGACGTTTGAACGGAGTTCCTATCTGTCAATAGTACTGCGCTAACTGCTCCATGGGTTGCAGATAAGTACATGATCAATTCTTCCCCTGGTCGCGGTGCGACAAGTTTGGGAAGTGATGCAAGATGCTGTTTAGTTTTTTGAAGGCTTCCTCTGCCTCCTCAGTCCAACGAAAGTCTCCCTTTTTTGTACACTTCGTAAGCGTTTTGAAAAGGGGGAGTGACTTGTCCGCTGATTTAGATAAAAATCGGTTTAGTCCAGCTAGCTTTCCATTTAATGACTAGACTTCTTTCAATGTGCGCGGAGAAGGGAGATCAATGACTGCTTTTGTTTTTTCTGAGCAAGGCTTAATGCCACCAGTTTCAATTAAATACCCCAGGAACATGCCTTCTGTCGCGCCGAAGGTGCACTTCTTGGGATTTAACTTCATGTTTATTTTTCCCAATGTTTTGAACGTCTCCTCAATGTCGTGCACCAATTCTTCCTCTGTATGACTCTTTATAACAAGGTCATCAATGTAAACTTCCAGGTTACGACCTACTTGCTTCTCAAATGCTGTGTCCACCAATCGCTGGTATGTTGCCCCCGCGTTCTTCAGGCCAAAGGGCATTTTTGTATAGCAAAAGACCCCTTGACTTGTATGGAAGGCTGTTTTCTCTTCATCTTCTTCAACCATCATAATTTGATGATATCCTTTGTATGCGTCTAGGAAGCACTTAAAGGGATATCCACATAGAGATTCTACCTTCCAGTCTATTTCTGGTAGAGGGTAGCAGTCCTGTGGACATGCTTTATTGAGGTCAGTGAAGTCCACGCACATTCTCCAGCTACCATCACTCTTCTTTACCATTACTGGATTAGAGAGCTAGTCGTGATAGTAGACTTCGCGCATAATACCTGCGTCTACAAGTTTATGTACTTCTTCCCAAATGGCTTTTGCGCGATCTGGAGCCTGGCCGCGCTTTTTATGTCATATTGGAGGATATCCTTGTCGGATTTGTAGCTTGTGCTCCGTAATAGAGCGTGGCACTCCAGTCATGTGTTTTGGTTCCCACACAAAGATATCTAGGTTCTTTTGCAGGAGTGCGCACATAGCTGCTTTACCTTTGTCAGATACAGACCCTCCAATCGATATTTGTTGATCTGGGTAATCAGGGTGAATGGCAACCTTTAGGTTTGGTATTTTAGCTGCGCGCTGTTCTGGAACACTCTCCACCTCACTGGTTACCGCGTTGCATTCTTTAGGTGGCAGCGTGGTATTGTAGAGGGTGACAATCCCTCCTTCTACTGGAAATTTGAGCATCCCATGTGCTATAGATGGTACAGCGTGCATGGTTGATATTCCAGGTCTCCCAATGATGCCATTGTATGGTGAAGGAGACTTTATTTTCATGAAGTTTATCCATGTTGCTGTAGAGTGTTGTTCATCGCCCAGAACTACAAGTAAGCGTAATTGCCCCATAGACCATATCTTTTCTCCTGTGAAGCCAGTCAGCAGCGTCGTGGCCGGTATTAACTGACTTTGTATCTCAGGTCGCAGCCTTTTGAAGCAGTGCTCATACAGAATGTCTGCGGATGCGCCTCCATCAATATACATGCGGCGAATATCGTGTCCCCCTGTATGTATCTCAATGGTTAGTGGTTCTACTACTGCGTTGTCCGCAGCTAGAGTGGGGAAAGATATCTCATTCCCTGAAAAGAATTTTTGACTGACCCTTTGCTTCGTCTTGCGCTGCCATGACTGTATCATGTAAATAATGTCAGCTTTATCTTTGGAAGGTTCTTTTTTACCTCCATTCTTTTGTTTATCCTTCCCTTCTTTAATATTCTTAGCGAGGTGATCCATCCTACCCTCCTTTACTAATTTTTCAATTAGTTGTCGTAGCTGGACACACTCGTTGGTGGTATGGCCCTTTTGTCCATGGTATTCGCAGTATCCGTTCCCTATACGCTTGTCCTCTGGAGTGCGCATTGGTGGGGGGGGGGGGGGGGTTGGGAAGTTTGCGCCTTCTGTTACAAATATCTCCCTTGGAGTCTTTGTGAGGGGGATATACTTGTCATTATCTCGTCCACTTCCCTGACTGCGATAATTCTTGCTGCGATTGCTGCTCTGATCATTGGATTGTCTCCTAGGCTGTTCTTGCTGCCTATAATTTGAGTAGCCTTTTTTACTATCCGCAGCGGCTGCTTCTCCTTGGATGAAGGATCTTGTGCGCTTCATTAGTTCATCGAAGGTTTGGGGAACCTTGTCATTTAATTTCCTAATGAGTTCTGGGTTATTAATCCCATTCATGAACCCTGAAATTTTTAGCACTTCAGGACACGCCTTGACGTGTATACATTCATCCTTGAAGCGCTCCACGTAAGCACTGGTTGATTCCCCCTGGCGCTGTTTTACTCTGGCCAGTTCAACAGGGGTTTTAGCGCACTTCTTTCTCTGGGTGAAGTTCAAGCGGAATGCTTTTCGCAACTCTTCAAACCCGTCTATGCTCCTTTGTGGAAGCTTTGTAAACCAAGTTCGCGCATTCCCCACTAATGTGGAGTTAAACATATGACACCACACAGGTTGTGGCCAATTTTCGATAGTAGCAGCGGATTCGAAAATTTTTAGGTGGTCATCAGGATCACCCGTTCCATCATATGTTTTAATGTTGGTGGGCATGCGCCTTTTCTTACGATCGGAGTAATCGCTGATGCGTCGTGTGAATGCATCAACTTTCTGGCGACGCCAAGGAAGAGATATGTCTTCGTCCTCTTCCTCGCGACGTCTTCCTATGGACTTCCAATATCCTGTCTCTTTGGCCTTGTTGTCCGAGGAGTCACTCGAGGAATAGTTGTCTCTTTTACGACATTTGCGTCGTTTCTCCTCAGAATTTGAACTTGAAGGACTTTCACTTGGGGGTGCCCGTCTTCCCAATCTATCCTGGATTCTTCTGCTACCAGATCTTGAAGAACTATCGCTCGGTGAGCGTTGTCACCCAAGTCTGTCTTGTATGCTGCGGTTACCAAGTCTAGAGTGGACGTTGATGCGCATTCCGTCATTTTCATATTCTTCTGAGTACTGCGAGTCATATGTTTCATCTTCCACAGTTTTTCTTCCCACCCTGGTGAACACTGGGGGGTGACGCGTACCCTTCTCGCGCACCTCGTTCTGATAGCGTGGTGGGGGTGATTCGCGCTCAGGACCAAAATTGAGCCGGGCTTGTAGGCTCACACTTGACCTTCTCCTCGCTTCTTCTTGCATGAGGGCAGCTAGGGTTTCATAATTTTGGGATACAAAATTATTTAACGTTAGCTCAGGCGCGTCCTCTTCCACTGCAAGAATTTCTGCCTCAACATTAGGCGCCCTATCTCGGTTAGGTGCGCCAGGTGGCACAGTGTTGTCCACTATAGGTGCCGTTTGATGGGGAGTATTGAAGAGGGTGCGCTGAAGTTCTTCAACGCTTGGAACCACCGTGGTGGTTTGAGTAGTCCTTGTAGGCAATTCTACCGCTGGGAAAGGTAGGGTTGGTCCCGTTCTTGGTGACCAGGCGCACTAGTTGTTCCAGAGGCCTGCCTAGAGGTCGAGTCTTGAGGGTTCTTCCTCTGGGGGTCACCACCTGTTTTTTCCAACTGCGGAGTCCGCTGGCTTGAGTTTTTGTTCTTCGTCATTCTAGTTCTTAGTGTAGTGTCCCACGGATGGCGCCACTTGTTGATACAAAAGTTGGGCGTTCCTTGTTTGGGTTCCTGCTCTCGTACCAATTAGACCGTAGTGCTTGAAACCTGCGCACTAAGAAAGCAAACAAACACCGTTAGGCTTATCGTGGGATTGTCTCCCACGATTATCCTCCAGCGTGAGAGTAAGTAATCGGTTTAGGGTTATGTTGAAGAGTTAGGGTTTGTAAATCGTACCTTTAATGAGAATTATGTCATTCTTTATATAGGCACGAAATCCTTGTAGATTTCGTGTTCCTCACTCTTCGCACGCATAGTGCTTATCCGGCCTATGGACTTTTATCCATAAATAAAAGATCCTTATCTAGACCATAAATAGTTTGGTTGGGTTTGGGCTTTCGTGAGTCTAAACCGTTAGTAGTATGACTCAAATCATTGTCATGATAGCCCACTCATAGTGGACTTGGGCATTAGTAGTGTTTATCTGTTGGGCTCGTGGCCCAAATGTAGACTATACGTCATCAATAATAATAATAATAATAATAATAATAATAATAATAATAATAATAATAATAATAATAATAATAATAAATAAATTTATGGAAAAATAGTAATATGCGTATGTCTAGTATCGAAATCGAGACCTCGGGATTGCACACATTATAAATGAGAATTAAAGGATAATAATTAATATATATTTATATATTTAATTATTTGAACACAAGAAATGACTAATGGTCGTTAGTACTTAACGGAATTGACTAATGCACAAACGAGAAGGACTAGTTTGTAATTAGATGCCAAGAAGGATCCGGAAGAACCTTCTTGGGTCCTAGGCAGGTCGATCAAGGGGGAGGGGAAACCCAAACCCAATCAAACTTGTTCACCAAGTTACAAACATTATATAAACAAACATAGGGGTAAAACTTTTGTACCTTTTGTGCACACACAAACCCTAAAGTTTTTTCCTCTATTTGTTTTCTCTTATTGCCGTACGATCAAACAACCCTAAGGGTTTTTGGATCGAAATTTTTTTAGCAAAAGTCTTGTGGTTTTGATTACTAGCATAACCTTTAATTCGTTATTAATTTGTGTGTATAAGAACGAGGTAATTACTCACTATAGTAATTATCAAGGGATCGATTAACAAAAAGGTAAGGGGTTAATAATTGATCTATGTAAACCGTAATTAGGGTTCATCACTTGTTCAAGTTTGTTGAAGTGATTCTTGTTTAGCTAGAATCTAAAGGTACGTTCTTGTTAAGTTTATGTTAATCTTTTTTACGTTATACTTGATCCTACGCTTCCGCATAATATGACTACTTCATTTGTTTAATTATATTAATGTCATGGTATATTAATTTTAACAGTGGCATCACGAGCTTGCTATAACATGTAATTGATTATTAAAAACACATAAAAAATGAATCTTTATTGTTTTTTTACATGTTGATTGATTATTATAGAACTAGGGTTCTTTAAATTTTCGAAACCCTTAAAATTTAGGGGGGGGGGGGTCGATTACTTCTTTTATCCAAATTAGGGTTTGTGGTTTAAATATTAATTGGATTAGAAACCCTAGGTTGTCAACATGTTTATGTGTTCATGAACGTATCTTGTGATCTAATTGCTAATTGTTATGCATGAATCCATGATGAAACATGCATGTTAGTCATGGATTGGTTGATTGATTAATTGTTAGTATTGTTTTTATCACAAGTAATTTTTTAGATAGATCTAAAATTGGGGAATACCTCAATTGTTAATAAATCAATTTATGTTCTATGTGGTGTGTAATTGACTATGGCCTACGCAATTGATTCGTTAATGTTTGTGGCTCCACTTCCTTTGAAGGGAAGGCCTTAGTTAATTACATGCATATTTGAAAACCTAGAATTGATTTGATTAGGGTTTATCTAATCAAGTATGCATGTGGCTAATTGTTTCACTTTATAATTGTTATGTTTATTAGTTGTTTAAATTTTCTTTATTATTACTTGTTTTATTATTTTTGTTTGACATGTTTGTAAGCAATAAAAGGGTAATTTTATGAAAAGAAAATTAATTGGACTAATAATGGTGAAACTTGTTGTGATGAATTATGATTCTTGCAAGGTCTTATGTGCCGACAGTGGTTTGCTTCGCACGGTAATTGGCTCTCAGGCGAGACTAGCAAGATTTATAATTTATTGCATGTTTTTAAGACTAAAGTCATAAACTTTTTCTTAATTGATGTTTTTGTACATAATGGTTAACTAGGCTCGACCGAAGTTTGACAAACTATAAGGTGGGTATAAGTGGAAACGGGTTCTCTAAGAGATTCACCCATACCGGGTTTCCACGCTTGCTTGTGCGTGAAATTAGACTTATCGAAAAACCATTACATGTACAATATCATCTTAAGGGTGATTTACCTCAATTCCACGCGCCACTTTTGTGTTAATTATCTGAATAACTTGGGTCTTTATGACTCATGCAGTAGTAGGATATAGTGGGCGATAATTGGAGGTTCTTCTTTAATTGGTGAACCCAATACCTCAAGTAACAAGTTTTTTTTAATCTTAGCTTAAAAAAGGTTAAAACTAAAATGGTTTTGAAAACTTATGTTATGAAGATGAGTGCATGCATCTTTGTACATGTTTCGATTGTCACATCAAACTAAATACCCTATAAAATTTAAGTTACATGCCATTTAACTATAAGAAACACTTGAAGTTATCATTTGGTAAATGTGAGACCTAGGCTAAATTTTAATGACAAGGTAAAATTCTGTTAATGTGTGAGACCATATATGGAGATTTTATTGTTTCTAAGTTAGACGACTTAATTAAGTTGTGCGTGAGACCTAGAACTTAAGGCATGAGATGGGATGAAACATGCTTACATTGCAAATTGATGAATCAATTTGATGTAATTCCCATAATTATCTAGGAATTGGAAATGGTTTGCCAATTATTATTCGACAGATTACCATCTTTTATACTTTCATTGCTAGCAGGTCAATTGATGTAGTGAAAATATGAAAAGTTGGGTCCTAGGTTGTCAAGAAAATTATGTGGTTATATGAATATATCCTTAGGTATTATATTTTCTTGAAAATATGTATTATCGAAAATACTAATGTTTAAACTTTTTTCAGTAGAAATGGCTCAACCCGATAACTCCATTGTAATTTCTGCTTTCAAGAGTCATCTTGAAAAAGAAAAATTTTCTGGATGGAATTTCAATGATTGACACAGATCGCTCAGAATTGTCTTGAGAGTAACTGATAAGCTGAATTATTTGAATACTCCTTGCCCTGATAAGCCTGCTACTTCTACAACTTACGCAGAAAAAGCAGAATGGAGGCTTGAGTATAAAAAGTATAATGCATTTGCGTGCTTAATGCTCACAAGTATGGATATAAAGTTGCAAAAACAGTTTGAGTACTATTTTCCATACAACATGCTTCAAGAGCTCAAAAAGTCTTATGAAAAGACACCAGTGGTTGAATTGTATGACTTGCTCAATCAATTACACAGCTGCAAATATGGTGATGGTAAACCTGTAAGTGATTATGTGTTGGAGATGAAAGATTACTTTGATCAACTACACCAACTCGACTTTGGTTACCCTGAGAATGTGCAAGTGAACTTAATGAATAGGTCCCTTAACAAGGATTTTAAAGGTTTTGTTCAAAACTTCAACATGCATTGCTTGGGGAAGACAGTCTCAGAGTTACTCGTAATGCTTTTGGACTATGAGAAAGGTTTACCAACTCAAGGCAAGGTACTTACTCCTCAAGTGTTGGCAATACAAGGAGGTAGGATCCAAAAGAAATCGCAGGCGAATAAGAAGGGTAAGGGTAAAGTTGACAAAGGCAAGCAGGTCATGGCCTATAAATCAAAACCCAATATGAATCAACATCAACCTAAGAAGAACAAGGTGATTCCCAACAAAGAGAATCAGGCTTGTCACCATTGCCATGAAGTAGGACATTGGAAGCGGAACTGTCCACTCTACATTCATGACTTATGACAAAAGAAGCAAAAGAATGAGGCTGGTAACCCCAGTGCTTCAAGTGCGTTCTTTATGATTGAATTATTTACTTTAACTCATAAAAATTCCTGGGTATATGATACGGGATGTGGTATTCATATTTGCAATACTATGCAGGGGTTTAAAGTTGAGAGGATACTTGCTTATGGACAAAAATGTCTGCAAGTTAGTAATGGAGCAAATGCAGCTGTTATAGGCGTATTTGAATTAGTTTTGCCTTCGGGCTTAGTACTGTTTTTGAATAATTGTCATTATGCACCTTTAATTGTTAGAGGTGTAGTTTCCTTTTCTTGTTTATTGGATCTTGGTTTTCAACATACTATTAATAGCAATGGAATTTCTGTTTCGTTTAATAATGTTTTTTATTTTAGTGCTATTGCTGTGAATGGTATTTTTGAAATTAATATGAATGTGAATGTATCCTATATTTATAATAATTCAGTGTATAGCATCAGTAATAAGAGAATCAAGAATGGTCTGGATTCATCTTATCTTTGGTATTGTCGACTTGCTCATATAATCAAGGCTCGCATGGAAAAGCTGCAACACGAAGGGCATTTACAAGGGATCAATGATGAATCATTTGATAAATGCGAATCTTGTATATCTGGGAAGAAGACTAAGAAACCTTTCAATAATCGTATGGAAAGAGCTTCTGATCTACTTGGTTTAATACACACAGATGTGTGTGGACCACTTAGACATGTGTCAAGGAGAGGTGCTAGCTACTTTTTAACCTTTACGGATGATTTCAGCCGTTATGGTTACGTTTATTTATTTAAACATAAACATGAGGTATTTGAAACATTTATGGTTTTTAAAGCAGAAGTAGAGTTGTAACTTGGAAAGAAGATTAAAGCTCTTCGATCCGACAGAGGTGGTGAATACCTGAGTCAAGAGTTTAGAGATTTTCTAGCTGAGAATGGAATTGTCCAGCATCTCACTTCTCCGTATACTCCACAACAAAATGGTGTATCTGAGAGAAGAAATCGTACATTGCAAGATATGATACGATCTATGTTTAATCTTACAACTCTTCCTTTATCATTTTGGGATTATGCCTTAGAATTTGCTATTCGCATTCTAAATATGGTTCCAACTAAGAAGGTGGATCAGACACCATATGAGTTATGGATTGGTAAAGTGCCTAACTTGTCTTATCTAAAGGTCTGGGGTTGCGAGGCGTTTGTTAAAAGTGACTCAGCAGATAAAATCCAACAAAGATCTGTAAAGTGCATCGTTGTAGGATACCCAAAGGAAACGATGGGTTACTACTTTTATTACCCACCTGAAAACAAAGTATTTGTTGCAAGGTATGGAGACTTCTTACAGATGGAACTCATATCTCAAGAATTCAGTGGGAGAATTTATGATCTTGAAGATGATCAAGTAGATGCATTACCTTCTGAAAACACTAGCTAACTTCCTGTGGAACCTGAAAGTTTAGGTCCTCCACTTGAAGTTGAAGTGGTTCCCATTCGCAGATCTATAAGATCTGTGAAAGCTCCTGAACGTCTATGTCTTAACGTAGGGTATGAGGAAACTATGCTATGGGATCTTGATGAACCTACTGGTTATAGGGTTGCCATTAATAGTCCTGAAAAGGAAAAATGACAAGTTTCTATGAATGGGGAAATTCAATCCATGAGAGATAATCAAGTTTGGATTGAAGTAAACCTTCTTCCTAATGCCAAGGTAGTTGGGAGTAAATGGCTCTTCAAAAATAAAACTGAAATGGATGGCAATGTACACACCTATAAAGCTCGTTTGGTAGCTAAAGGCTTTACCAAAACTTATGGTGTTGACTACGAGGAGACCTTTTTTCTGTAGCTGACATTAAGGCTATTAGGATTCTCATAGCTATAGTTGCATACTATGACTATGAGATTTGGCAAATGGATGTCAAAATCGCCTTCTTAAATGGTTGCCTAGATGAAGACATCTATATGGCGCAACCTGAGGGATTTGTGAATCTAGAATTTCCAAATCGTGTATGCAAACTTCAAATATCCATTTTTGGATGGAAGCAAGCATCACGACAATGGAAAAAAAGATTTGATTGTGAAATTAAAAAGTTTGGGTTTACTCAGAATCTTGATGAGCCATGGGTATATCACAAAGCTAGTGGGAGCGATGTAATTTTCCTTATTTTATATATTGATGACATATTGATCATGGGAAAAGACATTCCATGTTTGCAAAAGGTTAAGGCATATCTTAGAAAGTGTTTTTCTATGAAATATTTAGGGGAAGCTGCATTCATTCTAGGAATCAAAGTATATAGAGATAGATCTCAGCGATTAATTGGATTAAGTCAAAGTACTTACATTGATAAAATATTGAAGAGATTCAATATGCAAAATTCAAAGAAGGGATATTTGCCAATGCAAGAACAACATGGCTTAAGTAGCAAAGTTTGTGCTTCAACACCTGCAGAGGTGGAGCGCTTGAAGAGAGTCCCTTATGCTTCAGCTGTGGGATCTATAATGTATGCGGTGAAAAGTACAAGGCCTGATGTGGCATTTTCTCAAGACTTGACCAGTCGATATCAGCAGAATCCAGGTGAACTTCACTGGACTGTTGTTAAGAATATTCTTAAGTATCTTAAGGCAACTAAAGATATGTTCTTAGTGTATGAGGGAAATCCAAATGCAGAACTTGATGTTACAGGTTACTGCGATGCATCCTAGAAGTGTGATAAAGATGATACGAAGTCTCAGACAGGTTATGTCTTTGTCATTAACGGAGGAGCTGTAGATTGGAGGAGCAAGAAGAAGAGTACATTAGCGATGTCTGCAACAGAAAGTGAGTACATAGCTGCTTCAGAAGCTGCAATGGAAGCCATTTGGATTAGGAAGTTTGTTTCGAGGCTTGGAGTTATGCCATCAATTCAAAGACCTATAAAAATGTATTGTGACAACTCAGGTGCAATTACATTTGCCAATGAACCTGTAATCATGAAAGGCACCAGAAATATCCAGATTAAATATCACTATGTTCAAGAACAAGTCGAAATAGGTGAAATCGAGTTACTCAAAGTTCACACAGATGATAACTTAGAAGATCCATTTTTACGAAGCCTTTACCTGGTACTAAGCTTTATAAGCTTGCCAAAGGCATAGGATTTCGTTTAGCTGATAGTTTCATGCCCATTTGTGATTAGTATTTGGATAAAGGATGTTATGAACAATTATTATTTTAATGAAATAAAGTATTGATTATGTTTGTTTATCATTGTAGTAATAATATATCGTGTATTTGCATATTGAAATCCATGAATAAAATTTATTATTCTAAATGTCCATTGTCGATTAATGATATGGGAATATCATTAAACTAAGACAAATTTTAGTATTGGTTAGGATATACTTGAAAGTATATTGATGCGTTAACATACCAATTTTACATGATATTCAATGAATTGAATATAGGACTTATCCCAACTACATAATTTTACATTATGCGAATTGTCATTAAAGTGAATCATGTTTAAATAGATATCCTCAGACTTGAGATACCAGATAAGTGTCATGGATGTAGTGCATTTCTGTGAAGCAATTTACCGCTATTCGTAACTGGTAGTTATAAGGATTGTTTTCAGAAGTGTTGCAAAGTCCATGGGTTATTGCTTGTAGTCAACAAATAATTTGTTCCTTCAAATTCGTTTTGAAGTTTAATACTGTTGGGCCCCTCGTAGGGTTGACAAAATGTTTGTGTGGTGATGAGTGCTCAAACACTCATCATTTTTATCGTATTTAAACTGCCAAAACATCCGAAAATGCTCAGAAATGCATCAAAATACTTAAAATATCCCAGGGATTGTATTTTATACACTTCAGATGCAAAATGAGCAAAAACAATGAAAAACGAACAAACTTTACACAATTGGCAGTTTTAGTCCCCCGACTTTCAAAAATTTACAAAACTAGTCCCTGAGCATCTGTTTTGAAAGGAAAGTCAACCTAAGGCATTTAAAAGTCAAAATTTATCAAATTTAATCCTTAGGTAAAAACTTTGGAAAATTTACACTTTTGGTCCCTGCAGTTTGGGAAATTGATGAAATCAGTCCCTGGGAATTTTAAAAGTGAAAAATATATTTTGTGGTCCTTTGGTAATTGAAATATGGCAAGATTGGTCCCTGGGTTAACTTTGAGCAAATGGCAACATTAGTCCTTCAAATTAACATAAATTACAAAAGTGGTCCTTGTGATTAAAGGTTATACAACAAACGGACCCTTTGTGTTTTTTATACCAAAACCAAACAAACCAATCCAATTCCCTGGCCCATACCACCCAAAGCCCATCCACCCAATTTATTAATAAATTCCCTAGGTCAAAATTTGGTCAAACTCCACCTCACCTCCCTTGTTCCCTACCCGTGACCTGCTAGTCTGCTACAACATCACAAAACACCATCATCACCATCCCTGCCACACTCCACCTCCCCTACTCTGCCATCACCACCCTACACCCTTTCCACCACTTAACTCCAAAACACACCCTCTGCCAATAGACAAAAAGCCAAACCACTTGTATCAATTTTTCCCGCCCAAAATGGAATTAACAGCCAAGATCACTCAGAGACAATCCAATGGTGGGATTTTGCTCCCAAGAAAGTACAAGGCAGAAGTGGACAAGAAACCTAATGTAGCCCTATTTTTATTGTAGTATAAGTATGTAGATTGTAAGCCATTCATAAGGCAGTAGGTAATTGTAGTGTAAACTTAGTTTTAAGTGTAGTTTTTATTAAGTAATGTAGCTATCAATCTCAGTTTGTATTCTCTTTTTAAATGCAATAAAAGTTTGAGTTTTCTTCACTGTTACTATAGTTTTTCAAACTGCTTATGTTAACTGCTTATTTACTGTCTATTGTTGCTTATTTCCCTTTAATAGTACTTAATATATCAGTTTTAAGCAAGTGCAATATTGTAAAATCAACCCCTTAGTTAAGAAATTTCAAAACCATTCCTGTAAGGGACTGTTTGGCATTAGCTTATATCTCTGGATGTGATAACTTAGTGTATTTTTATTTTGCTTTAAGAGTTGTTTGGAAGTTAATTTTAGTAGTTTAAGGTAGATCCATAGTTTTTACAACTGCTTTATAGGAGTCATGGTGTGAATGTATTTCACACTGCCTGGATTTGAGCTAATAGGAGTTAGGGGTTTTGAAGTTTTGATTCACTTAGTCTTGGTTGTCCAACATATGCTTCATCTGTCCTTGGCTCTTGTAGGACAAATCACCAATCTCATCCCACTTTGAACCCCTGCTGCATCAGACTACACCAGGTCCAAACTTTCATCTTTTAGCTGATACTTGAGTGTTTGGATTTGCTGTGATCATGGTGTGTTTGATATTCTGAGGTGATGAGATTGCATTGCTAGTTAATACTAGGCTAAGAATAATCAGTCACTGCATTAGTTTGGTAATTTTTGCATCCATAGTCAAAATTAGATTCTGACTTCATTTCTGTTTGCATAGTTTAGTATCTGCTGCTATCATCCTTGAATCTTGTTAGTTTTAGATTAAACTTAGGATAATTAGGACATTAACTAGCTTAATATTACAGGTAGGATTAGTAGTGATCAACTGAAACTCACATTAGTCAAACCTTAGGTGTAATAAAAAAAGTCAAAAGTGGTTGCTGCCCAGTTTTTGGCCAACTTTGGTGAATCTTTCTAGTATTCATTATTGGTTCAAATTACTAATTGTTTGTTGATTTTACAAGCTTAGTAGTTAGTTAATTAATTTCAAAGAGAAAATTCTGGTTTTTCACTCATTTGCTTATTGATAAGGTGGATTAAAGTTCCCTGTTTGCTCATATCACTGTCCTGCACCACAGTTTTCAATTCATTTTCATAAGCTCCAAATCTGTTTCTCTTGCAAGATTATTGTATTATTTCAGTTGTTTTTTAATTACTGCAGTAGTGTTTACATGTCCATGTGCTTAATGTCCATTTTCCAGCTTATTTGCCAACTTATTTGATGTCAGTTTTAGCTACTCAGTGACACCTTTACACCGAGGAATCAGTGTGGAGTGTCCAACTTTCAAAGCCCCCTCAGAGTTCAAATGTGGAAATTAGCTTGTGAACTTAGATGTTTTTAGGAGCCCTTTTAGCATGCTACTTACCCATATGCTCACTTTTCATTTTTAGCTTATTTCCACTACTTAAATTACCCTCCAAACCCATCCCAGTGAACCAGATTCACTGATTGCTCAGTGTGTCTAAGCCATGTTCACAGGCTCCTAGAGAACTTATTAGTGGACCCCATAATACCAGCCTTGACTTTTTAGAAAGGTCACAAGCCCATATCTCTAGTTCAGTTCTCAATTTTGGCCTTGGAGCTTATTTGATAAGCTGGAAGTTGCCTCAAAGTTGACTGCTGGGCTGAGTGGTTTGTATAAAGGTTGTGATTTGATTCTACTTATTCTGTTTCTTTCTGGCTTATTCAGTTAGACTAGGGTGTTGATTTAACTTCATTTCTGCCCCATTAGGTTACTTCAATCTTATTTTCCAGCTTATGTTCAGTTGATAGCTTATGTGAGCTTTGGAATACCAATCTTAAGTCAATAAGCCAACTGTTGGGCTTATTGTCTTATATTGTGCTTATTTTTGAGTTTCAAAGAAGTTCCATTCACAAAAGTTGGTCATATTCAGTAGCTTGTTAGATTTGTAAAAGAAAATTTCGGAAAAAACCAAAATTAATTTTTAGTGATAGCTTCCATTTAATATAATTTAGCTTTTTAATTTTTCTTTTTAAATTTTTGTCAAGTACTTATATGTTTTTATATTTTTCTTAAATTCCTAGTATATTTAAGTATTTGTAGGAATTTTTCCAGATTTTTATCCTTTTATTTAATATTTATTATAATTAGTATTAGTTTATTAATAATTAAGTAATATTAGATAATTAATTAGGTTTATTAATTTTTATTTAACAATAGTACTTTTTTATATTTTTCCTAGGTTTTAGAAATCAAAAAATAATTTTAGGAAATTTTTCATAATTTTCACTATTCATTTTCCATTTTTCTTAATTTTAGTTAATTAATAAATAGTAGTTAATTAATATTAAATAGAGAAAAAGTAGGAAAAATATATTTTTAATTTTAAAATTACTTTTATATTATTTTAGAATTTTTAGAATTAAATTTTCATTTTTCTAGCTTAATTTCATAATTAGTGTAATTTAAATATTATTAATTAGTAATTAATTAATAGTAATTAATTAAATAGTGTAAAAATTATTTTTCTTTTTCTAAAAATTTTCTTTTATCATTAGGATTGTAAAAACATAATTTTCATATCCGTAGGTATTTTATTTCACAAAAACTCGCGTTTTATTTCGTACGTCAACGTAACTTTAAATCATACGAACGCGTTTTTAGGTTTAGCTCACGTTTTTAGTAAATCTGATCATCAGTAATCGTTTGTATAGTGTTTCTAAGTTATTTTTATTCCTTATCTCGTAGTGTAATAATTCACAACCCCTATCTGTCTAAATTCACCCGATCACAAACCCGTTTTATAACCATCATACCTCGTCGGGACATAACGACCCGGGTTCCGCGGAGCATTGAGCCTTAGGAGTTTGACTTGTTTGACCACATCCGTGGTTGAATTTCGTTGACTGCTTTTGCCTCAATCATGTGGCTACGCCCAAAGTCTATCTGGAATACATTCAGATGTTTTGGTAATTATGTTCAATCATTAACAAACGAGAAACATAATATTTAATAAAGAATGACTTGAACCTATATCTTTATTAAAGTGTTATTAGAAACAAAAGGATGATAATAATGATGAATCATTAAAGGTTTTTCTAGGAAACCTACCTCGAGTTGGTCTAGGGGCATTGGCTTGTTTTTAGACGCTAACCAATGTCATTATGCTATTAATAGATATCCAAGTGGAAGCTGTTAGAGTTTGTGGATAAATATTAATATGCGTATGTCTAGTATCTAACTCAAGACCTCGGGATTGCACACATTACAAATGAGAATTAAAGGATAATAATTAATATATTTATATATTTAATTATTTGAACACAAGAAATGACTAATGGTTGTTAGTACTTAACAGAATTGACTAACGGGTAAACGAGAAGGACTAGTTTGTAATTAGATGCCAAGAAGGATCCGGAAGGACCTTCTTGGGTCCTAGGCCAGTCGATCAAGGGGAGGGGAAACCCAAACCCAATCAAACTTGTTCACCAAGTTACGAACACTATATAAACAAACCTACGGGTAAAACTTTGGTACCTTTTGTGCACACACAAACCCTAAAGTATTTTCCTCTCTTTGTTTTCTCTTATTGCCGTACGATCAAACAACCCTAAGGGTTTTTGGATCAAAATTTTTTAAGAAAAAGTCTTGTAGTTTTGATTACTAGCATAACCTTTAATTCGTTATTAATTTGTGTGTACAAGAACGAGGTAATTACTCACTATAGTAATTATCAAGGGATCGATTAACAAAATGGTAAGGGGTTAATCATTGATCCATATAAACCCTAATTAGGGTTCATCACTTGTTCAAGTTTGTTGAAGTGATTCTTGTTTAGCTAGAATCCAAAGGGACGTTCTTGTTAAGTTTATGTTAATCTTTTATATGTTATACTTGATCCTATGCTTCCGCATAATGTGACTACTTGATTTGTTTAATTATATGAATGTCATTGTATATTAATTTTAAGAAGTTTGTTGCACAAAACTGATAAAATTGATAAGTAAGATACATTTATAAATAATTATCCTTTTTCTTTATTTGCTTAAGTAAAAGCTTGTTTTCATCCCTCCCCTATTAAGACAAACTAGATTTTAATTAAAACCTTACCATTCGATCCAAACCCTAAAAGCTTAAGTTTTCACCAATGGCACACTTGCAAACACTCCGTTTACACGAACTCCATCTTCTAAATTCATCACTCAGACATCACAAAATCGTAATCAACCCTACCCAAATCCAAACCCTTAGAGTTGTAAACGAACCACACGAACATGAACAAAGGGTTGTTCATGTTCATTCGTTTAAGTTTAGCCGTACAAATGAATGTACATGAATGCCGAAGCGAACCAAAGCGAATTTAAATTTGAATTAACCGAATCAAATTACAATTAGGCTAGATCTTGATTTGGCCAAAAATATTTTGTAAGGATAATCATTTATAAATGTAGTTAGCCAGCTGAGAAGGTAAAAAAAATACATCAAACTAACGAAAATGACAAGTTTGGTACATCAATCTGCAAAAAAAAAAAAAAAAAAAAAAAAAAAAAAAAAAAAAAAAAAAAAAAAGCTATACAAAACTGAAAAATGCAACAAGTAAAATATATTAAAAATTATTATCCCTATTTATTTTGATACACGTGCCCATAAACATAAATAATAAGAATTGATACATAGTGATGTACAATTTATAGTCAATGATAAATAAATGTTAACTTTAAACAACTTTCATGCCGTCCTTTTTGGTTTCTGATACAATATAGTCGTTTTAGTAGTATAGGTTTGTTTTTCCGAAGAAATGCTTAGGAAAGTATTTCCCCGAGTCGTTCTCCCAACGAAAGTTGAATGGAATTCTTAATTCTCGAATCGTGAAACGTGTCGTGAAAGTGGTAAAAAGTGATTTTGTGAGATTATACTAATGAATAAGTAAATGAAGCATAATTAATCACTTAAGCACGTATTTCAAGTAAACAAACTAAAAACGTAACGTAGAATCGAAAAAGGTAAGCTAAAACGCGAATAAAACGTAAACGTACGAAATAAAACGTGAATTTTAAAGCTACACTACTCCTACGGACTTGAAAATAATTTTGAAAAGTTAAAAATGATAAAAGAAAATTTTAGGAAAAAGAAAAATATATTTTTGACTTTTTATTTATTTTTTATGAATTAAAAACTAATTAATCTAATTAAATATTAAAAGAAAATGCAAATAAGGTGAGAAAAATAAAAACTAAATTTTGAAAATTATAAAATAACTAAAAAGTAATTTTAAAACTTAAAACTATTTTTTTTTTGGCTTTTTATGTAATTTTTGAGAATTAAAAACTATTAAATCAAATTAAAAATTCAAATTAAATTCAAAATAAATGGGAAAAATGCAAATTAAATTTCTAAAATTCTAAAATAAATGAAAATAAATTTCTAAAATATTTTTGGATTTTTCTAGGTTTTTTTTGGAATTTTTGGTAATTAAAATGTAATAAAAATTGATTAAAAATCAAAATTAATTAAGAAAAATAGCAAATGAAGACAGAAAAATATAAAAAATTCAGGAAAATTCTAATTTAATATATTAAACTTGAGAAAAATATAAAAAATGAAAAATAAGCACTAAAAACACTACTTGCTTTGAAATCAGTTGAGAACCAAGTGCTTATTAGTAAGCGGTGTTGACCAGAGTTGACCAAAGTTAGACCCAATGTATTTTTGACTCAGATATGCTTAATGGAACAGAGATTAGAACAAATAATCACAGTAACATAGATAAAAGACCAAATCATATGGCAATAAGCAATATGGAGATAAGCAATAAGCTGAGCAGTAAGCAAATGGTGACCCAAATAGTGAAATAAGCAATACTAAGCTCAAATGAACTGAAATGAATGATAAAGCTCAGATGTCAGGCATAAAATCTTACTTGCAGCCCTATTGATCAAAACAGAAACAAGCTTCAATTACCTAAATTGACAGGACAATAAGCAGTACTAAATAAGCTGAAAAGGGTGAACTATTGGAGGCAAATTACTTAATAACCAACTGAGTCTACAAATAAACCAAGAAATCAAACTCACAAACTAATATGTTAACCTAAAAGAACCTGAGATCAGCAGCTAATAAACCTATTGGACTGTTGGAATATTGACTTTTTGAATTGCCACACAAGTTTGACTAAGTTGAATTTCTTAGGCTTAAATCTACTCTCCTATGTTGTTTGATGATGTTTAAAGACTTAAATCCTAAACCTAAATACTATAGCTATGGAATGAATTGAGCAGCAACAACAGATACACTATATTGCAGCAAAATTGGATTAACAATGCAATTTTGACTTTTGATGTTTAAGGTGCAGACTTAATGATCTAAGTGACCCTAATATGACCTAAGTGAGCTAATGAAACACCAAGAACAGTAATTGGCCTGTTAGAACCAACAGATTGCACCAGAACCAAACACTCCTTAATATAGTGACTGCTATGATCTTATGTTCACTCAAATCAATATTGTAGCACTCCAAATCACCAGAATGGTTTCCATTATGATCTAAAATGTTTGTATGAATCCAGAAAACAGGTCTAAAACACAATCTTACTCACAGAACTCAGATCTAATGTTATGACAGAGATGAAACAGTAAACTATCCAAACTAAAACCAACTACTTGAATTAATATGAAATCAACTTTAATAAGCTAACGGAAGACTAAATAAACTGAAATTAACAATAATCAAACAATTAAGACAAATCTACACTAGAAATCTATATAATGCAACAATAAGCTTTGGAAATTAAAATGAAAACTTACAAATAACCTCTCAGCTAAACAGAGAGGGTCTCCCTCATAGCCTGTCTTTAAGACAAGCCATTGGACACCTTATGGCTGCCTTGATTCCCTAAATAAGCTGGCTTATTTAATAAGCTCTGAGTTGACCTTTGTTGACTTGAGATTTTTGAACAATGAATAACAGTGACAACCAAATAATTTTACCACAAACTTTTGATGAGATTATGAAACAGTAAAAGTAAACTTAAATCAGCTTATAAGATATAATTGAAGGCTCAAAGTAATTTTGCTCATTAAAATAAGTAAAACTAAATTTTCATTAATAAAAAGTTTATTACACTACTGAAAGAAATTACAAGACTGAAATTTAAATATTACACTAACTTTAATCTAAACTAACCCTAAATCTAACCTACTCCTAATAATCCAATCCGTGAGTGAGGAGGTTATATTTATAGCTTGAGGAGAGGGGATGCTTCTAGGCTGCCATGTCACCAATCCGTGGGCAATTTGTGTTTCTTCTTATTCATTCATAACCGTTTGATAACCCTTGGCCTCCAATCCATAAATCTCAGCCCTTGGATGAAAATAATCATGATGTGAATGAGTTATGAATCCTGCGTATGTGTGCTCATTGGACCACGTGTCCCTCTGACATTCCCTGACACGTGAATAGCCTTCTAGAAACCCATATGATTAGGTAATTATGACTTGAGGTGGGTAAATTTTGTGGGAGGGAATTTAGGGTTCTTAGGCTACAATAATTCTGGGTTTGGGTAAATCTGTTTGGGGGGCGGGAAGTAATTGGGTGGTTTTTATTACTTTAGTTGATTGGGTTTGAATTAGTTGACCGTGGGTATAAGCTGGATCGGGTTTTGGGAAATTGGGTGGACTGGCCAGGTATAAAGGGTAAGGTTTGAGCTTTTGTTATGTGTTGGGCTTTTGGGAAAATTTTGGGTTAATAGTATTAGAATTAGTGATATTTAAGCTTTTAGGACTAAGTGTGTAAACTTAAAAATCCTAGGGACCAATGTTGTCAATTCTGAATTTACAAGGACCAAACTTGCCATTCTTCCAAACTTTTATCCAAGGGTAAAAGTTGTAAATTTTTGAATCTTGGAAGACCATAATTGACTTTTCTCTTAATAATTCTTCAAAGGACTATTTTTGCCAATATGTAAAACTTGGAGGACTGAACTTGTCATTTTCTTTAAACTTTGACCAGGGACCAATTATGCAACTTTCTGAATCTCTTAGGACTTCTAATGATATTTTGAGCTCTCTTTTATCATTTTGCTTCCCCGGCTCCGGCTTTTGACCTTTTTCCAATCTCGTGCTCGTTTTTGTCGGTTTTGGCTTTGTTTTTGTTCATTTTTCACATATCCATGCCTGCACATACACAAATACAAAAACATACAATCTCTTGGCATATTTGGTTAGTATTTGGTGTATTTGGTCTGATTTAAGGCTAAAATGGATGTGTGAAAAAGCACACATCAGAATCCCCAGACTAAGGTATTGCCGTGTCCTCACGCAATGTCATCACCTCACGCTTAAGAGATAAATAATTTCAAAACCTTTCTTTACTGACATTGTAAAGTAGCAATGATGTTCAAAAGAGATATCAAAATCACTTAAAGAGATATCAAAATCACTTATTCTCAAAAAAGCTCCGTTTTCCGATTTTCATAAATAACAACTACAACTACTCTTTTTGTGCTTTTCATTTATATATATGACGGTTTGCTTTGACTTTCATTATCAATTCTTATCTGTTGATAACTTTCAGGGTCAATGAGTAGAAACACTTCTCACATAGAAGAGACCATACGAATAAAAATCGTCATCCTTGATTTTTCACAAGCTCCCAAACTAAGCGTAAAATCGAGATCATTGTTTATCCACAAGTTAGGTGCTAAGACTACCCACAAAAGTTAATTGTGTCATTACCTCTTGTTCCCAGGTCCTAAGTTTTGTATCTCAAGATTTTAATTTGTGAGAAATGAATTGCTTCATATTTTCTCGTTTTGATATTTGTTAGTCCGATAAGAGCACAAAATTTGAACGCTAAGTAGTTTCCAAACTTTCCCTCGAAAACCCCTGCATACAGAAATCGGGTCAACATGAAGGTCTCTGATTTAACACGATTTGTGGAGGTCCCCTTTTTATTTACGACCGAGACATCCCATGTCTGAGACCCGAAACGAAAGCTTTTTATTAGGGAAACCCCGGAGTCGAAGCTTGGCATTTTTGCATAATTATAAGCACTTTAATAATACTTGGTCCTTAGTCCTTTATTTCAATTACAACAACGGTTTATGAGCCGCTAAGATGTAAGAGCTTTATTATGACTTTGGATTTATATCCGCTGCTTTTTATAGCTTTGCATTCCTCTGCCTTTTTATTTGGCTTTGGACTATTATTATTGATATTCATAATCATATGCCAAACCCCAAGTCCTACGGCCTTTACTAAGATCACAACATCGGCTGCGAACCGACAAGATGCAATAGTCTATTTCACCGTAACACTGGCAGTACCCCTATGTGTACCAAACCCCCATATGCAGAGATTTTGTTAGGAACGAGAAAAAAACTAAGTATTGCCCAAACCCCATACACTTAATTAATCCTAGAGATCTATTTTTATTGTTGTGCAATCTTGTGGGAACAAGGAGGCCACAAGTACCTTTCGTGGGCTCTAAAGAGAACCAACTACTCCACGTTTAGCACCAAACTTCTAAATAAACTCTATCATTCCTCGATCTTCACAAATTTAAAATCCCAAGTAATGAGATCCGCGGATGCTTAGCCATAATCTTTTGATTATTTTGGTTAAGGGAGACGAGCTAGGGCTCAACACGCCCGGTCAAGTCGAAACATTTATTTCTACTCTCGCCGATAGGAAAGTCAAAATAAGGTGTCGAATCTTATTATTCATATATATATATATATATATATATATATATATATATATATATATATATATATATACATATGTACATACATACATATATATGTATATATGTATGTACATATGTATATATATATATATATATATATATATATATATATATATATATATATATATATATATATATATACATACATACATATATATATATATATATATATATACACACATATATATATATACATTATATATATATGTATATATATATATGTGTGTATATATATATATATATATATATATATGTATGTATGTATATATATATATATATATATATATATATATATATATATATATATATATATATATATATATATATATATATTTACAATAAAAAGTTGACAAAATTTTAAAATTTTTGGTGGAAAACGGAGTTGCGTAAGTTAACAGCTCAGACGATGGTACAGGTCAAATCGAATCGAAGATTCACCCCCCCCCCCCCCCCCCCCGACTAAAGTGAAACATTGTCCTCAATGTTTTTAAGGGTAAAGGTAGTCTACGTAATATCTAAGGCCGTTTATTAAGTATACCAAGAGATAAACGTTAGTCGATAAGATTTTGGATATGGTGAATTTCCGAAAAAGCAGCGAAGGATGAGACTCGAGTGGAGAGAACGACAAACCACGAGCACGAGAGTCCTCAATCTTCGGCGAAGTTCCTGAACATTCACAAACAACCACGAAAACACGAGTTTGGAAAGGGTCGCCCCCCTCACGCCACGTTACTTAGAAAATAGAAAATAAAGAAAATGAAAATGGATACGCATGGGGTGCCTCCCACGAAGCGCTTATTTTTGTTCACCGAGTCACATGAGCTTGACTCGATCCCCGAATTAATTCATCCTTGGGGAGAGAAGATAAAACGGACACCTGGCATGATAAACAGAGATGCTGGGGCCAAAAATGGTATCCTCACTCCCGGTGGAGTGGAAAAGTGAAGAAATGATGGGATAAGCAAAGAACGGATAAAACACCCAGATGATAAAAGCAAACTCGATTTCTGAATCACGGGTGGGTTGGGTGGGTAAAATATCAAGCATAGGAATATTCTGTTCATAAATCTCATCCACCACTCCAAAAATTTCTTCATCAATATAAGATTCACAATCTACATCGGGTGGTTTCGCCAGTGGACAAGAAGATGGTAAATCAGAAAGAATATTTCTTTGAACGTCATTCCCATTATTCTCAATACCCGGTGGTATCGAGTCCTCCGCAACAAGATATCGATCAATATCCTCTAAAAGAGGATCACGTGACGGATTATCGGAAATAAGTTCAAAATCAATATCAAAATCAAAACGCTCATAATCCGGAAGAGAGATATCAGCATGAATAGTGGGACTGCCACTACTCGTCTCTTCAAATCGAAGAATTTCAAGCTCGGGTAAGAATCACTATCCATAACGGGGATAAGAGAAGAAATCGGAGGATCATTTAATGCCTCGATCTTAGAAATGAGAAGATTGATATTCAATAATTTTTCACGAAGAGCTTCATCTTGGATTTCCGTATCAACTTCTTCATCATTCTCTTCTTCTAAACTGACGAGCTCAGAAGGTAATTTGTCAACATAGTCGATGTCTCCACATGATATAGAATCGTCATCGTCAGAATCGGAGAAAATCTCATCAGGATCAATTGAATTTTCAATCGGAGATGACTTACATTCTTAAGCCGTATCAAAAACATATTTCTCAAAATCGGGTAAAGAATCCTGGAACTCGGGCTCCAAAGGATCTGACGGCTTATCTTCAATAAATTCACAATCACCGTTAGAAATTTCCCCGGAATCACTTGGGATTGGGACGAGGTTCTCAACACTAGACTTATTGAATTCGTCCTATTCCGTTGCCGGAATAGTGTTTAGAAACTCGTCCCCCATTCTTAATGAAAATTAAGAATCGTAACATGAATTCGGTTCATAATGAAAATTATCTAATGATCCCCCACAATTTTCAAAATTCAATGAACTTTGGAATAAAATTATCATTAAAATATGGTACTTGCTCATAAAAGTTTTGAAAAGGAAGATTGAAATCATTTTGAGGATAATTATCAAAACTCGTATCACAAGCGTAAGACGTTTCAGCACTCGGGGCGTAACATATACAATTCGTGTATCCACATTGGTTACAAAAACATTGCCCACACGGTAATCCTTCTTCGGATGGATTTCCACAATTAAAGTACGTAAATGAAGGTGGAGGTGGTGTTGGATAATAATCGGGAACGTTATGAAGGAATGCGTTTTGAACATACTCGGGAGAATTACAAAACAAACAAACTCCATCATGAATATCGCTACCACATTGTTCACACGTACACCAAATACATGAACCTTCAAAGAACGGTTCTCCACATTTAAAACAAATCAGATCTATAAGAATTATCGTTTTAGAGGGTTAAAGAAGAAGAATCAAATAATAAGAGGAGAAGAAGATTATTTTTGGTTTTTTAATTATTGTAAAATCAAATCAATGGAAAATCAAAATGGAAAAAGAAAATCTTTTTATTTTTAGAAAACAAAATTCAAAAACTTAAAACTTTTATTTTCTTTTTTTTCAAACGTTACGTTAATCGTAAACCGTTTCCTTTAAATCTACTCGCGACGGAACGGGAGAGAAGAATGGATCTCTCTTCAGCTTGCAATTTAATGTCAAAGCTATCCGTATTTTCCGCTTATTCGGTCATAGAATTCAAAGTAATCCGATTAGCAACTAATTTCATGCATTCTTATGTCGTTAAGCTTATTTGGTTTACAACGCCCACCCTTCAACGGGAAAGTCGAGGCAGTAACTTTATTATTTTTTTGGTATTTTTGAAAACACTTTAGGAAAAGTGTTTTTGATTTTTCAATTTTTTTGTTTTTTACAGAAAATATATACAAGGAAGGTTTTCAAAACACAATTTCGAAAAACGAAAACGAAAAATTCACTTCAACCTTCCCCGGCAGCGGCGCCATTTGATACAACATAGTCATTTTAGTAGTATAGGTTTGTTTTTCCAAATAAATTCTTAGGAAAGTATTTCCCCGAGTCGTTCTCCCAACGAAAGTTGAATGGAATTCTTAATTCCCGAATCGTGAAACGTGTCGTGAAAGTGGTAAAAAGTAATTTTTTTGAGATTATACTAATGAATAAGTAAATGAAGTACAATTAATCACATAAGCACGTATTTCAAGTAAACAAACTAAAAATGTAACGTAGAATCGAAAACCGTAAGCTAAAACGCGAATAAAACGTAAACGTACGAAATAAAACGTGAATTTAAAGCTACACTACTCCCACGGACTTGAAAATAATTTTGAAAAGTTAAAAATGATAAAAGAAAATTTTAGGAAAAAGAAAAATATTTTTTTGACTTCTTATCAATTTTTTATAAATTAAAAACTAATTATTCTAATTAAATATTAAAAGAAAATGCAAATAATGTGAGAAAAATAAAAACAAAATTTTGAAAATTATAAAATAACTAAAAAGTAATTTTAAAACTTAAAACTAATTTTTTTGGCTTTTTATGTAATTTTTGGGAATTAAAAACTATTAAATCTAATTAAAATTCAAATTAAATTCAAAATAAATGGGAAAAATGCAAATTAAATTTCTAAAATTCTAAAATATATGAAAATAAATTTCTAAAATATTTTTGGATTTTTCTAGGCTTTTTATGATTTTTTTTGGAATTTTTGGTAATTAAAATGTAATGAAAATTGATTGAAAATGAAAATAAATTAAGAAAAATAGCAAATGAAGACAGAAAAATATGAAAAATTCAGAAAAATTCTAATTTAATATACTAAACATGAGTAAAATATAAAAAATGAAAAATAAGCATTAAAAACGCTACTTGCATTGAAATCAGTTGAGAACCAAGTGCTTATTAGTAAGCAGTGTTGACCAGAGTTGACCAAAGTTAGACCCAATGTATTTTTGACTCAGATACGCTTAATCGAATAGAGATTAGAACAAATAATCACAGTAACACAGTGATTCGTGCTAAACTAGTCAACTTATATCAGTCAACCACTTGTGAATGGTCAATCCATACAAGTCAAACTAACTAAGCACCAAATGCAATTGTCCAAGGTAGTACAGGGTATTCCCGGGTCGTTATGTCCCGACGAGGAAGTGAATTGTATCAAAAAGTATTTGTGATCAAGTGATTATGAAATGGTAACCAATAAAAAAGGTTGGATTGTGATTACACTACTGGATATACAAGGAATAGCTTTAAACAAGCTATGGAAACAAGAACGGGAAACCAAATAACCTAGAAACGTATAAAACCTAAAAACGCGAAAGTTTAATTAAATAAAACGTAAACGTATAAAATAAAAAGTGAATTCCGTCCAATACAACTCCTACAGATGTGAAAATTATATTTTTGGAATCCTAAAAATAAATAAAAATTATTGGAAAAAGAAAATAAATTATTACTCTATTTAATTAATTATTATTAATTAAAAACTAATTAAAACTATTTAATAATACACTAAAATACAAATAAATATGAAATAAAATTAAAAATGGGAAAATATAACTTTGAAAAATCTAAAATATTATAAAACTAATTTTAAAACAGAAAATATATTTATTATATGATTTATGTATTTAGTATTAATTATTTACTATTTAATAATTACTAAAATTGTTTTTGATTTATTTTAAATACTAAAAAGGCAAATAAAAATCTGAAACTTTTAGGGAAATTCTAAATTAATATTAGGAACTTAAGAAAAATAAAATCTACTGAAAAAGAAGACAAAATAAGCAAAAAGAAAATAAGAAAAAGCTAATAAGCACTAGAAAATAAGCACTTTGATGAGAAAAGTTGCAAAAAGCTCAAGGATAGTTCAAGTAACTTCCATGAGCTTGAAACAACTTAGAACACCCAAATAATCACACAGAATAAGCAGAAACATGAAATTAAGCATTGACCAAAAGCTATTAACAAAGCAGAATTGGGACAAACTAGAGAGGCTGATTAAGCTAGGGGCAAGGGACCTTAAGCTCAAAAGAAGCTTGGGTTCTTCTAGACAGCTGGAAAGATATCCAGAGAACCAAAAATGAGCTTGTGGGGCCCACTAATAAGCTCCCAATGAGCTTGGGAAATGGACTTATGGAAACTGGTCACTCAGCTATTTAGAAAATGGGACAACAATAAGCTCAAAATTTACTTATCCAATAAGCTTAGAAGCCAAATAAAACACTAGAAACCACAAGCTTGGTTGGTGAGCTTTCCAAAAAAACCCAAAAACACAAGCTAGGTCCCACAAAGGAGCTCACAATGAGCTTATAAACAAGCTTATAAGCTGCTGATTTTCAGCAGCAACAGTGGCAAAATGGGTGACTTGGAGGGCAAAATAAGCTAGGTAAACAAGCAAATAAGGCTAAACAACTTATGGATAATTCAAGCCAACCTAGCAAGCATCACAAAACACCAAGAATCAAGGCCTAATCTCAAGAAATGAGCAAATTAAGAGGCAACGAAAAACGGGTCAAACTGTGATTCAGGGCACTTTGTGGAAAATAAGGCCAAAATAAGCAACGAATTAAGCACTGTACCTAAGCTAATAAAAATTATGAAAAATACTAATATCAAGATAAGCAGCAAGTTAATCTAATCCTAAAAGCATAAAGCAAGAAACCTAAAATTAAAGCTTACAGAAAATGATCTATTTTATTCAAAAACTTATTTCTAGAAATTTTGACTTTTTAGTAAGAACACATAAGTTGACTAAAGTGAAGTTTAGGCTGAATCTAATGACTAATTATGTAATTATAGGCTACATTAAGATTAGAACAAGCTAAGTTAACAACTATTGCATAGAAATGAGTGATCAAGAGTTCACAATCATAGACAGTTAAACTGTGAGGGTGGATCAAAGGTGTATTTGACTTTCAAACAAAGTTGCACTAGATTTTATTGCTTGACTGAGTTAAATGAACTATTTGAGATGTACATCAAACAAGAACAACATATCAAACAGCACTCACCACAGATAAATAGCAAAATCCAAACACTCCTTTAAATTAAGTCAAATATGATTTATGAAGAGCTCAACTGATTCAGGCCATGATATCAACTCCACATGCACTAGTATGATATAGTAAACCTTTTTAAACTCAAAACCACAAATTACAACAACTAATTCACAAAATCAAAGATTAAGCAAAAAAACAGTTAAAGAGTAAAATGAGCAACAAATGATTCTCACTAACAAGCATGAAGTTTAAAGCAATATTACCACTAACCAACACAAATTAAGCACAAAAGAACAAAGAAATGCAAATATATAAGCAGTAAATCAGTATTATGCAAAACAAATGTGAAAATGACCTTACAATGGAATCCAAGCACAGACCAAGAATCAAGGACCAATTCACAACCTAAGTGTCTCCCATGAGACTCTAAGCCATGAAAATGCCAAAATCCACCATGTCCCTTGCTTCTTCTTTATCCAACACTGAATTTTTTTATTTATTATCTACTTTTTTGGTATTTTTCTTGATTTTTAGTAAACTGTAAATGAAACCAATTAACAACCTTTGTAACCTTTTAAAAACTTAACAGTGAGTTGTATTAAGCTTAATGGAACAAGAACAACAACCTTAAACAATGTTTAGGTAATTTTGTCAAATTTACCCTAACATGCCAAGATACGAATTAATAAAAGTAAACTGAAATTGAGTTGAAATAAGAATCCTCTAACATTAAATAAACTGAGTTCACATGTTTTAAACTGAAAATACAACTTGAATTAAAAAGCTACATAAAAACGACATGGAAAAGTAAAACTACACTACTCCTAATCTCCTCCTTCTCCTTCTCTCTTTCTCTTTCCATTTGTAGTGACCCTTTAGGGTTTGTGAGACCCACTTTGCTTTTCCCACTTTACTTCAGGGCCATTGGATGAGAGAGTTTGATCATGGCCCTTTATTCAAATTGGGCGGGAAAAAGATTAGCTACTCTTTGGCAGATAGCTTTTGGCAGGGGTGAGGGATTTGTTGTTTAGTGGTGGAAAGGGGTTTAGGTAGAGTGTTTGCAGAGTTGAGGTAGGGGTTATGATGGTGTTGGAGTGTTGAGTGTAGCAGCAGCTTTACAGGTATCAAGTGGGGGGTTGAGGTGGAAGACAAGGTCAAACTTTGACCTGTATTTGTATTAAACGGGGTGTGGCATTAGTTTTATTAGTGGAGTGGATTGGATGGTGGTTGGGCCGGGGTAGATTTGGGCTTAGGTGGCCTGGATCAGGTAGGGATTTTGGTTGTGTTTGTTGTTTAGTTTAGTACTTAAGAAACCACAAGGACCACTTTTATAATTTATGAAACTTGGGGGCTGAAATGTCACTTATACAAAAGTACTCATAAGGACCAACATTTCCAATCTTCAATAATACAAGGACCATAAAAGTTAATATTTCCATAATTTAAATCCCGGGGACCAAAAATGTAAAATGTGAAAGTAAAGGGACCAAAAATGTAAATTTCCCAAACTTTCATCCCAAGGACTAAAATTGACTTTTGTGACTTCCCCAAGGACCAAAAGTGATTTTTCTTTCAAAATTATCCCACCAGGGACCAAATCTGCCAAAATCTGAAACTCCAAGGACCAAACTGTAAATTTCCAAAACTTTTCCAATTTTTCACCAAAGGGCTAAATATGACAACTTATGATTTCAAAAGGACCTTTGGTGATAATTTTCTATATTTTGAATATCCAGGGACTAGATTTGTAATTTTATGAAAGTTGAGGGACTGAAACTGCCAATTTTGCAAACTTTGTGTGTTTTTCATTTGTTTTTGCTCGTTTTGCATCTAAAACATATAAAACACAATTTTGAAATATTTTCAGTATTTTGATGCATTACTGAGTGTTTTTGTATGTTTTGCAGTTCAGATTAGACCAAAAATGATGAGTGTTTGAGCACTCATCAATCCCCCACACTAAACTATTGCTAGTCCCTAGCAATACTGTTTTGAAAACTTGATGGATTTGAAAAACTCTTTACCAAAAGCCATCACATCTGGAGTAGCCAGGTGTAAGAACTGTGGCACACCTGATAACCGTGTGATTTTGAGCAAACCACCAGCTGTCAACGGATTTGAGTAGTCTTTACCAAAAGCCGTTTGCTTCTGGACTAGCCAGCTCTTGATGGAATAGTCAACATCTTGGTGAGCTGATTACCAATTATGGATTTTCCACGGCCTTTACCACAAGCCATAATCTTGCGGGCTAGCCAACTCATTTGTTTTCGGGGAGTTGATGAACCATACAATTTTGGGCAAATTGCCAGCCGTAAACGGATTTGAGTTGTCTTTACCAAGAGCCGTTTGCTTCTGGACTAGCCAATCCCTTTTGTCGCTTAGACAAGGCGGACTGATTACCACAAAAATTTTGAAGCACCAGTGAAAAATTTTTAAAATTTTTTGAAATTTTGGCTAAAACGGGGGTATTATATAGTAAAATGTGATAAAATTCGCTAGAATAGCGAAATACCCCCCCCCCCCCCCACACTAAGCATGAATATTGTCCTAAATATTCAAAATCCCGGCTATTATGCCGACATTTTGAACGTAAAAGGGCTACATTACAAGCTAAGCGTGGAAAACACCATTTTGTATTTTCACTTCTGTAATCATAGCATGGGGGACTCCCCCACACTTAGGGTGAAAACCCTATAAGCATGCTCTGTTTTTGTTTACCGAGTCGCTAGCGTGACTCGACCCCGAATTCATTTGTCCTTGGGGAATGTGGAAGAAGTGATCTCCATCGGACTTTCATTCAAAATGTTTGGACAAACATATGAAGCACGTGAAAGTTCCACACCGATGAGATAAGTGCCCGGCTCAAGATAATGATACATGAAAATGCCGGGATCAAATATAGTGTCCTCACTCCCGAAGGAGTGAAGAAGAGAAGAAGCCACCCTGTAGGTGAAGAAAAGGAAGAAAATCATGATAAAAAGCATGATTTGATCTTCTTCCTCAAGAGGAGGCTCAATAGCCTGAGTTTGGATTTCTAAGGTTAAGCTCGTAAATATCTCGGGAGGGTGGGTGGGAATTTGCAAATTCTCATGATTGAGAGCATCTCCCCCCGGGATATCAAACTCCGGAGGAGTTATGACATGATGAGCGAGTTCACCGGAGAACTCCTCATGAAGAGAATTATTTACAAGATGTGAATCTGTGAACTCATTTTCCATTGTGGACTCATCATAATCCTCGTCAAAGATCGGATTATTAGAAATCATAGTGAATTCAGAATCGAATTCAAATAGAGGATTGGTGAGAGTCGTATTAAATGTTTCGGGAACAAAGAGATTATTATTCTCTATTGGACTGCTGGGATCAGAAGTGAGTGACGGATCATGATATAGGAGACTTTCAATTTCTCCCAGATCAGCTTCGAAGTCAAGGAGACCATCATCACCTTCCAATGAAAGTGGATCGATGTGAGCAAGTTCATCAGCGAACTCCTCAAGAAGATGATCAGCATCAGTTTGTGGAACTGATGCCTCAACATACTCGATGTCTCCATAAGATATACAATCATCGCTATAATCTGAGAAAGTCTCAAATTGATCTTTAGGACACTCAATGGGGGAAGGAATATCACACATATCATCCAAAGTTCCCTGTGACTCTCTCGGGATTGGGACAAGGATCTCAACACTAGACTTTATTACTTCGTCCGATTCCTTATCAGGAACAGTGCTAAGATGCTCATCCCCCATGATTAGAGAGTGAGTGTGAACTCCAGGTGTGATAACAACAGACTGAGGGAGATGAGAGGAGCTAACATTCATGGAATTTTCAAGTTCCATTTGTTCAACGGCTAGTAATTTCTCCGTGTCATTATTTTCTCCCTGATTTCCAATGGGAGGAATCACAAGTGATGAATCTGACGAACCCTTATAAAATTGAAGGATATCAAGGGTGTCTTCAATATCACTATCATCATCACAGTCTAGAAGAGCAGCTTGACGAAATTTGGCACGTGTTATAGCTGCTTGTTCTAAGACAAGTAATTCCTCCATACTCAATTCGTTTTTAGCCTCTCGTTCTTCAGCAAGTAATTCTGCCATAGATTTCTCACGAGAGTCTCGAAACGGTGTAGTAACCAACTCCTCCTTAAGTTCTTTTAAAATATCAAGAGCCTTTTGTAAAAGGTCTTGCTCGGTTTCTTGAGGAGTTGTGTGAATCATATCGTACTGTGGAGGTGGGTCTGAAAACGAATAGTCGTAATTGTTACAAGGAAATGGATTGCTTGTTTGACAATCCGAGCTAGAGTGTGGACCTCCATAGTAATCACAACAGTAAAACTGATGTGGCTGTGGGTGATAAGTGCTAGAGTTATAATCGTTACCAGGAAACTGCTCATAGACAAGCGTGTTTCCCGATTGACAATCAGAACTGTAATGTGAACCACCACAGTACTCACAACAGTAAAACTGTTGAGTCTCATGGTGTGGTAACTGATGGAATGAATCAGTCGTGTCATGGTAGGAATAGGGATTCTGGTTATAGACAGACCCGTTTCCCGATTCTACCATGCCACAGCTGGGGCAATTGCCACCATTATGAGGATTACCACACCACTGTCAAACCAGAAAGTGTGGATGAGACATAGAAAGAATCAAAAGTCTAGGGAGGGGTAGGGATGAAGAATCAAAGAGCTGAGAGGGTTAAGGTGAATATTTTTGGGTTTTTGGAAATACATTTTGTACAAATGATAAAGAAAATCTTTTTGCGTTTTTGTGTTCGTTGAAAACTGAGTTTAAAAAGTTTTCGTGAACGGTTTTGTTTTGAAAATAAGAAAATAAGAAAATATGAACAAAGTATGGATAAATGTACAATGGAACGAATTCCAAATACACTAATCAGAAAAACCGTTTAGATACGCACACAACCTCCCCGGCAACGGCGCCAAAAATTGATTCGTGCTAAACTAGTCAACTTATATCAGTCAACCACTTGTGAATGGTCAATCCATACAAGTCAAACTAACTAAGCACCAA
The DNA here is from genome assembly GCA_030686995.1 of Artemisia argyi. Classification (NCBI taxonomy): domain Eukaryota; kingdom Viridiplantae; phylum Streptophyta; class Magnoliopsida; order Asterales; family Asteraceae; genus Artemisia; species Artemisia argyi. The sequence goes on along the minus strand of JARVZY010011194.1, from coordinate 261,234 downwards.
ATGCAATTGTCCAAGGTAGTACAGGGTATTCCCGGGTCGTTATGTCCCGACGAGGAAGTGAATTGTATCAAAACGTATTTGTGATCAAGTGATTATGAAATGGTAACCAATAAAAAAGGTTGGATTGTGATTACACTACTGGATATACAAGGAATAGCTTTAAACAAGCTATGGAAACAAGAACGGGAAACCAAATAACCTAGAAACGTATAAAACCTAAAAACGCGAAAGTTTAATTAAATAAAACGTAAACGTATAAAATAAAAAGTGAATTCCGTCCAATACAACTCCTACGGATGTGAAAATTATATTTTTGGAATCCTAAAAATAAATAAAAATTATTGGAAAAAGAAAATAAATTATTACTCTATTTAATTAATTATTATTAATTAAAAACTAATTAAAACTATTTAATAATACACTAAAATACAAATAAATATGAAATAAAACTAAAAATGGGAAAATATAACTTTGAAAAATCTAAAATATTATAAAACTAATTTTAAAACAGAAAATATATTTATTATATGATTTATGTATTTAATATTAATTATTTACTATTTAATAATTACTAAAATTGTTTTTGATTTATTTTAAATACTAAAAAGGCAAATAAAAATCTGAAACTTTTAGGGAAATTCTAAATTAATATTAGGAACTTAAGAAAAATAAAATCTACTGAAAAAGAAGACAAAATAAGCAAAAAGAAAATAAGAAAAAGCTAATAAGCACTAGAAAATAAGCACTTTGATGAGAAAAGTTGCAAAAAGCTCAAGGACAGTTCAAGTAACTTCCATGAGCTTGAAACAACTTAGAACACCCAAATAATCACACAGAATAAGCAGAAACATGAAATTAAGCATTGACCAAAAGCTATTAACAAAGCAGAATTGGGACAAACTAGAGAGGCTGATTAAGCTAGGGGCAAGGGACCTTAAGCTCAAAAGAAGCTTGGGTTCTTCTAGACAGCTGGAAAGATATCCAGAGAACCAAAAATGAGCTTGTGGGGCCCACTAATAAGCTCCCAATGAGCTTGGGAAATGGACTTATGGAAACTGGTCACTCAGCTATTTAGAAAATGGGACAACAATAAGCTCAAAATTTACTTATCCAATAAGCTTAGAAGCCAAATAAAACACTAGACACCGCAAGCTTGGTTGGTGAGCTTTCCAAAAAAACCCAAAAACACAAGCTAGGTCCCACAAAGGAGCTCACAATGAGCTTATAAACAAGCTTATAAGCTGCTGATTTTCAGCAGCAACAGTGGCAAAATGGGTGACTTGGAGGGCAAAATAAGCTAGGTAAACAAGCAAATAAGGCTAAACAACTTATGGATAATTCAAGCCAACCTGTTCATAGGCCCACATTGAATGTTCCTACTTGACTCTCATTTTTCAAAAAGTAAACTTTTAATTAATTGCTATAAAAATCACAAAAGATAGTGTTATTAAAAGAAATAGAGTTAACAAATTTAACATACCTTTCTCACAATGGCTAGCTTGATTGCCTTTGCCTTAACCATTTCCCTTTCCTTCAATATAGCAACATCCCAATCAAATATAACCCGCGGTTCTTCGTTAAGTCCTAATGGCGCCAACAGGACATGGTTGTCGCCATCAAGACTATACGCCTTCGGTTTCTACTCACAAAAAGATGGTTATGCCCTCGGTATAAACATTGCCCAAATTTCACAAATAAAGACTATGGTCTGGACTGCCAGCCGTGAAAACCTTCCACTTTTAAATAATGCTACTTTACAATTCACAACCGACGGAAGGCTTGTTATAGACCAAGCACAAGGCCAACAGATTACTATATTTGGTGCTGGGGGTGCTTCTATTGCTTCCATGCAAGACTCTGGCAACTTTGTGCTCTATGATTCTCAAGGGACGGTACTCTGGCAAACTTTTGACAACCCAACGGATACCCTTTTGGCTGGTCAACGCCTTGTAGCTCGCAAAACGTTGTTCTCAAGTATCTCAGAGGTAGACCAGTCCATTGGGGTCTTCAAACTCGCGATGCAACCTGATGGGAATCTCGTGCAATATCCGAATGTTGGGACTCAAGATGCTGCTTATTGGGCATCCAACACAGCTGGGACAGGGCCTAATGTGACACTAAATCTTGATTCTGATGGTTTCTTGTACTTACAAAACTCAACCAATTTGATTGGGAATTTAACGCAAAGAGGATATCCTAGAAACAATACAATCTATCGAATGAAAATCGATGTTGATGGTATCTTTAGAATGTACGCTCATGATTTACGAAACATGACTGGATCAGTCATATGGGCATCGTCGAATAACAAGTGTGCAGGCAAGGGTCTTTGTGGCATAAACGGATATTGTGAGGTCATGAACGATGATGCTCGATGTCGATGTTTACCGGGGTTTGAATTTGTTAATCCGGAACTGTGGAGCATGGGCTGCCAGAGGAATTACACCGTAGAAAAGTGCAAGATGAATGATTCGGGTACTGCTGTTAGAATGGAGAGTTTACCTAATGCTCGCTGGGAAGAAGCCACATATGAGATTCCAGAAGCAACAACGACACAAGAAGAGTGTTCGGCTGCTTGTTTGAATGACTGCAACTGCGAGGTGGCGTTGTTCACTGGAGAAGAATGCAAATTGCAAAGGCTCCCTTTAAGATTCATGGAAGTAACTGATAGCGAGTCGAATGTTGGTTTGATTAAACAATATTTAGCTTCTTTAAACAATGGATCAGATCCATCTAACCCTTCGATTCAAATCAAGAAAGCACGGCGAATGGGGATCTTGGTTACCGGTGTTTCACTTATTTCAATTTCCTCTCTTGTTTTGCTATTTTCAGGAGTATTAATTTATAAGGCTAGAGTTTGGGCATACCGAAAGGTATCTGATAATATAAACTCCCAACAATTCGAAAACATGGGGCCGCGGGCATTTTCATATGCCGAATTAGAAAGAATTACAGACGGCTTTAAAGAAGAATTGGGTAGAGGATCATTTGGGATCGTTTATAAAGGTATCATAGAGAGCTCGATGAAGGCGGTTGCTGTGAAGAAATTAAAGGAAGAGTTGGCTCAACATCGCGAAATAGAGTTTCAAACGGAAATGAAAGTGATTGGAAGAACTCATCACCGTAACCTCACAAAGTTGCTTGGTTATTGCTGTGAAGGTTCTGAAAGGTTGCTTGTTTTTGAGTACATGCCCCAAGGATCGCTTGCAGATATAATATTTGAACCCAAAAGAAACACACCTTGTTGGGCGGAAAGAATTAGAATGGCGATTGATATTGCTCATGGGATCCTTTACCTACATGAAGAATGTGAAACAGCCATAATTCATTGTGACATCAAGCCTCAAAATATCCTCATGGACGAGTATAATTGTGCCAAGATTTCTGATTTTGGATTAGCTAAACTACTTGAACATGACCAAACTCGAACGTCAACATTAATAAGAGGAACAAGGGGTTATGTTGCACCTGAATGGTATAAGAAGATGGCCATAACGGTTAAAGTGGATGTTTATAGCTTTGGGATTGTTCTTTTTGAGATTTTATGTTGTAGGAGGAGCGTGGAAAATAATTTTCCAGTTAATGAAGCCATTCTTGAAGAATGGGTGTATGATTGTTATGAAGCAGATGAGTTATCGAAACTGGTGGATGGTGACAATGTAGATAAGGGGACATTGGAGCGAATGGTTAAAATAGGACTTTGGTGTATTCAAGAGAATCCTTCCCTTCGTCCCTCAATGAAGAAAGTAGTATTGATGCTCGAAGGGACTGTTAAAATCCCGGTACCTCCCAACCCTGCTTCATTTTTGAGTGTCGTTTAGTTTTGTGAAATAGATAGAATCGTTATTCTACTTAGTTTCACATCCATATGAATTACATATATTGGAAATTTGTGTTACCATTTGATCATCAAGTGACTTTATTATGTGAATTTACCAAGCCTGTTTTGCTATTTTCATTATGTCAAATAAATATTTAGAGCTTTTGGGTTACTATTCTGTTTTGTGCTGTTGTAAAGTGCAAGTCTTATTAGCTCGAAGCTCTCTTACCGTTTGTTTTACATGATCGTAATTAGTAATGTAGCAAAACGTGTAACCACTTTTTGTGACTCTTGTCAGTGTCACTGTAGCTCAAAAATTGATTCGCACACCGTTTTTTTTTATAAACTCACCATTTTGTACAACACTGTAATGCACAGAGAGTACACAGTACAACACTATAATGCACAGAGTGTGGTGCAAGAATAAAAAAAGTTGGTGTGCAAATCACCTCCAAAGAGTTATTGTGGCACTAGAAGTTAACAGTACTGACACGAACTTGTAAAATGAGTATTTCTTAATGATTTCTAGTGACGAGTTTACTGTTTCCATTTTTCACTAAACATGTGTTGATAATGACATTTCGTGTCACGTATGTCCATTTCGTGCAATACAAAACATGCATTAGAATGGAAGCAAGATTTCTTGTATAACATAGAGAATTGGAAATCGATCCATTGTACACAATATCTAATTTTCCTTCCTATTTGTATATAGACTATTATCCTGACTATGCATAGGAGTAAGATATTAGAAGTTGATGATCGAACACATGAGGACATTTCCCATCAGATTATCCAGGGAAAAATGATGGTGAGGCCAACAGCTATTCCTAATTGGCTTATCAACATTCCTATACAGTGGATAATCAGCACACGCACTTCTTCTTTGCCGCATTGTAGATTATTTAGGAAGTGAAATTTCATAGGGAATCCAGTCGCAGCAGTCAATATTGTCATGAAGAAGATGCCTAAGCCAAAGAAAACATGCCATGGAGCCATCCTAGCCCTTCTTGCTGATTCTTTATCCAAGTACAAGCAGAAGAAACGTGCCAGTAACTACATTGCATCCATAAATTCGGCTAATTAGTTATTATTGTCCCAATATGAGTCGAATATGAATTGCAAATATTACTGAATAACTATTTCGTCTAACATTTAAACGTTACAAATGTACATGTATATATAGGGACCGAACCAGTGTGTCCCTTTGGTTTGTGTCCATTTGGCTTGTAACCGAATTCTATAACTACCAACTAATAACTAACTTAACTGCTATAACTAACAAACGGTTACTAACTAACTAACATGTTTGGTCCTTCATGTTTCGTTGTATACAAATGAAGCAATATCGAGATTATTGTTCACATTCTCCTCCTTAATCTTGATCGTTGCTTTGTCCTAAGTCTTGAACTCTGAGCATTTGTCGCATAGTCACAAACTTTAGTCTTGGTAAAGCTTTTGTTAGTATATCTGCTCTTTGTAATTCTCCACTGACATGTTCCACATTGATGTGCCCATTCTCTACGCATTCACGAATGAAATGATAGCGAATTTCGATGTGCTTGCTTCTTCTATGAAAAACTGGGTTCCTGACGAGTGCTATTGCTGAAATATTGTCGACCTTCAGCGTTATCCTTTTCTCTTCCCAACCAGTTAATTCACTAAGCAGTCATTTTAACCATAAGGCTTGACATGCTGCTCCAATAGCCGTCATGAATTATGATTCACATGATGAGAGCGCCACTGTTGGTTGCTTCTGAGTACACCAAGTAATAGGTGATTCTCCAAAATAAAATACTATCCCAGTAGTTCATTTTCCTTGATCGGTATTGATTCCATAACTACCAGTCGCCTTCTTTCTTGTATATTATACCATGCTCCTTTGTTCCTTTGATGTCTTGGATTACTTGTTTCACTGCCTTCAGATGATGATCCTTTAGGTCTTGCATAAATCTGATGAGTAGTCTGACTGAGTAACTAAGATATGGTCTTGTATGTAGTAAGTACGTGAGACTTCCAATTAAACTTCGGTAATAAGTTGCGTCAACTGAGTTTCCATCTTCCGCCTTGACCAACTTAGTTCCGGGATCCATTGGTATCTTTGTATCATTACTGTCCGCCATACTTGTTTCTTTCAAGATCTTGTTAATATACCCTGTTTGCTTGATTGTAATCTCTCATCCTGTCTATGTAACTTCTATCACATAGTAATAAGCTAACAATCCTAAGTCGCTCATTTCAAATTTATCTTGCATCTGGGATTTGAATACTTCTATTCAAAATGCCACACAAGTTTGACTAAGTTGAATTTCTTAGGCTTAAATCTACTCTCCTATGTTGTTTGATGATGTTTAAAGACTTAAATCCTAAACCTAAATACTATAGCTATGGAATGAATTGAGCAGCAACAACAGATACACTATATTGCAGCAGAATTGGAATAACAATGCAATTTTGACTTTTGATGTTTAAGGTGCAGACTTAATGATCTAAGTGACCCTAATATGACCTAAGTGAGCTAATGAAACACCAAGTACAGTAATTGGCCTGTTAGAACCCACAGATTGCACCAGAACCAAACACTCCTTAATATAGTGACTGCTATGATCTTATGTTCACTCAAATCAATATTGTAGCACTCCAAATCACCAGAGTGGTTTCCATTATGATCTAAAATGTTTGTATGAATCCAGAAAATAGGTCTAAAACACAATCTTACTCACAGAATTCAGATCTAATGTTATGACAGAGATGAAACAGTAAACTATCCAAACTTAAACCAACTACTTGAATTAATATGAAATCAACTTTAATAAGCTAACGGAAGACTAAATAAACTGAAATTAACAATAATCAAACAATTAAGACAGATCTACACTAGAAATCTATATAATGCAACAATAAGCTTTGGAAATTAAAATGAAAACTTACAAATAACCTCTCAGCTAAACAGAGAGGGTCTCCCTCAAAGCCTATCTTTAAGAAAGGCCATTGGACACCTTATGGCTGCCTTGATTCCCTGAATAAGCTGGCTTATTTAATAAGCTCTGAGTTGACCTTTGTTGACTTGAGATTTTTGAACAATGAATAACAGTGACAACCAAATAATTTTACCACAAACTATTGATGAGATTATGAAATAGTAAAAGTAAACTTAAATCAGCTTATAAGATATAATTGAAGGCTCAAAGTAATTTTGCTCATTAAAATAAGTAAAACTGAATTTTCATTAATAAAAAGTTTATTACACTACTGAAAGAAATTACAAGACTGAAATTTAAATATTACACTAATTTTAATCTAAACTAACCCTAAATCTAACCTACTCCTAATAATCCAATCCGTGAGTGAGGAGGTTATATTTATAGCTTGAGGAGAGGGGATGCTTCTAGGCTGCCATGTCACCAATCCGTGGGCAATTTGTGTTTCTTCTTATTCATTCATAAATGTTTGATAACCCTTGGCCTCCAATCCATTAATCTCAGCCCTTGGTTGAAAATAATCATGATGTGAATGAGTTGTGAATCCTGCGTATGTGTGCTCATTGGACCACGTGTCCCTCTGACATTCCCTGACACGTGAATAGCCTTCTAGAAACCCATATGATTAGGTAATTATGACTTGAGGTGGGTAAATTTTGTGGGAGGGAATTTAGGGTTCTTAGGCTACAGTAATTCTGGGTTTGGGTAAATCTGTTTGAGGGGCGGGAAGTAATTGGGTGGTTTTTATTACTTTAGTTGACCGGGTTTGGATTAATTGACCGTGGGTATAAGCTGGATCGGGTTTTGGGAAATTGGGTGGACTGGCCGGGTATAAAGGGTAAGGTTTGGGCTTTTGTTATGTGTTGGGCTTTTGGGAAAATTTTGGGTTAATAGTATTAGAATTAGTGATATTTAAGCTTTTAGGACTAAGTGTGTAAACTTAAAAATCCTAGGGACCAATGTTGTCAATTCTGAATTTACAAGGACTAAACTTGCCATTCTTTCAAACTTTTATCCAAGGGTAAAAGTTGTAAATTTCTGAATCATGGAAGACCATAATTGACTTTTCTCTTAATAATTCTTCAAAGGAATATTTTTGCCAATATGTGAAACTTGGAGGACTGAACTTGTCATTTTCTTTAAACTTTGACCAGGGACCAATTATGCAACTTTCTGAATCTCTGAGGACTTCTAATGATACTTTGAGCTTTCTTTTATCATTTTGCTTCCCCGGCTCCAGCTTTTGACCTTTTTCCAATCTCGTGCTCGTTTTTGTCGGTTTTGGCTTTGTTTTTGTTCATTTTTCACATATCCATGCCTGCACATACACAAATACAAAAACATACAATCTCTTGGCATATTTGGTTAGTATTTGGTGTATTTGGTATGATTTAAGGCTAAAAAGGATGTGTGAAAAAGCACACATCAGTTTCATATTTTGACCTAGGGTGGGTAACGATTGGATTTTAATCTAGTTTCAACAACACTTGAGTGTTTAATACATATTCTGAAGCCAGTAATAATTTTGAGGATGACTGGCGACATGACCATTTTTATAAAGCAAAAAAGAGAGGTGATGAAAAGGTAGGTGGTTTGAGGAGCGGAAAGGGATATGCATGTTTTTATTTTTGTAGAGAGAATGCATAGGTAAGGAGCAGTTAGGGGGTGTTGCATTGCGTTTGAATCCTGATTATCCGATTATTTTATTTTTCAAACGCAGATAATCTAAAATCAGTGTTTGGATACCAAAAGAAAAAAGTGGTTTTCTGCGTTTTGAAGACTCCAAAACGTGGTTTTGGAGAAACAGGTGGGTAAAGGCAATTTATTAGTTGTCAAATAACCAAAATACCCTCAATACCTACATCATCTCCCTCATAACCCTCATCTGTTACCTTCATTCAAATCCAGTAATCCCACCATTATAGTTTACCGACAATAACAATTCCACCATTTTGAATTTGCGATCAAAGATATACTTATTTGCGTGTTTTCTTTGTGATTGAGTTGGTGATATTAGATATTGGTGAAGATCGACTATTGGAGAATTAACTAGTTTGATTTGGATATCTTCAATTAAATGAGTATGGTGACGAAATTGGGGATAAAGGGTAAAGTCAAATATGAGGTGAAAATGATATTGGTATGTAGCTTATTGGACATAAGCTCAAAAAAAAAGTAGCTTATTGGACCAATGATTTTTATTTATACTTTTTAAATAAAGTGAGTGAAAAGAAAAAACTGTATTAGATTATGGTGATATAATCCTTCCTTCTCAAAATATATGTTCACATTGACTTTTTAAATCTAACTTTGACAATAAGTATTTTTGTTTATATTATATAATATTTGATGAAAATTATACTAATGAAAATATAAGTATTTTTGTATTTTTGTTTAAAACACAATCCATTTATATGTAGCATCAAGTATTATATGTACAAACAAGAATATTCAAGGTCAAATTTGAATGCAAAAAGTCAAAATAGACTTAAATTTTGAGACGTAAAGAGTATAAATTTTTAAACAAAAAAGATACAATATGTAGAAACTAGAAGGGGGGAGGGGGGGGGGGGGTTTAATAGTTTCACCGTTTATAATCACGTTTTAAAACTTTCACCTCTTTTATGTTCTAGTTGCAAAACCGTTAGATTTGATACTTATGTGATATCTATGAATTCTACGACTATATGTAAAGTAAGTAAATGAGTAAGGAAAGAATACAACCAAACCAATGCGCCGAGATTTATAGTGGTTCAGCACGAAGCTCACTATTCGTCCTAATCTACTCCTCGAGTACCACACTCGAGAGTTCACAATCACTATGTCAACACACTCCCTTCAGGCGGAGCAAACCGTACACTAGCTTACTTCAAGTTTAACGACACTAAGCAGAATGTCGATTCCTAATCCTAGCTAGAACCAATCTACACCAAGGCCCACGTGGCCATATGAACAAGCACTCTTATCCACTTAGATCGACACACGATCCAAGCCTTCACACGGACAATCACACCGTCCAATTCTTCACACGAACGAGCACTCCTATTCATTTGAATCTTCACCTGATTCAAGCCTGATAAGGAGAAATTTGTTACGCTTTTAGGGGGCCAGTTAAGCCATAAATTGTATTTTTATGATCAAATACTACCTTAAATCGTTTCTTTTGTCATTTTAGGTACTTGGGACATGAATTCTGGAAAATGGAGCATTTTGGAGCTTTTTGGACGTTTTTATGCTCAAGTATGAAGAAAACAAGAAAGTCAGGAAATCACACCTGACGGAGTCAGGCTTTATATGCTGACACCGTCACCTTATACTGGAATGAAGGTAGATTATTACAAGTGACGCCCTAGGAACCAAAGTCAGGTTAACACCTGACGGCGTCAGGTGTTATAGAACCAAGGCCGCCCCTCTTTAGCTCTACAAGAGACGACCCAGAACCCCTATAAAGGGACGATGTCAGAAGTGGATCTAGGTGATCTGAGAACCCTAAACATGGCGATCTGATGCGTCAGAGGCCAAAGCCTGACACCATTAGAGTTGTATGTCTATATATATTTTTTGATTTTTCGTTCATTAAGGGTGTGACTTTTCGGAGATAAAAACCCTAGGCGAATATTACTATAACTTTAGGGTTTCCAAGCCCTCTTTTTCTTCATGTTCAATTGAAGACAAGTCTTCCTTTTAACCATTCAATATGTCTATGTGTTGTTTGATTAATCGTTTATCTTGTCTTTTCATTAACATGCTAACTTGATTTTCTTTACATTTACTTAGATCTAATGAAACGTAGTTGTTGATTATTGGTTGTTGGTTTGTTATTAGTTGATTTGGTTGATTGATTTTTGCGTTAGGCTTAAGAAAACTGGCCATACTCCTACATGGTAATAGGCTTGAACGTCTTAAGAAACGTAATCAGATGTGTACTATGATGTTGTTGGTTGTATTTAATGCTTAAGTAACTGTTTACAAGGCTTGGATAGGATGAGATAGAAGCTTATAGATTGGGGAAGGACGTACACAGCCCCATGACTCGTATTAAGGAATACAACCCTTCATCCAAACAACTATAACAAATCAATTAATCGGTAAGAGATAACTAGGGAGTAGTGATGTCTAAGTAAATACATTTTTCCCATTATAAGAAGTTCGCCACATTTACTTTTCAGTTATTTTATTTTATTTTGCATATGTAGTAATTTTTGGTTAGTTGACCAGAAACTAATTCCGCCCACTCTTCCAAAACCTGAGATTTTTACTTGCTTTCATAAAAATACAAAAAGAATCATCCCTCACATCTAGACCTAGTCTAAGTAGTTTTTAATCCTAACGACACTATTCCCCTAGAGAACGATCAATCCCCCGGTACTTTCCACTCACTATACTACATCGGTCAGGTACACTGCCTGGTTGCAAAACCACGCATCAAGTTTTTGGCGCCGCTGCCGGGGAATAATTATTGTTTAGGTTAAATTTTATTTTTATTATGTCTACTCATTAGATTCCTTTCTAGTGAGATTTTTATTTTTTTTATTAGGTTTTCTTTAGTCTATCTTTTTTCTTTGTTTCCTTTGTTTGTAAACCTTCTCGATGGATAACAATAGCATTGATCGTTTGATTCCTGTTATTTGTATTTTCTTCGAAGAATTTTCTGTAACAATTCGCATTTTCAGGTTAATTACCATTCCCGGAAAATTTCACTATTCACTTTTACTATTCATTTTTCCCGAAATTTTCCCGAAACTTGATTTTTGTTTCTTGGCCTCGAGTGATAAATCATTTCCATGGCAAATTAAAAGTTTAACTTTCATAAGCTCATTTTCGTGAAAGTTAATAAGGAATTACACGTTTTAGGGTAAAACGTCATTCAAAAATTCTACGCACAACGAAACTCGACCGCGTTAAGTGACCCCGCATCAGAAAAATGTTTGACACGCTCATAATTTATTTGAGAATTAATCGTGACTGAGAAAAACATGACCAAAATAAGCCTCGGCCGTGAAAAACTGGAATTTTCAGTTTTTAAGCGTTTTTACTCAGCCGTAACCTTAGCCTATACCTGCACCGCGTTTCTAAGACGATTTGAGTTTTCAACTTTTTAGAAAAAGTCAACATATTTTTCCCTCTTCCTTTGACCAAAAATCATTCCTTGATTTTATAAGTCATTCCTTGATTTTTAGGCTTACGGTTTGATGTCTAAAAGACATTTAATACCAACCGACACTAGACTGAGCCCAGTCTAGACATTATAAGTCATTTTAAATCATTTTTATCCTATTAGAAAAGTAACATTTTACTTTTCTCAATTTTACGCAATATTCGTACATTTTACGTATTACGCGTTTTAGACCCGTGTTTCCAGTTTTTAGCAGGGTTTTACTACCCCAATGAAACCTACCACTCATTTTATATTTTATTATGGAGTATTTTGACAAGTTTAATCATTCTTTCAAGTTTCGTATTTTTAAGATACCCGGTTTTACGTTTTGTGCCGTAACAACTTACGGTTAGCATTTCACGGAGTCAAAACTTACTACATAAGCTAGGATAATATCTTCCAAAGTCCAACCCTTCCTCCCCAAGCATGCAAACCGCCACTAGCGGGGGGGGGGGGGGATTCACACTAGGTGGCTTGATCTCATGCATTGAGTCATGAGATGATGACAAGTGTTCACCTTGCTCTCCAAGGTTGGACTAGTCAACTAAACTAACCTCCTCAAGAGCCTTTATATGCCCCCCTCCCCCTCCTATTTCGTTCACCACCATAACACACACAAACATCATCTCCTTAGCTCATTTTCTTCCAAATTTTAGCAAGATTCAAGAGCAAGTTCAAGGTAGAAACCATAGTTGATCTTAGGTTATCAAAACACTTCCATAACCTCATATACTTGGTGATTTCTCTTGAGTTTGAATCCACTCAAGTCACCTCAACTTTCATCATCTCTCTTTCAAGATTACAAGAGTAGAAAGATTGCATGAAGTGAAGTGGGTTGAAGCAAGTCTATCAAAGTCCTATCCTTACATGTTAACTTCCTTTCATCTTTGAAAGCCAAAAGTTGTAAGCCAAACCCTAACATGCTTCTTGTTAAATAATCATGTTCATGTTATTTACATATCATTCATGCTATATATTGTCTTGTGATCATGTCCATGATGTATAAAAATGGGTAAAACAAGTTATTACAAATGATTGTTAACTTAGGTTCTTTAAACAAGTAAACTAGTGACTTTTATGGAGAACCACGACCAAAATAGTACAACTATTATATTTCACACTTACTTACTGTTAAAGAGGACTTAACAAGGAAAACATAGCAATTTGAATCATCAAAAAGTTAAAACACGAAAGTTGTCCGGAACGACGTTTTCGTTCAGGAAAAAAGAAGCTTGAGCCCTGAAAACGCTGTCCGAGTGATAATTTCTTCAAATTCTTAACAGCCCATTTTTAGACCAAAGTCATTACATATAGGTTATGGTTTATGAAGACCAAAGGGGTCTTATGACCTAGAATCAAGACCACAACCATGGCTAGAGCCAAGGTTGAGTCTCAAGACCATGGAACAATGACCAAAGATCATGGAAAGGCCATGACGAAATGACCATGTAAGCTTACTTAGGCGTAAACATGAAACAAGGAATTGGCAATAACTTGAACAAACAATTTGGATCTATTTCACTTAAAAGGAACCATGAGGTAATACAAAGAAAAATGGTCATACAAGACTTATGAAACTTCCCCTAATAACAATCTTCATGTAATAATAAACTTTCCTAAGTTTATTCAAATATTGGACATGTAACTTTTCGGATCAAAACTTATATCTATATATTTTATCAACTACTACAATAGTAGGGAGCCTCATGTGAGGAGTTCATTATGTAAGCCGTCGAGTTGAGTTGTGGATTTACGAATTAAAGTGTCCTGGCTCCTCGAACGTTTACTAACATGACTTCTGAATTATGTCGGCCCGAACGGTAGTAAACGATATATAAGACATACATGTTTCATGAATCATTACTTTCAAAGACTTACACTATACATCATACCACATCATGGACTAAATGCAAGATATATATATATATATATATATATATATATATATATATATATATATATATATATATATATATATATATATATATATATATATATATATATAGGCACTACTTCATATTCTTTACTCAAATCCTAAGTCGCAACATTCTATTATAGGTTGCTCGTAGAAACCTTCACGATTCAACCGTTACATTCATTACTTGCTATCTTACTTAAGGTGAGTTCATAGCCCCACTTTACATTACTTCAATGTTTTACAAACCCTTGGGGGGAATACATGCTACTTTTAAACCGAACACAATGCTTTGAAACTGTATGCTGCCTGATTGTTTTATTATTACTAAGTACCAGCCTTGCTAAACCGAGATCCCTTATTATGAACCATTTAATCACTAGCAATAGTGAGCGCAAATATTGTGAATAGGCCTATTGTGATTGACGAATCCCATTTGTATTGACGAAGTTCAAACAAATGCACTAATATTTGAGATTTAGGTATGTTAGCAAAGTACCTACCGGGATAAATCTGCCGATCGATATTGGTACACGTTAACGTTTTGGTGTCATAAGCTTAGTGTATAATACATTTTATGGGCGTATAATAACGTAGCCTACCTGTTTTGTTTTCCAAACATTGGTGTGAGTCTACAGCTCACACTACCAACATATTGTGTTCAAACATTAAACAAACTCTATGAATATCACTCAACCTTTGTGTTGACCTCTCAAGCATGTATTTCAGGTTCATGACGATCAAGGATGGCACGGAAGGACACGGATACTCAAGAAGGCTATAAATTTTATTATCATTCAAAAACTCATCTAATGTGATTTGTAAACATGGAACCATTTGGGACCTCATTTTTGTAATCTCTGATATTTATACAATGTGAATGATAAATCTTTTAAAACGACTCAATTGGAGTTCGTTTTCTATTATTGTGACTATTGTATCATCGAGTAACACCCAGTTTGAATTCCGCTGCAACCATGAATTGGGGGTGTTACAGATTGGTACCAGAGCCATGGTTATAGAGAAACGGGTCTAATTGAGACCTAAACTATAACTACACATACAAGCAAAAACATTTTTATAGCCTTCCGCTCTCCGTGTCTTCCATCCTCCAGACGATTATGGACTTAGTAAGCATGTTATGCTACACAAACATATTAGTATATTCATATATACCCATTTTGAGCATTTCCCCGTAAGCATTAGTATATTGATATATAAACTCGGTTTATTTTCAATCATTTATCTAAACAATGGACTAAACATATCTGCGTATGCCTATTCTAGGGCATTTCGACACAATCACATTCTCCCAATCATGTTCCTACTCCAACATTTTATGTCCAAGACATTGTAACTGATTGCAATGGTCTTTCCTATTTTCCAAGACATTGTATTATACAATGGTCTTAACCATTTCTCAAATGTTTTGAGTCACACAATGGTCTAACCTACTTCCCAGACATTGTGAATTGCACAATGGTCTAACCTACTTCCGAGACTTTGTATTTTGTGCAAATGGTCTCTAGAATTATTCCATCACATCATCAATATCATTTCATATGATATCAAAAACCCGTCACAACCTATCGATTTCTAAATAGAAATATGAGATTTTTAAAAGGATAAACAAATCCATCACCTACAAAAGCTGAAGTTCAGCTCTACATTTAACAAAGTTTTCTTCTGAAACCTTCATTGTTAAAAGTTCGTGATCCTGGCCAAGTATGTTCTGTTTTAGAACTACTTAAAACTTCCTTTCCACACGTACCTACCCGTACTATCTTCTATGCAATGGAATATAAAAACATACGTTACAAGTCTTGTATGGCCGGGACTTGCAACTTAAGGGTTTGACATCGCCTTTGTTTAGTGGACAGTTTCCCGAAAGCAACGGACATATCAAAAGTATACCTAATTTAGGTATTTGAAAATTTTATCGAACCTTGGCGAAATATAGACTAGTCACCTATATTTAACCTAGGGACAGTGGAATATAGTCTGACTAACTATATTCGACTTAAAATTTTCAAATACTGAGAGTAGTTGTACTAGGGTTATGTTTAGGTTGATTTAGTACTTGAACTCGATAAACCACCAGAATACATTAAAACAATCTAGAGACACGATAGTGCCTTACCACTCAGCAAGATCTTAACACCTTATTTGTATGATCTAAATTCATTCTTGAAAATTTTCATTTATGAGATAATCCGAACTACTATCTTGGGATAGTTATCAATTATTCTCTTCATCCTGTAGAAGTACTATCCTGTTTAGGTCCTAAGGATACCATTCCATCATAAACTTTTAAAATCTCTTAAGATTTTTAAAGCAAACTCAACATCTATACCTAAGAGTATTAATGTTAAGCATACACTACACACTTTTGTTCATCAACATATCACATCATTATCTTCACAACCGTTACAAACACAAGCTCATTAACAGATCTTGATGCACTTTTAAAGCTCAAATCATCCTTAGTACACCACAAGCACCCTCATCAGCTTTACAAGATTGAATATTCATCTTGTACTTTTGGAACACCAGTATCATCTCGTAATACACTACCTTGTAACTCACCGGCTAAGTATGAATGTTGTGTTGGGAATTCTTAAGTAGGATGATTTATAATTATTCGAATGGATTGGGATGCCTTTTCATTTAAATAAAGAAATTGTAAATCACCAAAGCATAAGTTTATATTCCTTTACTTACATTGTTTGGGATGCCTCTCTATGTAAATAAAGAATTATAAACAAGTGGGCTTATTTGTATCCGAAATAAACATAAGTATGAAGTCAATAAACACTAGGTACAACAACCAATTACCTACTAGGCTATGATTGCAATTACTATCTCAATTCCTTTTAATATTCGACTGCTATATCAATTTCCATTGATATTCAACTATTACCATACCTTTCCTGCATAAAAGTAAGCCTCATCCTACACCATACACTAAAATGACAAATCAAACTGCATCACTAGTAATCCCAGACTTTAGTCCTCATAAGTAACCACACTTCTTCATCGACACCACACCAACATATAACACACATAGAACTTCGGGACGAAGTTCCCCGTATGGGGTAGAGACTGTAACAATTCGCATTTTCAGGTTAATTACCATTCCTGGAAAATTTCACTATTCACTTTTACTATTCATTTTTCCCGAAATTTTCCCGAAACTTGATTTTTGTTTCTTGGCCTCGAGTGATAAATCATTTCCATGGCAAATTAAAAGTTTAACTTTCATAAGCTCATTTTCATGAAAGTTAATAAGGAATTACACGTTTTAGGGTAAAACGTCATTCAAAAATTCTACGCACAACGAAACTCGACCGCGTTAAGTGACCCCGCATCGGAAAAATGTTTGACACGCTCATAATTTATTTGAGAATTAATCGTGACTGACAAAAACATGACCAAAATAAGCCTCGGCCGTGAAAAACTGGAATTTTCAGTTTTTAAGCGTTTTTACTCAGCCGTAACCTTAGCCTATACCTGCATCGCGTTTCTAAGACGATTTGAGTTTTCAACTTTTTAGAAAAAGTCAACATATTTTTCCCTCCTCCTTTGACCAAAAATCATTCCTTGATTTTATAAGTCATTCCTTGATTTTTAGGCTTACGGTTTGATGTCTAAAAGACATTTAATACCAACCGACACTAGACTGAGCCCAGTCTAGACATTATAAGTCATTTTAAATCATTTTTATCCTATTAGAAAAGTAACATTTTACTTTTCTCAATTTTACGCAATATTCGTACATTTTACGTATTACGCGTTTTAGACCCGTGTTTCCAGTTTTTAGCAGGGTTTTACTACCCCAATGAAACCTACCACTCATTTTATATTTTATTATGGAGTATTTTGACAAGTTTAATCATTCTTCCAAGTTTCGTATTTTTACGATACCCGGTTTTACGTTTTGTGACGTAACAACTTACGGTTAGCATTTCACGGAGTCAAAACTTACTACATAAGCTAGGATAATATCTTCCAAAGTCCAACCCTTCCTCCCCAAGCATGCAAACCGCCACTAGGGGGGGGGATTCACACTAGGTGGCTTGATCTCATGCATTGAGTCATGAGATGATGACAAGTGTTCACCTTGCTCTCCAAGGTTGGACTAGTCAACTAAACTAACCTCCTCAAGAGCCTTTATATGCCCCCCTCCCCCTCCTATTTCGTTCACCACCATAACACACACAAACATCATCTCCTTAGCTCATTTTCTTCCAAATTTTAGCAAGATTCAAGAGCAAGTTCAAGGTAGAAACCATAGTTGATCTTAGGTTATCAAAACACTTCCATAACCTCATATACTTGGTGATTTCTCTTGAGTTTGAATCCACTCAAGTCACCTCAACTTTCATCATCTCTCTTTCAAGATTACAAGAGTAGAAAGATTGCATGAAGTGAAGTGGGTTGAAGCAAGTCTATCAAAGTCCTATCCTTACATGTTAACTTCCTTTCATCTTTGAAAGCCAAAAGTTGTAAGCCAAACCCTAACATGCTTCTTGTTAAATAATCATGTTCATGTTATTTACATATAATTCATGCTATATATTATCTTGTGATCATGTCCATGATGTATAAAAATGGGTAAAACAAGGTATTAAACAAGTAAACTAGTAACTTTTATGGAGAACCACGACCAAAATAGTACAACTATGATATTTCACACTTACTTACTGTTAAAGAGGACTTAACAAGGAAAACATAGCAATTTGAATCACCCAAAACGAGTACCCGAGTCAAAAGTTATGACCATTTGAAGTTAGCAAAACCAAAACGCCGAAACTGCCGATACCTACTGTTTTGCATTCTGCCATTTTGAAAGTCACCCTTCTGGTCTGATTCATCAAAAAGTTAAAACACGAAAGTTGTCCGGAACGACGTTTTCGTTCAGGTACAAAGAAGCTAGAGCCCTGAAAACGCTTTTCGAGTGATAATTTCTTCAAATTCTTAACAGCCCATTTTTAGACCAAAGTCATTACATATAGGTTATGGTTTATGAAGACCAAAGGGGTCTTATGACCTAGAATCAAGACCACAACCATGGCTAGAGCCAAGGTTGAGTCTCAAGACCATGGAACAATAACCAAAGGTCATGGAAAGGCCATGACGAAATGACCATGTAAGCTTACTTAGGCGTAAACATGAAACAAGGAATTGGCGATAACTTGAACAAACAATTTGTATCTATTTCACTTAAAAGGAACCATGAGATAATACAAAGAAAAATGGTCATACAAGACTTATGAAACTTCCCCTAATAACAATCTTCATGTAATAATAAACTTTCCTAAGTTTATTCAAATATTGGACATGTAACTTTTCGGATCAAAACTTATATCTATATATTTTATCAACTACTACAATAGTAGGGAGCCTCATGTGAGGAGTTCATTATGTAAGCCGTCGAGTTGAGTTGTGGATTTACGAATTAAAGTGTCCTGGCTCCTCGAACGTTTACTAACATGACTTCTGAATTATGTCGGCCCGAACGGTAGTAAACGATATATAAGACATACATGTTTCATGGACTAAATGCAAGATATATATATATATATATATATATATATATATATATATATATATATATATATATATATATATATATATATATATATATATATATAGGCACTACTTCATATTCTTTACTCAAATCCTAAGTCGCAACATTCTATTATAGGTTGCTCGTAGAAACCTTCACGATTCAACCGTTACATTCATTACTTGCTATCTTACTTAAGGTGAGTTCATAGCCCCACTTTACATTACTTCAATGTTTTACAAACCCTTGGGGGGAATACATGCTACTTTTAAACTGAACACAATGCTTTGAAACTGTATGCTGCCTGATTGTTTTATTATTACTAAGTACCAGCCTTGCTAAACCGAGATCCCTTATTATGAACCATTTAATCACTAGCAATAGTGAGCGCAAATATTGTGAATAGGCCTATTGTGATTGACGAATCCCATTTGTATTGACGAAGTTCAAACAAATGCACTAATATTTGAGATTTAGGTATGTTAGCAAAGTACCTACCGGGATAAATCTGCCGATCGATATTGGTACACGTTAACGTTTTGGTGTCATAAGCTTAGTGTATAATACATTTTATGGGCGTATAATAACGTAGCCTACCTGTTTTGTTTTCCAAACATTGGTGTGAGTCTACAGCTCACACTACCAACATATTGTATTCAAACATTAAACAAACTCTATGAATATCACTCAACCTTTGTGTTGACCTCTCAAGCATGTATTTCAGGTTCATGACGATCAAGGATGGCACGGAAGGACACGGATACTCAAGAGGGCTATAAATTTTTTTATCATTCAAAAACTCATCTAATGTGATTTGTAAACATGGAACCATTTGGGACCTCATTTTTGTAATCTCTGATATTTATACAATGTGAATGATAAATCTTTTAAAACGACTCAATTGGAGTTCGTTTTCTATTATTGTGACTATTGTGTCATCGAGTAACACCCAGTTTGAATTCCGCTGCAACCATGAATTGGGGGTGTTACATTTTCCAACTACACAATCCGATCCCTGTAGTGAAAAATGAGAACCCACCTAACCTCTCACCTGACCATCACTTTGGCAATAATTCTGAGATAGAGGAATCTGACCATGGTAATGACCATAGAATCAACCCTTTTTACTATTCAGACTCCGATGAGGACCTAAATGATGGTGATGTAATTAATGAGGATAGGATGAAAGAGGAGATGAATCCTCTTAAGTATGTTGATCCTAGGACAAGAATTAAAAAAACAGCCTCTTTAACATGCAATTCCCATGTAAGATTGGATATAGGAGCTTTGATGCTTACCTTAACTCATCTTTACCTATGAACATAATTTCCCGTGCTAACTATAATAAAATCATGGTAAATGAGTTAGAATATCAAGGGAATAATATTGTTGCTAGGATTGAGCCATTGTACGTGTTTGTAGGAAGTTTTGTGTATTTGGTTTATTTTATGGTTATGGAGAATTTGTGAATTCATTGATGATAAATTGACCCAAATCATATTTGGAGAGCCCTTTAAAAGGTTAACCGATCTTGATGAGAAACTTATGGATGGGTTGATTACCTTTTCGGATGGAGATGATGATTTTATTTACCAAATGCCACGCTCGCACCCTATGTTTAAGAATCACTCAATTGAGGCATGCAATAGAATTCCCCCTATTGAGTTGTTGAGCGAGAATGACAAAAAGAAAGGACTAAAATATTCCCATGAAAAGAATAAGAAATACTACCGTAGATGTCTTGAGCTTAATGATGAGTATAAGAGAGACGAAGCAACTATTAGATGGCTCACACTTGGGTACATGTGCATAAGTGATACGCGGTAGGGTATAACTTTGAGTCTAGCTACAAGACTCGTAAATAAACAAAAGCGCTTCTTGGGAGGCAACCCAAGCTTCTTATTTTATTTGTGTGCTTGTTTATTTGCTTTTATTTGTTTCAGTATGTATTTTTCATTCTCATTATTTATTATTCATGTCTCATAATAACTTGTAAAAATGATTTATTTTGTTTTTAACTTTGACTTGATCACATATAAAGGTATTTTACAAAAGATAAGTGTAAGGGAAATCCAAATTTATTTTAAAGAACGACGTGAACATGAATGATAATAATGAGATGTGAATATACATATTAGTATTTGTTTGAGTCAAATGCTTGTATCGAGTCACAATAGATGTTTTGCAGGAATTCCAGGTCTTAAAACATAGGTTTTTCTAGAAATTTTCCGAAAACAAAAGATAGAAATTCTGTCAGGTACATCCTGACGGCGTCAGGAGTTACAACCTGACGGCGCCAAGCTCTGTTTACTAAAAATTTTTCCAGGCTTTGTTTGGCTGCCGGAATTGTAAAGTTTCGTAAAATCTCAATTTTCTGAACTCCAGGAATATGCAAACATTTATTTTTCAAGCATTATATCTTTACTTGCTTTCTAGGATTTAGTATTATATATAGTATACTACCGATTTTAAGCGAGGTCTCGTGCTTTGTTTTCTTCGTTATTTACATGTTATATTGGACAAGAAGATGATCTTATTTCAGAAGTGATGCTTTACATGTACATTTTATTGGAGGAAGATTTAACCATGTTACCACATTTTCCATACCGAGCAAATCAGGGGAGTACTAGTTTCTTTCATTCTCATTTATTTTTACTTCTACATCCTTTAAATGAACATTGGGGACAATGTTCGACTTAAGTGTAAGGGGTAAAATTGGGATACCTTAAAAACTACACTTTTACTTGATTTTTGTTTTGTTTAATAGTATATCTGCAATAAAACGGAAAGAAATACTTGTTAGGGTAATTTTGGCACCAAATTTAAAATTTTTTGCAACATTTAGGAGAGAAGCTCTAATCTTAATAAGCGTCTCATTGATAGTAGTTATATGACTAGCATAAAATCCGTACCACTCAAAAATTTTCACCCCAAATAGGTGAGGTTCGCCCCTAGATTTGTTAGGAAAAGCATTCATTATTAGTGCTTGTGAGTGTACCAGTAGTATTTAGATTCTAGAACTTGCCTTAGTGATGCATCCCGAGACCGCTAGTGAGACTACATTGGTGTAGTTAGGATTTACTATATGATAAGAGGCGTTAGGATAACCCATGTTTTAAGCCTGTAATATAATTACATTGACTTCATTGGTCAAGTAATTTTCCCCTAGTGCAACCCCCAGAGCCTATCTTTTTCTTTTCTAACTTTAAGCATTTTGCATAAAGGAAGAATTTGTTTACAATCCACCCCCACATGTACACCCAAATCGCCTTAGCCTTCCTTGTATGCACTCATCTTTAGTGCATTATTGTTAATTGTTTAAACCTTTTGTTAATTGTCTAATTGGTTACATGGTTGCTAAGTCGAGTAATATCTTGTACATATTGTTTTGGGACGATTGGGACTTATGGGTAAAGTACTAGTGTAATAGAGTAATGGGAAAGAACATCATTTATTACCCCCATATATACGTTACTGTTTCAAAGAACTCCAAACATTTCGATTATCTTGATTCGAGTCTTTATTTTGATTTATGTAAAAAGTTCAAGTGTAAGGGGGGAAACAAGCTCCTTTGATGTATTATTTTGGATGGTAGGGCAAGAGTGTATGAAAAAAAAAATCAAAAAAAAGAAAACAACAATAAAAAATAAAAAATAAATGAGAAAAAGAAAAGTAGAAAAAAACATACGGACTACCATCCCGTTCCTTTTATTTTATTTATGTTTATGTTTATTTGTTATTAGCTTAAGTTTAGTCGAGTCTTGGCTTAGCAATGCCGCATTGTACATGTAATTAACTAAGACAATTGACTTGCCACCAGTAAAATATCCCTTTATCCAACAAAACCGTGTTTTCCATATCCCTACACCTAACGATATATCCCTTTAAAAGACCTCTTTGATAGTTTATCCTAGGTGCTTACGCCCAAGTGGTGGAGGCTTGATCCTTTCCCAAGCCTATGGTAATCTATTTGCTATGACAAGTAGTGAGAGATATTTCTTCCATTTCCATTTATGATATATACACTTATAACACCCGAGAGATGAGAGTAACCAAACACTATTTGTGAGGTGCTAGTATGTAATTTCTGTGCTTGTTTTGATTAGGGTAGATCAATCATTTGTCGTAATTACTTTTATATTAATGTTAAATGACCCCTAACTTGTATTTTATTTGGTATAAAAGCTCATTTGCTTGAGGACAAGCAAATCCCAAGTGTAAGGGTATATGATAAGGAGAAATTTTTTACGCTTTTAGGGGGTCATTTAAGCCCTAAATCGTATTTTTATGATCAACTACTACCTTAAATCATTTCTTTTGTCATTTTAGGTACTTGGGACATGAATTTTTAAAAATGGAGCATTTTGGAGCTTTTTGGACATTTTTATGCTCAAGTATGAAGAAAACAAGAAAGTCAAGAAAGTCAGGAAATCACACCTGACGGAGTTAGGCTTTATATGCTAACATTGTTACCTTATACAGGAATGAAGGTAGATTATTACAAGTGACGCCCTAGGAACCAAAGTCAGGTTAACACCTGACGGCGTCAGGTGTTACAGAACCAAGGCCGCCGCTCTTTAGCTCTACAAGAGACGGCCCAGAACCCCTATAAAGGGACGGCGTCAGAAGTGGATCTAGGTGATCCGAGAACCCTAAACACGGTGATCTGACGGCGTCAGAGGCCAAAGCCTGAAGCCGTCAGAGTTGTATGTCTATATATATTTTTCGATTTTTCATTCATTAAGTGTGTGACTTTTGGTAGATAAAAACCCTAGACAGATTTTACTGTAACTTTAGGGTTTCCAAGCCCTCTTTTCCTTCATGTTCAATTGAAGATAAGTCTTCCTTTTAATCATTCAATATGTCTATGTGTTGTTTGATTAATCATTTATCTTGTCTTTTCATTAACATGCTAGCGTAATTCTCTTTGTGTTTACTTAGATCTAATGAAACCTAGTTGTTGATTATTGGTTGTTGGTTTGTTATTAGTTGATTCGGTTGATTGATTTTCGCATTAGGCTAAGAAAACTGGCCATACTCCTACATGGTAATATGCTTGAACGTCTTAAGAAACGTAATCAGATGTGTACTATGATGTTATTGGTTGTATTTAATGCATAAGTAACTGTTTACGAGGCCTGGATAGGAGGAGATAGGAGCTTATAGATTGGGGAAGGACGTACACAGCCCCATGACTGGTCTTACGGAATACAACCCTTCATCCAAACAACTATAACAAATCAATTAATCGGTAAGAGATAATTAGGGAGTAGTGAAGTCTAAGTAAATACATTTTTCCCATTATAAGAAGTTCACCACATTAACTTTTCAGTTATTTTATTTTATTTTGCATTTGTAGTAATTTTGGGTTAGTTGAATAGCAACTAATTCCGCCCACTCTTCCAAAACCCGAGATTTTTACTTGCTTTCATAAAAATACAAAAATACAAAAAGAATCATCCCTAACCTCTAGACCTAGTATAAGTAGTTTTTAATCCTAACAACACTATTCCCCTAGAGAACTATCAATCCCCCGGTACTTGCCACTCACTATACTACATCGGTCAGGTACATTGCCTGGTAGGGATTGCAAGCTTCTCAAGATCCCTTGAGAAGTAAAACCTTTTGCAAGGTTGCAAAACCATGCAACAAAGCCTTCACAGACAGACTTCACTAAGTCCAAACCTTCACACTAGAACTACACTAAGTCCTAGTCTTCACACAATGACATTGATGAGGCGAAAAATGAACCATTTTTAAGGGGTCATTTAAGCCCGGATTCGAATTTATTTGATCAAATATTGCTCTAAATCGTTCCTTTTGTCATTTTAGGTACTTTTGGAGTGAAATCTGGAAAAGGAAGCATTTTGGACGTTTTTGGAACATAAAAGTCAAGAAAATAGCAAAGTCTTAATTTTCCATGCTGGAAACAGTACCTGACGGAGTCACTTGCTTCTTAATGACGGCGTCAAGAGCAATACAAGAGGTGGAAGTGGATGATACACGTGACGATCCATAACGTTTTGTGCTAAGGACATGACAGTGTCACCCAAGGCCGTCGTGGTCCAAATATTAGCGACGGCCCAGAGCAACTTTACACATGACGGCGTCAAAAGTGGATCTAGGCAATCCGATTTCATTATGGGCAGCGAGTTGACGGCATCACAGATTTCTTCTGAACGTTGTCACCCTGTAAAATCTATATATAGTTTTCCAATTTTCATTCATTAGAGTGTAACTTTTAGGGTGCAACTTTGGAGAAAAACCCTAGTCCGATTTTCACAGCTTTTTCAAGGGTTTTTATCCTTTGAAACCTTTTATGTTCAATTGAGATAAGTACTCTTTCAATTCAATCAATATGTCTATGTGTTTTTGAATATATCTTACGCTTGTCTTCAATTTAACATGCTAGGCTAAAACCTAGATGTTAATTATGGATTGATTGTTTGTTTATAGTTGTTACGGATGATTGTATTCGATGTTAGGCTTAAGAAAACTGGCAGACTTCCATTGGTAACATGCTTGAACGTCTTAAGAAACATGATCAGAGGTGTACTATGATTTTTGGTTGTATTTAATGCGTATGAGAATTCTAATGATCCCATGTTAGGAGCTTCTAACGGCTCGACATTGGAGTGAAGTAGGATCCCATAGAGTTAGGGAATATTGTACATGGCCCTATGACTAGTATTAAGGAATACGACCCGTCATCCATGCAATTGTAATAAATTATCAACCTGTAAAAGATATCTAGGGAGTAATGAAACCTAAGTAAACACAACTTTCCCCATTATTGTTACACCACATTAGTATAATTCGTTTCATTTCATTTTCGTTATTTTATTTTGATTGCATCTTTCGTTATTGGGTTAGTTGACTAGCAACTAATTTCGCCCATTCTTCCAAAAACCGAGATTTTAATTGCTTTTATAAAATATAAAAATACAAAAAGAATCATCCCTCACCCTTATACTTAATTTAGGAGACTTTCTAATCCTAGCGACACTATTCCAGAGTTGAACGATCAATCCCCCGGTACTTGTCACTATACTATACTACAACGATCAGGTACACTGCCTGGTGGGGGTCGTAAGCTTCTCGAGATCCCTCGAGAGGTAAAGCCTGGTGCGATTCCCACGTATCATATTTTTGGCACCGTTTCCGTGGATTAGTTATTGTCTAGGTTAGGATTTCTTTTTATTAGGTCTACTTGCTAGATTCCTTTCTAGTAAGATTTTATTTTTATTTCTAGGTTTTCCTTAGTCTATCTTATTTCTTCATGTCTTTGTTCGTAACCTTTACCATCCGACATTATGGAAGGTGGTAACATCTTTGAACCCATCAACCCACCACAACAAAACCCCCGACAAAACCCACCACTAGCAAACCAACCTCTTAGGCCCCGAAACTTAGGAGAGTATTCCCGTCCTAGCCACCAAGGCTATCGAAACACTATTGAGCTCACTCAAGGAGCCAATGTGTCCCCCTTGCGATCCGACACCATCCGGTTGGTGCAAAGCGGATGTGCATTCCATGGAGTTCGTTCCGAAGATCCTAATCAACATCTCAAGGATTTCCTTAAAATCGTAGATTCCATAGACCTTGATGTTGTAACTAGAGAGTCGACCCGATTACGCCTATTCCAATTCTCTCTACGTGATCAAGCCAGTCAATGGCTTGAAGGTTTACCCGCGGGATCCATCACCTCATGGGATGATCTCACCACTCGTTTCCTTGCTCAATTTTTCCCACCGGGGAGAACTACCAAGCTTAGAAATGACATCTTGATGTTCCAACAACGTTAAGGTGAAACCTTCTATGAAGCATGGACTCGTTTCAAGGACTTACTCCAAAAAGTCCCTCATCATGGCATAGATCTTTGGCTCCAAGTCCAAATCTTCTATGACCATATCGATCTCTCCACAAGGCGAACCATTGACCAATCGGCCGGTGGCAAGCTACGTGATCTAAGTGCGAAAGAATCATGGGAACTCATAGAAGATCTTGCTCTCTATGACAACGAAAGTTGGAATGATCCCCGTGATTTGAACAAAACGGTCAAGGCAATATCTTTGCCTTCAAACAATTCTAGCACTCCCGACCATAGGATCATGGAACTTGAGGACCAAGTCAAGTTTCTCATGAAATCCTACGAAGCTCCTAAGCCTTCAAGCCAAGTGAACAAAATCACTTCTTCATGCAAATTATGTAGTGGTCCCCATGAAACTCATGAATGCGTGGAACTCCCCGGACAAGCTTTTGCGGACTACGCATCCTCGCGTACCGATGAAGCGGGAGACAAGTGGTACACTTTCAAACCCGAGCTAAACCCTTATGGTGATTCCTACAACCCTTCTTGGAAAAATCACCCTAATCTTAGGTTGAAACAAAACCAAAACAATTCTTCCAATCCACCTAATCGTTACCAACCAAACGGCCCACCCTTTAACCGTACTTTCAACAACAATCCTTCCAACAACTATGGTAGTACCAATAATCTTGAAGGGTTGATGTCAAAGTTTATGGCATCTCAGGAAGCTCGCATATCTAAGTTTGAAGCCGATTTCAAACAAAAGCAAAACGAGATGACCACCAAAATAGACACATTGTTGAAAGTTCTCAATGACCGAGAAATAGGAGCACTCCCAAGCGACACGGTCAAGAACCCGAAACTAAACGTTATTGCCATATCATCGGTTTCGTCACCTACTTCTTGTCCACAATACTACTCGGTCAAATCAATGTGCGCGTGTTTCAAGCAAACACAAATTCTTCAAAAGGACCAATTGAATAAAGCATCCGATGTCAAACAGGTCAATAACATAGTTGAAATACCTCCTACACAAGACCTTGACGATGACTTCAAGGAGCTCCACCTTGAACGCCCCGTCATTGATGCCTTAGCCCGTGCTCCCTACTATAGTGCCCTACTAGAAAAATATGAGAAATTTAAGTTGGGTAAAAATGGGACCGCCTTCGTTCCAAACAGGTTGCCTAAGAAGATTGATGATCCGGGTATAATTGTTTTGCCTTGTAAGATAGGAAAATCCGAAGCTTTCGACATACTAGCCGACTTAGGATCAAGCCTCAACTTGATTCCCTTATCCCTTTTCACCACTCTTAAGCTAGGAAAGTTAGAGGAGACGGAAGTACTAATTGGTTTAGCGGATGGAAGTATTGCCCATGCGGTTGGAATGATCAAGGATGTAGTGGTTCACGTAGGAAAGTTAACTATTTTAGCAGATTTTCACGTCCTAGATATGGTTAGTGATACTACATGCCCATTGTTAGTAGGAAGAGGATTTTTAGCAACCGCTAGTGCCATGATAGATTGTAAGGAGTCTAAGATAGCGGTAGAAGAGGGTGATACTTGGTCGGTTTATGATGTTAGGAAGCATAGCTACGATTGTGAGGACGAACCGACACCACATTGGGTAGAGATGAATAGGAGACCATCTAGATATGGGCCTTGGATAGAAAGAAACTTTATAGGACCTCAACGCCCATTCTATCTAGAAAAGGATTTCATCGATAAAACACATTCGGTGGAACAACTCATAGCTAGAGATGAGGAACTAGACCCTTTTGAGGATCCCCTAGTTTTTAGGAAAATGATTGAGTTCTTATGCGTAATGCCTATTAACATAGAGATGAACAAGTGGAAAATAGAAGGGGATAAGTGTAAATGGAAGTGGGATAAGCCACCTAAGGAAGGTGACGGATCATGGCATATGAAGATGATTTTATATGATCCGGATGGAGAAAAGTTTGAAAGGTCATACCGTACCAAGAAAACCGATAGGAAGTTGAAACCCAAGTTTGATCCCAAGGATGTCCTCAATGAGGAGCTCACACATATAGGATAGCCCATGACCTTGAGTCTAGCTACAAGACTTGTAAAATAAAGAAAAGCGCTTCTTGGGAGGCAACTCATGTTTTGTGTGGTTTTTATTTGTTTGATTGTTATTTATTTCCGTATGCATGCTTTGTTTTTATTGTTGGTAGATCATGTTTCAAACTAAATTTTGAAAATGCTTTATTTTGTTGTTTAACTTCGTCTTAACTTCATATAAAGGTATGTTGCAAAAGATAAGTCTAAGGGGAAACCCCAAATTTGTTTCTAAGAATGAAATTGATCATGATTCTCCACAATATTAAATGAACATGTGTATTAGTATTTGTTAGAGTCAAATGCTTGTATCGAGTCATAATGATGTTTTGCAGGATTTTCCAGGAAGTAGGACATAAGTTTTTCCAAAAATTTTCCGGAAACTTAACGTAAAGATTTCTGCAGGTCACCTCTAACGGTGTCATGAATTAATTCTTGACGGCGTCATGTGTAAAATTCTGGAAATTTTGCGAGTTTTGTTTTTCTAACAGAGTCTTAAAGTTTTTGTTAATTCTTTAGTTTTATAAACTCCAGGAAATCTGCAAACATTCATTCCACAAGCATTATATCTTACATTGTTTTCTAGGATTTGTTAGTATATATAGATTGCCGCCGATTTTACGCGAGGTTGCCTTGTTTGTTTTCTCAGGTTTCACAGGTTATGTATGACAAGAAGATGATTTATTTTTCTGGAAGGGAAGCTTTGAATGTTCATTTTCTTGGAGGAAGATCTAACCTTGTTACCACACTATTCACACCGAACGAATCAGGGGAGTATTTGCTTTCATTCTTTTACCTATTTCACTTTTACATTCTTTAATTGAACATTGGGGACAATGTTCATCCTAAGTGTAAGGGGAGGGTAAATGATGATACCTTATACGATACTATTGCACTTGAGTTTGTTTGTTTGATGGTAGGTGTGTAATAAAACTAAGAGAAATACTTGTTAGTGTAATTTTAGCGCCAAATTTAAAATTTTTTACAACATTTAGGAGTGAAACTTTAGCCTTAGCAAGCGTCTCATGGATAGGAGTTGTATGACTAGCACGAAACCGTATCATTCAGAAAAATTTTCCACCCAAATATGTGAGGTTCGCGTTTAGATTTGATAGGAAAAGCATTCACTATTAGTGCTTATGAGTGTACCGGTAGCATTTAGATTCTAGAACTTGCATTAGTGATGCATCCCGAGACCGCTAGTGAGACTACATTCGTGTAGTAGGATTTACTACATGATAAGAGGCATTAGGATCACCCTTGTGTTAAACCCGTATCATAATTACTTGACCATTTAAGTCATATTACTTGGCTAGTAAAGTCAATTAATTTTTCCCACACCTTAGCGTTGTACTCATTTTTAGTACACGAAACCCCTAGTACACCCCTCCGAGCCTATCTTTTCGTTTCTAACTTTAAGCATCTTACTTAAAGGAAGAATTTGTTACAACCCACCCAAATGTGCAACCAAATCACCTTAGCCTTCCTTGTATGCACTCATCTTTAGTGCATTATTGTTACATGTTTAAACCCTTAGTTAATTGTCTAATTGATTACATGGTTGCTAAGTCGAGTCATATCTTGTACATATTGTTTTGGGACGATTGGGACTCATGGGAAGAGTACTTGTGTTATGTAGTAATGGGGAAGAACATCATCTATTACCCCCATATGTGCGTTAACCTTAAAAGTACTCCAAGTGTTTTGACTATCTTGATTCGAGTCATTAGATTAGTTTATTGTAAAGAATGTAAAAATTCAAGTGTAAGGGGAATGTACATTCCCTATGATGTATTATTTTGGATGGTAGGGTAAGAGTGTATGCAAAAAAAAAAAAAAAAAAAAAAAAAAAAAAAAAAAAAAGAAAAAAAAATTGAAAAAGAGAAGAGAAAAAACATACGGACTACCATCCCGTTTCATTTTATGTTTTTATTATGTAATTAACCAAGATGATTAACTCGCCACCAGTAAATATTGCCTTTATCCAACAAAACCGTGTATTCCATATCCCTACACCTAACATTATAACCCTTTAAAAGACCTCTTTGATAGTTTATCCTAGGTACTTACGCCAAGTGGTGGAGGTTTGATCCTTTCCCAAGCCTATGGTAATTTTGCTATGACAGGTAGTGAGAAATGTTTTCCATTTCCATATTGTGATACATTGATACGTAGGGATTACACCAGGCTTTACCTCTCGAGGGATCTCGAGAAGCTTGCAACCCCCACCAGGCAGTGTACCTGATCGTTGTAGTATAGTATAGTGACAAGTACCGGGGGATTGACCGTTCAGCTAGGAATAGTGTCGCTAGGATTAGAAAACCTAATTACTAGTGCTAGAGGTGAAGGATGATTATTTTTGTATTTTTTTTTATTTTTTAGAAAGAAAGTAAATATCTCGGGTTTTGAAGGATTTGGGCGGAATTAGTTGCTAGTCAACTAACCCAATACAAAAGATGCAATCAAAATAAAATACTAGAAATGAAAATAAAACTAAATTAAACTAATGTTGTAAGCAATAAGTGGAGAAATTGTGTTTACTTAGATTTCACTACTCCCTAGATATCTTTTACACGTTAATTACTTGTTATAGTTGCGTGGATGACGGATTGTATTCCTTAAAACCATTCATGGGGTGGCGCACTTAATTCCCCAATCCTATGAGTACCTACTTCACTCCTATGTCGAGCCGGCTAAGAAGCTCCTAACATGGGATCATTAGAATTTACTCATGCATTAAATACAACCAATAAAACCTAGTGCACGTCAGTTCATGTTTCCTAAGACGTTCAAGCATGCTACCATTTGGAGATCTGCCAGTTTTCTTAAGCCTAACATCGAAATCATTCGTCCAATACAACCATAAACAAGTAATCAACACATAATCAACATCTAGGTTTCATTAGATCTAAGCAAACACAAGATAGATCTAGCCTAGCATGGTGGAATTAAGACAAGTACAAGATATAGACAACCAACACATAGACATATTGATTGAATTAGAAGAACACTTATCTCAATTACACATGAAAGGGTTCAAGGGCTGAAAACCCTTGAAAAACCTGTAAAATTCATAATAGGTTCGGCCTTAGGGTTTCTCCAAAACTTTTCTTTTTTTATGAATGAAAATTAGAAAACTATATATAAGAAATTGAGGCTGACGGCGTCAAGACCAAATAGGTGACGCCGTCATCTCGCCTCCAAAAGAATTCTCGGACTGCCTTGATCTACATCTGACGCCGTCATGTATTAGCTTTTTCCAGGCCGTCACGTATTTTACTCTTGACGCTCTTCCTTATGACGCCTTCATTTCAGTACTGGGTCGTCATGCAATTTACTCTTGACGCCGTCAAATTGTTGCTCTTGACGCCGTCACCTACTGTTCCCAGCTTGGAAAATTAAGTCTTTGGCGTTTTCTTCACTTTTATGCTCCAAAAACGTTCGAATTGCTTCCTTTTCCAGATTTCTCTCCCAAAGTATCTAAAATCACAAAAGGAACGATTTAGGGCAATATTTGATCAAATAAATTTAATTCCGGGCTTAAATGACCCCCTAAAAGTGGTTCATTTTTTGCCTCAACATATACCCTTACACTTGAGATTTGCTTGTCCTCAAGCAAATGCGCTTTTATTCTACTCAAAATACAAGTTAGGGGTCATTTAACACTAATATAAAAGTAATTACAACAAATAATCATTCCACTAAAGACCAATAGACAAGCACGGAGGTCATATACTAGCACCTCACAAATAGTGTTTAGATACTCACATCTCTCGGGTGTAATAAAGTATAAATTATAATATGGAAACGGAAGATATCTCTCACTACCTGTCATAGCAAATTAGATTACCATAGGCATGGGAAAGGATCAAACCTCCACCACATGGCGTAAGCACCTAGGATAAACTATCAAAGAGGTCTTTTAAAGGGGTTGTAACGTTAGGTGTAGGGATATGAAATACACGGTTTTGTTGGATATAGGCAGACTTTACTGGTGGCGAGTTAACAATCTTAGTTAATTACATGTACAATGTGGCGTTGCTAAGCCAAGACTAGACTCGACTTAAGCTAATAAATGAAAAATAACAAAAACATAAAATAAACATAGAATGAAACGGGATGGTAGTCCGTATGTTTTTTTCTTTTTCTTGTTTTTTCGAATTTTTTTTTTTTTTTTTTTTTTTTTTTTTTTTTTTTTTTTGCATACACTTTTACCCTACCATCCAAAATAATAAATCATAGGGAATGAAAATTCCCCTTACACTTGAATTTTTACATACTTTACAATAAACTAATCTAATGACTCGAATTAAGAAAATCAAAACACTTGGAGTACTTTTAAGATTAACGTACATACGGGGGTAATAAATGATGTTCTTCCCCATTACTCCACAAAATAAG
Source organism: Artemisia argyi (assembly GCA_030686995.1). NCBI lineage: Eukaryota > Viridiplantae > Streptophyta > Magnoliopsida > Asterales > Asteraceae > Artemisia > Artemisia argyi. Next base: position 227,501 of record JARVZY010011194.1, on the reverse strand, counting down.
TACTTTACCCATGAGTCTCAATCGTCCCAAAACAATATGTACAAGGATATGACTCAACTTATCAACCATGTAATCAATTAGATAGTTAAATTAGGGTTTAACAAATAACAATAATGCACTAAAGATGAGCGCATACACGGAAGGCTAAGGCGATTTGGGTGTACATTTAAGTGGGGTGTAACAAATTCTTCCTTTAAGAAAAATGCGTAAAGTTAGAAACGAAAAGATAGGCTCGGAGGGGTGTACTAGGGGTTTCGTGTACTAAAAATGAGTACAACGCTAAGGTGTGGGAAAAATTAATTGACTTAACTAGCCAAGTAATATGACTTAAATGGTCAAGTAATGATGATACGGGTTTAACACAAGGGTGATCCTAATGCCTCATATCATGTAGTAAATCCTACTACACGAATGTAGTCTCACTAGCGGTCTCGGGATGCATCACTAACGCAAGTTCTAGAATCTAAATGCTACCGGTACACTCATAAGCACTAATAGTAAATGCTTTTCCTATCAAATCTAAAGGCGAACCTCACATATTTGGGTGGAAAATTTTTCTGAATATACGGTTTTGTGCTAGTCATACAATCTCCTATCCATGAGACGCTTGCTATGGCTAAAGTTTCACTCCAAAATGTTGTAAAAAATTTTAAATTTGGCGCTAAAATTTCACTAACAAATATTTCTCATAGTTTTATTACACATCTACCATCAAACAAACAAACTCAAGCGAAAGTGTATATGTAAGGTATCATCATTTTACCCTCCCCTTAAACTTAAGATGAACATTGTCCCCAATGTTCAAGTAAAGAATGTAAAAGTGAAAAAGTAAAAAGAATGAAATCAAATACTCTCCTGATTCGCTCGGTATGGATAATTAGGTGGCCAGGTTAAATCTTCCTCCAAGAAAATGAACAATCAAAGCTTTCCTTCCAGAATATAAATCATCTTCTTGGCATACATAACCTATAAATCCTGAGAAAACAAACAAAGCAACCTCGCATAAAATCGGCGGCAATCTATATAAGTTACTAAATCCTAGAAAACAAAATAAGATATAATGCTTGTGGAATGAAGTTTGCAGATTTCCTGGAGATTATAAAACTTAATAATCCAACAAAAACTTTAAGACTCCGTTAGAAAAACAAAACCGGTAAAATTTCCAGATTTTTACACGTGACGCCGTCAAGAGCAAGCTCATGACGCCGTCAGAAGTGACCTGCAGAAATTCTTATGTTAAGTTTCCGGAAAAATTTTGGAAAAACTTGGTCCTACTTCCTGGAAAATCCTGCAAAACTTCATTATGACTCAATACAAGCATTTGACTCTAACAAATACGAATATACATTTTCATTTAATATTGTGGAGAATCATGATCGGTTTGTTTCTTAAAAACATATTTGGGGTTTCCCCTTACACTTATCTTTTGCAAAAATACCTTTAGGTGGAGTAGGCCAAAACAACAAAGTAAAGTATTTCCCCTTTTTAGTTAGAAACATGATCTACAAACAATAAAAATAAAGCATGCATACGAAAGCAAATAACAATCAAACAAAATAAAATCACACAAAGCATGGGTTGCCTCCCAAGAAGAGCTTTTCTTTATTTATGAGTCTTGTAGCTAGACTCAAGGTCATGGGTTACTACGTGACCTCATCGTTGGTTTCACTCTCCGATTGTAAATATTCTTTGTAGAAACCAATCACCTTTTTCTCAATCGCCCCCATAATCCTTTGGGTAAATTCCTTATCGACTTTATACCTTGGTCCTAGAGCCAAGCAATCTTTGTAGAAAAGACTCCTCTTTTCACATACATAATCCATGCCCTTTTTCTTATCCTCTTCATTGATGTCCTCAAAAGCACCAACGTTATCCTTATCAAATCGGGATATAAAGCAAAATTCTTTCATTCTATTAGGCATCCAATAAGTGATCCTATCGCTGTTACTTGCAAATCGGATTGTCCCTTCTATCTCATCATATTCTAACTTGGACTCCTCAACAAACGGTTTACCAAACACGACATTGGACAATCGACAATCAATAACATTAGCAAGATCTTCCACAATCATAAAGTCGGTGATAAAAGTGAAATTCCCAACAAAGACATGTAAACCTTTAACTCTCCCGACAAAGTTACAAACTCCACCGGGGTATTTGGGATCTTTTCTAGGTTCAAGTCTTGTTTTCACTATATCATTATAAACATTTGAGGACATAATGTTGATTGGGGATTTAAAGTCAATGTAAGCATTGTTAACGTGTCTATACCCAATCATACATGGTATCTTAACATTCTTAGGATCGCCTCTCTTTATTTTAGGTTCGATTATAGTGAAAGGAGATCGCGGGTTATCAATAAGATTATTATAATATGCAATCTCCTCCTTAGTAGGGTATAGATTAAAATAATCATTTAGCTTCGGATCTATTTCCCCCTCTTCAAGTTCCTCAGCGACATTCACAAAATCATTAGGCCCTAGGTTCTCATTTGAATACAAGGTGGTCGCTAGGTCACTAAATGCTTGGTCGAGCTCAACCTTAATCAACCTATTAAGCTCCCTAAGTTCCCTAATCTCACTCTCAATTTGTTCACATAACACAGCCACTTCACTAGGGGAAAGGGGTGGATTCGCGTTTTCCATATTGGTCAACGGAATTGTCAATGAATTTTAATTTACTAACAAAGGCACAAAGAAGAAGATAGACTAAAGGAAACCTATAAATAAAAATAAAATCTTACTAGAAAGGAATCTAGCAAGTAGACCTAATAAAAAGAGATTCTAACCTAGACAATAACTATTCCCCAGGCTGCGGCGCCAAAAACTTGATGCGTAGAGATTGCACCAGGCTTTACCTCTCGAGGGATCTCGAGAAGCTTGCAACCCCCACCAGGCAGTGTACCTGATCGTTGTAGTATAGTATAGTGACAAGTACCGGGGGATTGATCGTTCAGCTAGGAATAGTGTCGCTAGGATTAGAAAACCTAATTACTAGTGCTAGAGGTGAAGGATGATTATTTTTGTATTTTTTTTTATTTTTTAGAAAGCAAGTAAATATCTCGGGTTTTGAAGGATTTGGGCGGAATTAGTTGCTAGTCAACTAACCCAATACTAAAGATGCAATCAAAATAAAATACTAGAAATGAAAATAAAACTAAATTAAACTAAGGTTGTGAGCAACAAGTGGAGAAATTGTGTTTACTTAGATTTCACTACTCCCTAGATATCTTTTACATGTTAATTACTTGTTATAGTTGCGTGGATGACGGATTGTATTCCTTAATACCATTCATGGGGTGGCGCACTTAATTCCCTAATCCTATGAGTGCCTACTTCACTCCTATGTCGAGCCGGCTAAGAAGCTCCTAACATAGGATCATTAGAATTTACTCATGCATTAAATACAACCAATAAAACCTAGTGCACGTCAGTTCATGTTCCCTAAGACGTTCAAGCATGTTACCATTTGGAGATCTGCCAGTTTTCTTAAGCCTAACATCGAAATCATTCGTCCAATACAACCATAAACAAGTAATCAACACATAATCAACATCTAGGTTTCATTAGATCTAAGCAAACACAAGATAGATCTAGCCTAGCATGGTGGAATTAAGACAAGTACAAGATATAGACAACCAACACATAGACATGTTGATTGAATTAGAAGAACAGTTATCTCAATTACACATGAAAGGGTTCAAGGGCTGAAAACCCTTGAAAAACCTGTAAAATTCGTAATAGGTTCAGCCTTAGGGTTTCTCCAAAACTTCTCTATTTTTATGAATGAAAATTAGAAAAATATATATAGGAAATTGAGGCTGACGGCGTCAAGACCGAATAGGTGACGCCGTCATCTAGCCGCCAAAAGAATTCTCGGACTGCCTTGATCTACATCTGACGCCGTCATGTATTAGCTTTTTCCAGGCCGTCACGTATTTTACTCTTGACGCTCTTCCTTGTGACGCCTTCATTTCAGTACTGGGCCGTCATGCAATTTACTCTTGACGCCGTCAAATTGTTGCTCTTGACGCCGTCACCTACTGTTCCCAGCTTGGAAAATTAAGTCTTTGGCGTTTTCTTCACTTTTATGCTCCAAAAACGTCCGAATTGCTTCCTTTTCCAGATTTCTCTCCCAAAGTATCTAAAATCACAAAAGGAACGATTTAGGGCAATATTTGATCAAATAAATTCAATTCCGGGCTTAAATGACCCCCTAAAAGTGGTTCATTTTTTGCCTCATCATATATACTTTATTACACCCGAGAGATTTGAGTATCTAAACACTATTTGTGAGGTGCTAGTGTATGACCTCCGTGCTTGTCTTTGGTCATTAGTGGAACGATTATTTGTTGTAATTACTTTTATTTTAGTGTTAAATGACCCCTAACTTGTATTTTGATTAGAATAAAAACACATTTGCTTGAGGACAAGCAAATCTCAAGTGTAAGGGTATTTGATGAGGCGAAAAATGAATTGTTTTTAAGGGGTCATTTAAGCCCGCATTCGAATTTATTTGACCAAATATTGCCCTAAATTGTTCCTTTTGTCATTTTAGGTACTTTTGGAGTGAAATCTGGAAAAGGAAGCATTTTGGACGTTTTCGGAGCATAAAAGTGAAGAAAACGGCAAAGTCTTAATTTTCCTTGCTAGGAACAGTACCTGACGGCGTCACTTGCTTCTTAATGACGGCGTCAAGAGCAATACAAGAGGTGGAAGTGGATGTTTCACGTGACGATCTAGAAAGTTTTGTACTAAGGACATGACGGCGTCACCCAAGGCCGTCATGGTCCAAATATTAGTGACGGCCCAGAGCAACTTTACACATGACGGCGTCAAAAGTGGATCTAGGCAATCCGATTTCATTATGGGCGGCGAGTTGACGGCGTCACAGATTTCTTCTTGACGCCGTCACCCTGTAAAATCTATATATAGTTTTCCAATTTTCATTCATTAGAGTGCAACTTTGGAGAAAAACCCTAGACCGATTTTCACAGCTTTTTCAAGGGTTTTTACCCTTTGAAACCTTTTATGTTCAATTGAGATAAGTACTCTTTCAATTCAATCAATATGTCTATGTGTTGTTTGAATATATCTTACGCTTTTCTTCAATTTAACATGCTAGGCTAGATTTTTTTTGTGTTTGCTTAAATGTAGTGAAACCTAGATGTTAATTATGGATTGATTGTTTGTTTATAGTTGTTACGGATGATTGTATTCGATGTTAGGCTTAAGAAAACTGGCAGACTTCCATTGGTAACATGCTTGAACGTCTTAAGAAACATGATCAGAGGTGTACTATGATTTTTGGTTGTATTTAATGCGTAGGAGAATTCTAATGATCCCATGTTAGGAGCTTCTAACGGCTCGACATAGGAGTGAAGTAGGATCCTATAGAGTTAGGGAATATTGTACACGGCCCTACGACTAATATTAAGGAATACGACCCGTCATCCATGCAATTGTAACAAATTGTCAACCTGTAAAAGATATCTAGGGAATAATGAAACCTAAGTAAACGCGACTTTCCCCATTATTGTTACACCACATTAGTATAATTAGTTTCATTTCATTTTCGTTATTTTATTTTGATTGCATCTTTCGTTATTGGGTTAGTTGACTAGCAACTAATTCCGCCCATTCTTCAAAAAACCGAGATTTTAATTGCTTTTATAAAATATAAAAATACAAAAAGAATCATCCCTCACCCTTAGACTTAATTTAGGAGACTTTCTAATCCTAGCGATACTATTCCAGAGTTGAACGATCAATCCCCCGGTACTTGTCACTATACTATACTACAACGATCATGTACACTGCCTGGTGGGGGTTGTCAGCTTCTCGAGATCCCTCGAGAGGTAAAGCCTAGTGCGATTCCCACGTATCAGACATACTAACTAATACAAGTCCTAATCTAGATACAACACTTCTCGAACTTACACCTTTGTCCGAATACACCCTAACACACCTAATCATGACTTACACACAAGTCGGATATACAATCTTACAATATATACAAATGAGAGAGTTGGAGGAAGAAGAGAATCGTAACACTTGTTACGTTTGTATGTGGACTCAAATAACACTTTGATATATGGACGGTCCTTGATATATACGGACGGTCCCTTAAATATAGGACCGTCCCTATATAAGGGACCGTTCACAGAGGGCGTGTTCTGGGCAAATGTGTTGTGATTTTAGTTATTTTCCATTTTAAATTTGGTTAATTTTTACACATTTAGAAGACAACCATCACACTTAACACAACATAATAGCATGATCCATTCATTCATAACAAAGCATACAAGATTAAAACATACATCACCTAATCAACAAAGATTTATACATTACACAATCCTAAAAGCTATTTATAGAATATCCTAACTTCCTAGAACATGCTTGGCCCAAAAGATAGTCCTCTTCATTGTTTAACTAGACATATAGAGATGTTTAGTTGGAAGGTGGAGAATAAGATGGTGGAGAAGATGGTGGAGCCGAAGGTGGCATGGTTGCAAGAGGAGTTGGTTGAGAAAGAATATACTCAAGGTGGCCAAACATGAGGTGAAGTTCATCTCCTAGGGATGAGATGAGATGAAATTTTTGAAAACAACAAGCACAACCCATGGTATGGTTGTTCACATAGTTGTAGGGAATGGGAAACCCCATGATTGGAGAAGGTGGTAGAGTAGAAGGAGTGTAATCCAAAGGCCCATTTGGTGACGTATTAATTGGATTTGGAGATTTTGGAGTTATAAAGGAAGGTGACAAGTTACTCACGAATTGTGTGTTTGCACCCGAGCTAGAGTGGGTGAGCAAGGGTGATAGGTTTTTTATGAATAATGAAAATGGAGATGAGTTTGTCCTTGAAGAAGATAATGGTCTAGAAGAGGAGAAGGATGTTCCATTTATGGATGGAGTTTTGAGAGGTTCACTTGGTGCTTGATGAAAAGATTGTGGAGTGTTGTCCCTTTTACTTGGTTATCAGTAACTAAAAAGCTAAAGTAACCAAGTTGTATGACTTTTAACAAAGATGTATAAATGATTAACAATAAAGCAACGTAAACATAAGAGATAATATTTTTCAATGTTTAATTCTTTATTAGAAGTTAATCAAAAAGAATCGTACCCAAGTGTTTGCGGAATAACACTTGGGATTGAAACGACAAGTGTGGTATTGACTCCTCACTAAACTCAAACAATGTTGAGTGACAACTTTCAGGACCCACTGAGCTATCTCAGGGGTTATGTTGTTCTTTGGAGGAGTAAAAGTGGTTTGTGAATGCTTTGCATTAATTGCACAAAATTTTCCACTTTTACTCCTCACTTACTACCTATTTATACACAAATATGAACAACCCTATTATACAATGGACCTAAGTGTTCCTCAATAAAATCTTGATAGATTTTATTCTCTGACTTGGGAAACTTCTTTGGGTTAAGTCCAAAAGGCACTTTCTGATGACAGCCTGGTTTTAACCATTTGGGGAAAGTTTGACCTTAAAGTGATAAAGCACTTTAGTGAAATAGATCAAACTTTCCCGCCCAGTCCTGCCAAAACTTCAGTCTTCAAGTCATCAGTCTTCAGTACCATGATAGTTGTTGAGGAGTCTTGGGGTTCAGTGAGTTATTGTCATCCTCACTGAGCCCATCACCTTCTTCTTGGATTCGATCTCAGTCACTGAGTTTCGCCTCACTGAATGGAGAACCTTTCTTCTTAGGCTCGGTCTAAGCATCCTGAAGATGACTCACTGAGATACTGTTCACTCAGTGACTTGTTTATACTTAGGTTATTTTACGTTCAAATCCTTGTTAAAAGAAGATTGGGGAATTCAGTGACCCAACAATCTCCCCCTATTTGAACATACAAATAGCCGAAGTGTTTCTTGATTCAGTATGAGTTTGCAGGGGTCTTCATCTCTTACTGAATGTTGATGTAATTATAAGTAGGACACATAATTTAAACCAAACATCAAAGTTTATTCATAGTTATTACAAGTCCTACAAATTACAAAAAATAAAAAGATAGTTGTTGCAGATCAGATGTTCAGGTGGTATCCAAGGGCTTCAAGCTTTGCTTTCTTTGATCTGAGTAGGTGTCTTTCAGGATGTTCATTGATCATTGCTTCCAAGTCACGGCAGAATCTTTTATTCTCAGCACTCTTGATGGGGGACACCAACATGAGGTATATGAGCAGTGCTTTGACTCCTGCCTTATCCATATCAGACCATCTTTGGAAAACAAGGCTTCCATACTCATCAGTGAAGCATAAGCCTCTTTCAGGAGCTTCAAGGACCACATTGTTCACGAAAGTGATCCCTTCAGGAAGCGACCTGTCACAATCTAGCCCTGGTACTTTGATCACAGGCTCCATCTCAATATGCTTCCTTTTCCTCTTGGAAGCCTTAGATGGTGTAGTCTCTTTTGCTGAGGCAGGAAGAAGTGAGGGTATGTTAAGAGCTTCTGGCATTGCTCTCAGTCTATCGTACCTTTCCTTCAGTGACTTGAGAAGGTTGGGAACTACAACATTGTTCTTCTTGGCAATGATAGGACGAAGCTCATCAAGTTCAGTGATGCCAAAATCAGCAAACCTGAATGGCTTATGGACGTAAAAAATTCTTTGATCACGTCCCCTGAAGACCGTGACCACTGCAAGACCGGTGTTTCTGTGGATTTGAATGTCAATGATGGTTTCAGGTCTTAGCCTTTCTTTCATCACCCAAGTATACTTTTCGATCCTGTGTTTTCTGATTTGAGCGTCCTTCCTGAGCTTGTTTTCCCTTTGTTTTTTGAGAGTGTTTAGCTCTTCTTCCTGAGCCTTTTTAAAGGCTGCACCAGCTTGCTCAGTTTCTAGTGCCTCAGAATCCAAACCAATCTTTTCAGCTTCCTCGTGAACAACCTGAATAAGAGCAGGCTTGCTCATTCTCTCTTCTTCAGCCACCTTTAGTAGTATCTCAGTCCTTTCCATGTGAGCTTGAATTTTGGCATTGGTGAGATGATGTACTACTCCATTGATTTCAAACAGGACTCTGATAGGTTCATCAGGGTCATATCTGACTATGGTTGAGGCTGGCTTGAGCACAATTTCAGGATCGGAGGTGGTATCAATACTTTTGCCTCTGTCCTGCCTGAGAGTGGAGGAGACTAGTTCCTCTTGTGGTGGAACTTCAGTGATTGGTGTAGCTTCAGTGACATGCTCCCCCTCAGTGTGAGAGGGCTGTCTAGCTTCTTGTTCAACAGTATTAGGGGCTTCAGTAGCATTCTCCCCCTCAACATTTGCCTGAGCGTCAGTGATAGCAAGTGTTGGTTGTACTGAAGAAGAAGTAGATGATCCCTTGAAGGCTTGAAAAATTTCAGTCATCATAGACTTGATCTCCTGAGTATCCTGCTGAATGATGGACACTATGGAGTCAAGTGTAGCCTGTGCTTATTCAAGAGCTATCATCCTGGATCCCAGAGTCCATGCCAGAGAAGTGGACCTTTGGGATTGAGCTGCCACTGATTCTTCCATTTTGGTGAAGGAAGATTTAAGAGACTCCACTATAGTGGTGAGACCCTGAACATTCGAACCCTTTATCAAGTCAAGTAACTCCATGAGGGCCACTGAGTTTACCTGATACGTCTCAGATACCTGAAGAAGCTTCCTGGTGAGTTCAGGATCATCCTTGACTGATTCTTGAACTGACTGAACCCCTACATTCAGCTGGTTAAGGGTTATCAAAAACTGATTCAGGCGAGTGATCATCTGTGTCAGGGAGTGGTTAACTGAGGCATTCTGTTCCCTGACATCATCATCGAAGTCTTCGACAGCATCTTTGAAATTATGATAATGAACCGCCTGTTCAGTGTGCATGTCAAAGACCTCATCAGTGATCCCCCTGTACAAAATGTTAGTAATCTTTTTGATGAATTTGGTGAAGGCTTTCACAGTGAGAGGAGCTTGATCATCTCCTAAGGACTCTGGCTCGGAATGTGTGTCAGCTACGTCATGGTTAGAAGATTGAGGAGACTGAGGAATTGGTTCAGGGACTGTCTCCTCAAGCTTCATGTCATCTCCGGCCTTAAAAACTTCCTCATCACTGTCAAATTCATCATCAGAATACAAAACCGCCTGAGCATCAGCTAAGGACTGAATCTGCAAAACAAGGTTATCCGGCTCCTCTTCATAAGAAGACTTGCCTTCGTTTTGGATAGTTCCTAACCTCTCAAATCCGGTAGACTGGGTTTTATCTACCTGGTCCTCAAGGTTAGTTCCCAAGTTATGCGCACCTTCGGGGGTGGTTGTGGATTCCATATCAGCGGGTGGCATTTGTCCCTCTGAATCTTTGTCCCCCGTGATCCATTCAGGCACTGATGGGTGTTTTTTAGTGCCATCCTGAGGAGCCATGAATGTTGTGTCCCTATCAGCGGGTTGTATGTTTCCCTCTGAGTCTTTGGGATGAGTTTTTGTGCCCTCAGAAAAAAGGTTTGATTTGTGAATGTCCTCATCAGGCACCTGAGTGGTTTTGCCCCCCTTTCCAACAGGCTTGTGCTGGCCTGTCGAAGATTTAGGGGCGAGAACTCCCTGTTGCTTGGGTTGTGATTTACCCGAGCCTTTGGTAGGATGTGAATGTTTGTGAATCCCCTTCTCAGTGGAGTAGTGCTGCCCCACCAAGGGTATAGGACCCCTTACTCCCTGATACTCTGGTTGTGATTTGCCAGAGTCTTTAGCAGGATGTGAAGGTTTGGTTGGTTCCAACCCCACTGACTTTTTTATGTCAGCAGAGCCTTTGGGAATGGGTTCGCCCGAGGACACTGAGTGTGATGTCTCAGTGCCCTCCGTTGGCCTTTGTTTTGGGGCCAAAGATTGGCTAATGATCCTGAGGGTATCTTCAGTCAGGGTCTGTTGTTGTTGTTGCTGCCCCCTATTGTAAGGATTAGGGGCATAGGTCTCAGTGGCGAGTGGCTTGGGTTGGGCCACCTTCCTGGACCCCTGTCCCTTCTTCCTCTTCACCTTTTTGGTGCGAGAGGGAATTGGTGAAATGATGTTGTCACCCTGGATAGCAGTTAGCATATATGTGGTCAGGGCAACAGGTGTTACCACATTAGGGTCACGTGAGTAATTTGCCTTATGTAAGACATCAGATTCAAAGCCGACACTGTCAGGCTTGATATACTCAGACCCTAATAGGTCATTCAGGGCACAGGAAATGAATCTAGGGTAAGACATGTGTTTTTGCTTAGACTTCCCACCCAATTTGCCTATGAGGTCCCTGAAGATAATTTCTCCAAGGTCAATCTTTGAGAAAATTGCAAAAATTGTCCTTGTGGTTTGGCCAAATTGCACGTTTCGTCCTTACTATTCATTAATTGCAAAAATGGTCTGGATTTGGCACTGTTTCATTCACTTTTGGTCCTTTGTCCTTGCAACCACAAGGACGAAACGTGCAATTTGGCCAAACCACAAGGATGATTTTTGCAATGCTGAAGGACCAAAAGTGAATGAAACAGTGCCAAATCTAGACCATTTTTGCAATTAATGAACAGTAAGGATGAAACGTGCAATTTGGCCAAACTACAAGGACGTTTTTTGCAATTTTCTCTCAATCTTTTTACCCTCAATGAGACAGTACACTATCATTGATTGAGTAGTGTTTAGTTGCTCAGTTGAGGATTTATTCCCCCCAAGGACCTGAATTACAAATGTCATCAGGATCCTCCAAGGGGCAGGGAACCATGTTTTGATTATGGGGGCTTTGTTCAGTAGGGCCCCTGGAGTAACATCAGGATGATGTTTATCATAGGGCCCAAGTTCCAAAAGGAGTTGTTTAACTTCCTCTTCAGTAGGTGGGGCTACAAAGGTCTCAGTGTAGTCAAGGCCATTGGCTTTGACAAAGGTATTGTAGTCAAGAGTTAGGAACTTGGTTCCATTCTTCACTGAGAAACTGATTTTGGCCTCCATTGGCGCATCAGGGTTTTCAACCACCGCTGTGCACTAAAATTCCCTCAAGTAGTCATGATAGATGACTGAGGGGGTCTTTGTGAATGTGGTGGTGAGAAAACAGTTTTGTAGGAACTTCACCACATTCCTGTATTCAGAAAACCCTTCAGGGTAGGCAAAGTTCCCCACCACATTGTTTTTGGTGAGGTCTAAGCTTTCCATTTGGAATTCCATATTGGGTGCGTATTTTATGACCTTTGAAGATGCCATTTTAGTTTAATAAAAGGTCTGGTTTTGAACAAAGAAGAAGCACACACAGATTTTGAAAGCAAAAGGATTCTTGAAATAATTTTGCAAGAGTTTTGTTAAGATTTTTAAAGCGTGTGTGTGTTCTTCTTTGTGGGGGTATTTATAGGGTGAGAATTAGGGTAGTGATGTTGCGGATACCAAAGGTTTATATTATTCAACCGAAGCGGCATAATAATATTGGTTTGATATCCGCATTTAATATCACGATTCCCATTGCCCCTATTTTCTCTCACATCATGGGTGAACAGTTGTGAGGCTCTGCAAATAATGCACTTTTGCAGAGAAAAAATCATCACAACTTTTGTGTGTGAGGGAGCATTTAATGCTCAGTGGTGTTTGGTGAGAGAGATGTGGGGGCCCAACGAGTGGATGATAGTTGTGTAAGTGACATATATTCCTATATTTAATAGGAATCAGTTACCTACCTGGGACATTAACTAACTAAGTACTTAGAGCATTTAGTTAGGGTATTCAATGCCATTTTTCATCCTGAGCCCCCTGAATGAATTTTCATTCAATAAAAATGAGTTTTCAGGAAGAGTGTGATCAGGGACCTAGAGAATTTACATCAGGTTGGAACACTTTTGATCAGTTTCCTAATTCTATGTCCAACATGCCTAATTCAGCTTTCAATCTTGTGAAAGTGGGTTCATCTAAAGGTTTTTTGAAGATATCAGCTAGCTGATACTCAGTGGGGATGAAATGTAGTTCAATTTCTCCATTAGTGATGTGGTCCCTGATGAAGTGGTATCTGATGTCAATGTGTTTGGTTCTTTGATGAAGTACTAGATTGTTTGAGATGGCTATAGCACTTGTATTATCACAAAAGATAGGTACCATCTTATCCTGAATGCCATAGTCACTCAGTTGGCTCTTCATCCATAGTACATTTGCACAACATCCTGCAGCAGCCATATATTCAGCTTCAGCTGAGGACATGGCCACTGACTGTTGTTTCTTTGTACTCCAACACACAAGTTTACCACCAAGAAATTAGCAGGATCCTGAAGTACTTTTCCTATCCATATTACATCCTGCATAGTCAGAGTCAGTGTACCCTTTGAGATCAAATCCTGAACATTTTAGGTATACAAACCAAGGTTTGGAGTACCCTTTAGGTAGCTGATGATTCTCTTGACAGCAGTGAGATGTGATTCTTTAGGGTCAGCCTGGTATCTTGCACACAGGCAGACTGAAAATTGGATATCAGGCCTTGAGGCAAGTAAGTACATCAGGGAGCCAATCATTCCTCTGTATTGGGTTTGATTCACTGATTTTCCAGTGAGATCAGGGCCAAGGTTGTTTGGAGGAACCATAGGAGTTTTCACTGAGGAGCAGTCAGTGAGCTCATACTTCTTCAGTAGGTTCCTGAGGTATTTTTCTTGGCAAATGGATATTCCCTTTTCAGTTTGTTTAATTTGGAGTCCAAGAAAGTATGTAAGTTCACCCATCATGCTCATTTCAAACTTTGTGGTCATCAGTTTCTCAAACTATTTGCAAAGTTTGTAACTTGTTGAGCCAAAGATGATGTCATCAACATATACCTGGACAAGAATGACATCACTCTTTGTTCTGTAGATGAATAGTGTGTTGTCAATCTTTCCTCTGACAAACTTGTTTTGGATCAGGAAGGCTGAAAGAGTTTCATACCATGCCCTGGGAGCTTGTTTCAGTCCATAAAGGGCTTTGTTAAGCTTGTAGACATGGTTGGGGTATTCATTACTTTCAAAACCATGAGGCTATTGCACATAAACATCTTCTTTGATGTTACCATTCAGGAATGCACTTTTAACATCCATTTGGTAAACTTTAAAGTTCATGTAAGTTGCATAGGCAAGGAAGATCCTGATGGCTTCCATTCTAGCAACAGGTGCAAAGGTTTCCTCATAGTCCATACCTTCCTGTTGATTATATCCTTTGGCAACCAGTCTTGCTTTGTTTTTGATGACTGTGTGATGAGGCGAAAAATGAACCACTTTTAGGGGGTCATTTAAGCCCGAATCCGAATTTATTTGATCAAATATTGCCCTAAATCGTTCCTTTTGTGATTTTAGGTACTTTGGGAGAGAAATCTGGAAAAGGAAGCAATTCGGACGTTTTTGGAGCATAAAAGTGAAGAAAACGCCAAAGTCTTAATTTTCCATGCTGGGAACAGTAGGTGACGGCGTCAAGAGCAAAACCTTGACGGCGTCAAGAGCAAATTTCATGAATTTCCATGACGACCCAGAACAGATTTGACGGTGTCACGTAGGAAGGGAGTCAAGAGTAAAAGAGTCGTGATGGCCAGGAAGTATTTAAGTCTTGACGGCGTCAGAAATAGATCTAGGCAGTCCGAGAAGAGTTTTGGCGGCGAGGTGACGGCGTTTCATTGTTTGTCTTGACGCCGTCATACCTGTTTTTCTATATATAGTTATCTAATTTTCACACATTAAAGAGAGAAGTTTTGGGAGAAACCCTAAGTACGATTTTGGTGTAACTTTACAGGTTTTTCAAGGGTTCCAACCCCTTGATACCTTGCCTGATTAATCAAGATAAGTGTTCTTCTAATTCAATCAATATGTCTATGTGTTGGTTGTCTATATCATGTTCTTGTCTTAATTCTATCATGCTAGGCTAGATCTATCTTGTGTTTGCTTAGATCTAATGAAACCTAGATATTGATTATGTGTTGATTACTTGTTTATTCTTGTCTTGGATGAAGGATTTATATGTTAGGCTTAAGAAAACTGGCAGATCTCCAAATGGTAACATGCTTGAACGTCTTAAGAAACATGAACCGAGGCGCACTAGGTCTTTATTGGTTGTATTTAATGCATGAGCCACTGTTTACAATCCCTATAGTTGTGCTGGGCATGGTATAGGAGGAGATAAGAGCTCATAGAATTGGGGAGTTATGTGTGCCACCCCATGAATGGTATTAAGGAATACGATCCGTCATCCATGCAATTATAACAAGTAATTAACGTGTAAAAGATGTCTAGGGAGTAGTGAAATCTAAGTAAACACATTTTCTCCAATTACTGCTCACAACTTTAGTTTAATTAGTTTATTTTCATTTTTAGTATTTTATTTTGATTGCATCTTAGTATTGGGTTAGTTGAATAGCAACTAATTCCGCCCAAATCCTTCAAACCCCGAGATTTTATTTGCTTTCGTAAAAATATAAAAAGACAAAAATAATCATCCCTCACCTTTAGAACTAGTATTTAGGCTTTCTAATCCTAGCAACACTATTCCTAAGCTGAACGATCAATCCCCCGGTACTTGTCACTATACTATACTACAACGATCAGGTACACTGCCTGGTGGGGGTTGTAAGCTTCTCGAGATCCCTCGAGAGGTAAAGCCTGTTGCGATTCCCACGCATCAAGTTTTTGGCGCCGCTGCCGGGGAATAGTTATTGTCTAGGTTAGAATTTCTTTTTATTAGGTCTACTTGCTAGATTCCTTTCTAGTAAGATTTTATTTTAAATTTTTTGGTTCTCTTTAGTCTATCTTTTTCTTTGTGCCCTTTGTTTGTAAAACCAGTTTCATTTGTCTTCATGGCGGATGAAATTCTATTTAGATCATTAACTATAGAGGAACAATTAGTTTACTCGGATAGATTTGCTTCCTGTTGTTCCAATGAATTTTTAAGTGATCTTAGATATATACAAGAAGAGATGGGTGTAAAGTTTGATAGGTTTGATGAGTTATACGCATGTGTGGCCTATATTAAACAATCATTGTTAGGATCAATTCCTTTTAGTAAGACCCTTTGGAAAAATTTTGAGGAAAGCCTCCTAACAGTGAACCATGAGTTCAATGAATTGATGGATTTGTATACATCACAACTTGAAGAAACAATTATGGAGGATTTAGCCGAGCATGATCATATTGAGCAAAAAGACCTAGGTTTTATGATCAATGACTTGGAATCTCAAGGAACACATGATGAGGATATAGATGATATTGAGATAAAGAAGGATGAGGTAAATAACACAAACCTACAAAGTACCCCACAAGTCCTACCATTATTTGAAGCATACACACCACCCGTGACTTATTCGAATGAAGTAGAGGAGACAATAGGAACCCCAGTAGAGGTAGAGCCCTTAGACCAAACGCAATTAGAAGAAATAGTTTTGAATACTTGTAGTCATAACCTTTCTTTTAGTTCTATGGAAGTTCCTAGTTTTGATGAACCGAAGCCTCAACTAAAACCATTACCTAATCTTCCATCCTTGGATGAAAATTTAGGAATTGAATTAGGTCCCGATCCACCCATCAAACCATTTAGTCCGGGTAGTCTTAGGATAAAGGTAGTGAAATCTAAGCCTTGTAGAGAGGAAACCAATATAGGAGTGGAAAATGACCTTACATGCTTACATCACCCATTTATGTTTGATCACAAGAAATATTATGGGTTTAAACCGGGTTTATTAGGTTAAGATGGATCCCCAACTAGTAATCTCTTGAAGTTGATTGAAAATGATCCCTTTCTAGGAGAAAATCTTAATCCACCCATTAACCCGATTGAATTAGGTAAGGTTATGATGATAGGAGCACAGCCCTTTGAGCATATAATTCATCCACCACTCTTTCCTCACGTGGCATACTTCCACCGAGATGGTGTGTATCGCTACTTCCACGCGCACTTAATTCAAAGTGTAGGGAAAACCTCCCCTATCTTTGTTAAATAAGGGTAGAGTCAGGCTCGTGACTCGAACAAAAACAAGCGCTCATTGGGAGGCAACCCATGCTTTGTGTGATTTTATTTTGTTTGTTTGTTATTTGCTTCCGTATGTATGCTTTATTTTTATTGTTGGTACATCATGTTTCTAAACTAAATAGTAGAAATACTTTACTTTGTTGTTTTGGCCTAGTCTTAACTCCACCTAAAAGTATTTTTGCAAAAGATAAGTGTAAGGGGAAACCACAAATATGTTTTTAAGAAACAAACCGATCATGATTCTCCACAATATTAAATGAACATGTATATTCATATTTGTTAGAGTCAAATGCTTGTATTGAGTCATAATGAAGTTTTGCAGGATTTTCCAGGAAGTAGGACCAAGTTTTTTCCAGAAATTTTCCGGAAACTTAACTTAAGAATTTCTGCAGGTCAATTCTGACGGCGTCAGGAGTTTACTCTTGACGGCGTCAGGAGTTAAAATCTGGAAATTTTACCGGTTTTGTTTTTCTAACGGAGTCTTATAGTTTTTGTGAATTATTAAGTTTTATAATCTCCAGGGAATCTGCAAACTTCATTCCACAAGCATTATATCTTATCTTGTTTTCTAGGGTTTAGTAACTTATATAGAATGCCGCCGATTTTTCGCGAGGTTGTCTTGTCTATTTTGTCAGGTTTTACAGGTTATGTATGACAAGAAGATGATTTATATTCTGGAAGGGAAGCTTTGATTGTTCATTTTCTTGGAGGAAGATTTAACCTAGCCACCCTATTATCCATACCGAGCGAATCAGGGGAGTATTTGATTTCATTCTCTTTATTTTTTCACTTTTACATTCTTTACTTGAACAATGGGGACAATGTTCATCTTAAGTGTAAGGGGAGGGTAAAAAGATGATACCTTACATATGCACTTTCACTTGTTAGTGCAATTTTAGCGCCAAATTTAAAATTTTTTACAACATTTAGGAGTAAAACTTTAGCCATAGCAAGCGTCTCATGGATAGGAGATTGTATGACTAGTACATAACCGTATATTCAGAAAAATTTTCCACCCAAATATGTGAGGTTCGCCTTTAGATTTGATAGGAAAAGCATTTACTATTAGTGCTTATGAGTGTACCGGTAGCATTTAGATTCTAGAACTTGCGTTAGTGATGCATTCCAAGACCGCTAGTGAGACTACATTCGTGTGGTAGGATTTACTACATGATAAGAAGCATTAGGATCACCCTTGTGTTAAACCCGTATTATAATTACTTGACCATTTAAGTCATATTACTTGGCTAGTTAAGCCAACTAATTTTTCCCACACCCTTAGCGTTGTACTCATTTTTAGTACACGAAACCCCTAGTACACCCTTCCGAGCCTATCTTTTCGTTTCTAACTTTAAGCATTTTACTTAAAGGAAGAATTTGTTACACCCCACTTAAATGTACAACCAAATCGACTTAGCCTTCCGTGTATGCGCTCATTTTTAGTGCATTATTGTTATTTGTTAAACCCTAAGTTAACTTTCTAATTGATTACATGTTTGCTAAGTCGAGTCATATCCTTGAACGTATTGTTTTGGGACGATTGAGACTCATGGGTAAGTACTTATTTTATGGAGTAATGGGGAAAAACATCATTTATTACCCCCATATGTACGTTAATCTTAAAAGTGCTCCAAGTGTTTTGATTTTCTTAATTCGAGTCATTAGTTTAGTTTATTATAAAGTATGTAAAGATTCAAGTTTAAAGGAAATGTTCATTCCCTATGATGTATTATTTTGGATGGTAGGGCAAGAGTGTATGAAAAAAAAATAAAAAAAATAAAAAAATAAAAAAATCGAAAAAACAAGAAAAAGAAAAAAAAAATAATAGAAAAAGAAAAAAAGAGAAAAAAAAACATACGGACTACCATCCCGTTTCATTCTATGTTTGTTTTATGTTTTTGTTATTTTTCATTTATTAGCTTAAGTCGAGTCTAGTCTTGGCTTAGCAACGCCACATGATACATGTAATTGACTAATATTGTTAACTCGCCACTAGTAAAACTTCCTTTATCCAACAAAACCGTGTATTTCATATCCCTACACCTAACGTTACAACCCTTTAAAAGACCTCTTTGATAGTTTATCCTAGGTGCTTACGCCATGTGGTGGAGGTTTGATCCTTTCCCAAGCCTATGGTAATCTATTTTGCTATGACAGGTAGTGAGAGATATCTTCCATTTCCATATTGTAATCGATACTTTATTACACCCGAGAGATGTGAGTATCTAAACACTATTTGTGAGGTGCTAGTGTATGACCTCCGTGCTTGTTTATTGGTCTTTAGTGGAACGATTATTTGTTGTAATTACTTTTATATTAGTGTTAAATCACCCCTAACTTGTCTTTTGAGTAGAATAAAAGCGCATTTGCTTGAGGACAAGCAAATCTCAAGTGTAAGGGTATATGATGAGGCGAAAAATGAACCACTTTAGGGGGTCATTTAAGCCCGAATCCAAATTTATTTGATCAAATATTGCCCTAAATCGTTCCTTTTGTGATTTTAGGTACTTTGGGAGAGAAATCTGGAAAAGGAAGCAATTCGGACGTTTTTGGAGCATAAAAGTGAAGAAAACGCCAAAGTCTTAATTTTCCATGCTGGGAACAGTAGGTGACGGCGTCAAGAGCAAATTTCATGAATTTCCATGACGACCCAGAACAGATTTGACGGCGTCACGTAGGAAGGGCGTCAAGAGTAAAAGAGTCGTGACGGCCTGGAAGTATTTAAGTCTTGACGGCGTCAGAAGTAGATCTAGGCAGTCCGAGAAGAGTTTTGGCGGCGAGGTGACGGCGTCACATTGTTTGTCTTGACGCCGTCATACCTGTTTTTCTATATATAGTTTTCTAATTTTCACACATTAAAGAGAGAAGTTTTGGGAGAAACCCTAAGTACGATTTTGGTGTAACTTTACAGGTTTTTCAAGGGTTCCAACCCCTTGATACCTTGTATGATTAATCAAGATAAGTGTTCTTCTAATTCAATCAATATGTCTATGTGTTGGTTGTCTATATCATGTTCTTGTCTTAATTCTATCATGCTAGGCTAGATCTATCTTGTGTTTGCTTAGATCTAATGAAACCTAGATATTGATTATGTGTTGATTACTTGTTTATTCTTGTCTTAGATGAATGATTTATATGTTAGGCTTAAGAAAACTGGCAGATCTCCAAATGGTAACATGCTTGAACGTCTTAATAAACATGAACCGAGGCGCACTAGGTCTTTATTGGTTATATTTAATGCATGAGCCACTATTTACAATCCATATAGTTGTGCTGGGCATGGTGTAGGAGGAGATAAGAGCTCATAGAATTGGGGAGTTATGTGTGCCACCCCATGAATGGTGTTAAGGAATACGATCCGTCATCCATGCAATTATAACAAGTAATTAACGTGTAAAAGATGTCTAGGGAGTAGTGAAATCTAAGTAAACATATTTTCTCCAATTACTGCTCACAACTTTAGTTTAATTAGTTTATTTTCATTTTTAGTATTTTATTTTGATTGCATCTTAGTATTGGGTTAGTTGAATAGCAACTAAATCCGCCCAAATCCTTCAAACCCCGAGATTTTACTTGCTTTCGTAAAAATATAAAAAGACAAAAATAATCATCCCTCACCTTTAGAACTATTATTTAGGCTTTCTAATCCTAGCGACACTATTCCTAAGCTGAACGATCAATCCCCCGGTACTTGTCACTATACTATACTACAACGATCAGGTACACTGCCTGGTGGGGGTTGTAAGCTTCTCGAGATTCCTCGAGAGGTAAAGCCTGTTGCGATTCCCACGCATCAAGTTTTTGGCGCCGCTGTCGGGGAATAGTTATTGTCTAGGTTAGAATTTCTTTTTATTAGGTCTACTTGCTAGATTCCTTTCTAGTAAGATTTTATTTTTAATTTTTAGGTTCTCTTTTGTCTATCTTTTTCTTTGTGCCCTTTGTTTGTAAAACCATTTTCATTTGTCTTCATGGCGGATGAAATTCTATTTAGATCATTAACTATAGAGGAACAATTAGTTTACTCGGATAGATTTGCTTCCTGTTGTTCTAATGAATTTTTAAGTGATCTTAGATATATACAAGAAGAGATGGGTGTAAAGTTTGATAGGTTTGATGAGTTATGCGCATGTGTGGCCTATATTAAACAATCATTGTTAGGATCAATTCCTTTTAGTAAGACCCTTTGGAAAAATTTTGAGGAAAGCCTCCTAACAGTGAACCATGAGTTCAATGAATTGATGGATTTGTATACATCACAACTTGAAGAAACAATTATGGAGGATTTAGCCGAGCATGATTATATATAGCAAAAAGACCTAGGTTTTATGATCAATGACTTGGAATCTCAAGGAACACATGATGAGGATATAGATGATATTGAGATAAAGAAGGATGAGGTAAATAATACAAACCTACAAAGTACCCCACAAGTCCTACCATCATTTGAAGCATACACACCACCCGTGACTTATTCAGATGAATTAGAGGAGACAATAGGAACCCCAGTAGAGGTAGAGCCCTTAGACCAAATGCAATTAGAAGAAATAGTTTTGAATACTTGTAGTCATAACCTTTCTTTTAGTTCTATGGAAGTTCCTAGTTTTGATGAACCGGAGCCTCAACCAAAACCATTACCTAATCTTCCATCCTTGGATGAAAATTTAGGAATTGAATTAGGTCCCGATCCACCCATCAAACCATATAGTCCGGGTAGTCTTAGGATAAAGGTAGTGAAATCTAAGCCTTGTAGAGAGGAAACCAATATAGGAGTGGAAAATGACCTTACATGCTTACATCACCCATTTATGTTTGATCACAAGAAATATTATGGGTTTAAACCGGGTTTATTAGGTCAAGATGGATCCCCAACTAGTAATCTCTTGAAGTTGATTGAAAATGATCCCTTTCTAGGAGAAAATCTTAATCCACCCATTAACCCGATTGAATTAGGTAAGGTTATGATGATAGGAGCACAGCCCTTTGAGCATATAATTCATCCACCACTCTTTCCTCACGTGGCATACTTCCACCGAGATGGTGTGTATCGCTACTTTCACCCGCACTTAATTTAAAGTGTAGGGAAAACCTCCCCTATCTTTGTTAAATAAGGGTAGAGTCAGGCTCGTGACTCGAACAAAAACAAGCGCTCCTTGGGAGGCAACCCATGCTTTGTGTGATTTTATTTTGTTTGTTTGTTATTTGCTTCCGTATGCATGCTTTATTTTTATTGTTGGTACATCATGTTTCTAAACTAAATAGTAGAAATACTTTACTTTGTTGTTTTGGCCTAGTCTTAACTCCACCTAAAAGTATTTTTGCAAAAGATAAGTGTAAGGGGAAACCCCAAATATGTTTTTAAGAAACAAACCGATCATGATTCTCCACAATATTAAATGAACATGTATATTCGTATTTGTTAGAATCAAATGCTTGTATTGAGTCATAATGAAGTTTTGCAGGATTTTCCAGGAAGTAGGACCAAGTTTTTCCAGAAATTTTCCGGAAACTTAACATAAGAATTTCTGCAGGTCAATTCTGACGGCGTCAGGAGTTTACTCTTGACGGCGTCAGGAGTTAAAATCTGGAAATTTTGCCGGTTTTGTTTTTCTAACGGAGTCTTATGGTTTTTGTGAATTATTAAGTTTTATAATCTCCAGGGAATCTGCAAACTTCATTCCACAAGCATTATATCTTATCTTGTTTTCTAGGGTTTAGTAACTTATATAGAATGCCGCCGATTTTACGCGAGGTTGTCTTGTCTATTTTGTCAGGTTTTACAGGTTATGTATGACAAGAAGATGATTTATATTCTGGAAGGGAAGCTTTGATTGTTCATTTTCTTGGTGGAAGATTTAACCTAGCCACCCTATTATCCATACCGAGCGAATCAGGGGAGTATTTGATTTCATTCTCTTTACTTTTTCACTTTTACATTCTTTACTTGAACATTGGGGACAATGTTCATCTTAAGTGTAAGGGGAGGGTAAAAAGATGATACCTTACATATGCACTTTCGCTTTAGTTTGTTTTGTTTGATGGTAGATGTGTAATAAAACTATGAGAAATACTCGTTAGTGCAATTTTAGCGCCAAATTTAAAATTTTTTACAACATTTAGGAGTAAAACTTTAGCCATAGCAAGCGTCTCATGGATAGGAGATTGTATGACTAGCACATAACCGTATATTCAGAAAAATTTTCCACCCAAATATGTGAGGTTCGCCTTTAGATTTGATAGGAAAAGCATTTACTATTAGTGCTTATGAGTGTACCGGTAGCATTTAGATTCTAGAACTTGAGTTAGTGATGCATTCCAAGACCGCTAGTGAGACTACATTCGTGTGGTAGGATTTACTACATGATAAGAGGCATTAGGATCACCCTTGTGTTAAACCCGTATTATAATTACTTGACCATTTAAGTCATATTACTTGGCTAGTTAAGTCAACTAATTTTTCCCACACCCTTAGCGTTGTACTCATTTTTAGTACACGAAACCCCTAGTACACCCCTCCGAGCCTATCTTTTCGTTTCTAACTTTAAGCATTTTACTTAAAGGAAGAATTTGTTACACCCCACTTAAATGTACAACCAAATCGCCTTAGCCTTCCGTGTATGCGCTCATTTTTAGTGCATTATTGTTATTTGTTAAACCCTAAGTTAACTTTCTAATTGATTACATGGTTGCTAAGTCGAGTCATATCCTTGTACATATTGTTTTGGGACGATTGGGACTCATGGGTAAGTACTTATTTTATGGAGTAATGGGGAAGAACATCATTTATTACCCCCATATGTACGTTAATCTTAAAAGTGCTCCCAGTGTTTTGATTTTCTTAATTCGAGTCATTAGTTTAGTTTATTGTAAAGTATGTAAAGATTAAAGTGTAAGGGAAATGTTCATTCCCTATGATGTATTATTTTGGATGGTAGGGCAAGAGTGTATGAAAAAAAAAAAAAAAAAAAAAAAAATAGAAAAAGAGAAAAAGAGAAAAAAACATACGGACTACCATCCCGTTTCATTCTATGTTTGTTTTATGTTTTTGTTATTTTTCATTTATTAGCTTAAGTCGAGTCTAGTCTTCGCTTAGCAACGCCACATTATACATGTAATTGACTAAGATTGTTAACTCGCCACCAGTAAAACTTCCTTTATCCAACAAAACCGTGTATTTCATATCCCTACACCTAACGTTACAACCCTTTAAAAGACCTCTTTGATAGTTTATCCTAGGTGCTTACACCATGTGGTGGAGGTTTGATCCTTTCCCAAGCCTATGGTAATCTATTTTGCTATGACAGGTAGTGAGAGATATCTTCCGTTTCCATATTGTAATCTATACTTTATTACACCCGAGAGATGTGAGTATCTAAACACTATTTGTGAGGTGCTAGTGTATGACCTCCGTGCTTGTTTATTGGTCTTTAGTGGAACGATTATTTGTTGTAATTACTTTTATATTAGTGTTAAATCACCCCTAACTTGTCTTTTGAGTAGAATAAAAGCGCATTTGCTTGAGGACAAGCAAATCTCAAGTGTAAGGGTATATGATGAGGCGAAAAATGAACCACTTTTAGGGGGTCATTTAAGCCCGAATCCGAATTTATTTGATCAAATATTGCCCTAAATCGTTCCTTTTGTGATTTTAGGTACTTTGGGAGAGAAATCTGGAAAAGGAAGCAATTCGGACGTTTTTGGAGCATAAAAGTGAAGAAAACGCCAAAGTCTTAATTTTCCATGCTGGGAACAGTAGGTGACGGCGTCAAGAGCAAAACCTTGACGGCGTCAAGAGCAAATTTCATGAATTTCCATGACGGCCCAGAACAGATTTGACGGCGTCACGTAGGAAGGGCGTCAAGAGTAAAAGAGTCGTGACGGCCTGGAAGTATTTAAGTCTTGACGGCGTCAGAAGTAGATCTAGGCAGTCCGAGAAGAGTTTTGGCGGCGAGGTGACGGCGTCACATTGTTTGTCTTGACGCCGTCATACCTGTTTTTCTATATATAGTTTTCTAATTTTCACACATTAAAGAGAGAAGTTTTGGGAGAAACCCTAAGTACGATTTTGGTGTAACTTTACAGGTTTTTCAAGGGTTCCAACCCCTTGATACCTTGCATGATTAATTAAGATAAGTGTTCTTCTAATTCAATCAATATGTCTATGTGTTGGTTGTCTATATCATGTTCTTGTCTTAATTCTATCATGCTAGGCTAGATCTATCTTGTGTTTGCTTAGATCTAATGAAACCTAGATATTGATTATGTGTTGATTACTTGTTTATTCTTGTCTTGGATGAATGATTTATATGTTAGGCTTAAGAAAACTGGCAGATCTCCAAATGGTAACATGCTTGAACATCTTAAGAAACATGAACCGAGGCGCCCTAGGTCTTTATTGGTTGTATTTAATGCATGAGCCACTGTTTACAATCCCTATAGTTGTGCTGGGCATGGTGTAGGAGGAGATAAGAGCTCATAGAATTGGGGAGTTATGTGTGCCACCCCATGAATAGTATTAAGGAATACGATCCGTCATCCATGCAATTATAACAAGTAATTAACGTGTAAAAGATGTCTAGGGAGTAGTGAAATCTAAGTAAACACATTTTCTCCAATTACTGCTCACAACTTTAGTTTAATTAGTTTATTTTCATTTTTAGTATTTTATTTTGATTGCATCTTAGTATTGGGTTAGTTGAATAGCAACTAATTCCGCCCAAATCCTTCAAACCCCGAGATTTTACTTGCTTTCGTAAAAATATAAAAATACAAAAATAATCATCCCTCACCTTTAGAACTAGTATTTAGGCTTTCTAATCCTAGCGACACTATTCCTAAGCTGAACGATCAATCCCCCGGTACTTGTCACTATACTATACTACAACGATCAGGTACACTGCCTGGTGGGGGTTGTAAGCTTCTCGAGAGGTAAAGCCTGTTGCGATTCCCACGCATCACTGTGCCATTCTCATCGGTCTTGTTTTTAAAGACCCATTTCATACCAATGATTAAAACACCCTGGGGGCATTCAACAAGGGTCATGACATCATTTCTGTCAAATTGTTCCAATTCATCTCTCATGGCCTGAACCCGACTTTCATAAGTCAGGGCTTCTTTGACATTTTTTGGCTCAATCTCTGAGAGATAGTCACTATAGAGACATATATTGGCAGAGGCGGCCTTGAGTTTAGCAGCCTTGCTTCTTGTGAGCATGCCTTCTGTAGGTTCACCAATGATGTTCATAAGCTCAATGATTTTGGATCTAGTCCAGCTATCTTGAGGTTTGGGATAGGAATTTGAGCTTGAAGGAGCCTGATTAGGTTCAGACTCAGGAACATGAGGTGACTCATCACTATGTGCTTCAATGACATTTGTAGGAACAATTTGCTCTGAGGGTTCCTGAACAATTTGTTCAGTGGTTACAGTCTCATTGGAGACATGCTGAGTTTCAATGAACTCACTAATAGGTGGTTGGGGTAGGTTGTGAGGGATGATGTAATAGGAGACGTCAGCATCAGCTTGGTATTGGGTTGAGGGATTGTTCTCAGGATGATACTTAGGGCTGTAAACGAACCGGACGAACACGAACGGAGCCCTGTCCATGTTCGTTCATTTAATTTTAACCGGACAAATAAACGGACACGGACGCTTAAACGGACGAATTTTCTTGTTCATGTTCGTTTATTAAGAAAATGAATTGTTCATGTTCGTTTATGTTCGTTCATTAAGATACTAAACGAACGCTAAACAAACATAAACGATCGAACATAAATGACAATAGACAAACAAACATAAACTTTATTGAATTCTTCACAATATATTGTTTTATAAAGGTTGCTTTGTTTAAACAAATCAATTTTTAAAATTATAAAATTAAAAGATATGATATATGAACATAAATAGATAAATAAACATAAACGAACTTTAACGAACGCTTAATCGGACGTTCACAAACATAAATGAACGAACGAGACTTTTGTTCATGTTCGTTCATTTAACTAAACGAACGTAAAATATTGTTCATGTTCGTTCATTTAATAAACGAACGAACATAAACGAACTTTTTACCGAACGGTTCATGAAATGTTCACTGAACGTTCAGTTCGTTTACAGCCCTAATGATACTCATCAGGAGGATACCTTGTTGAGTCATCAATACCAATTTCTTCAACTGAGGAATTTGAGAACCTGACGGATTCAGTGCTCTCATCAACAGTAATGTGATAAGTTTCCTCAGTTTGTTGTCTCCTTGTATTGAACACCCTGAAGGCTTTAGAAACCAGAGAATATCCCTGGAAGTATCCATCATCAGCTTTGGCATCAAATTTACCCAAATGATCCTTGTGATTATGAATAAACACAAGACACCCAAATACATGAAAGTAGCTGATGTTAGGGATCCTTCCTTTGAATATCTCATAAGGAGTCTTATTGTGCCTTTTCACAATGATTGACCTATTTTGAGTGTAGCAAGCTGTTTTAACTTCCTCAATCCAAAATTGTTTTGAGAGGACTGAGCCATTTAACATTGTTCTTGCTGCCTCAATGAGTGTTCTATTTCTCCTTTCAGCTACTCCATTTTGTTCAGGAATATAGGGAGAAGTGAAATTTGGAGAAATTCCTTTCTCATCACAGAAACACTCAAGGTCTTGGTTTTTGAACTCAGTGCCATTGTCAGTCCTGATCTTTTTAACTTTGACATCATTTTGATGTTCAATGTTCCTGAAAAATGACATGATGGTTTCAGCTGCCTGACTCTTTTTGGTCAGGAAGTAAACCCAAGTATAT
Organism: Artemisia argyi; assembly: GCA_030686995.1. Taxonomy (NCBI): domain Eukaryota; kingdom Viridiplantae; phylum Streptophyta; class Magnoliopsida; order Asterales; family Asteraceae; genus Artemisia; species Artemisia argyi. The sequence goes on along the minus strand of JARVZY010011194.1, from coordinate 199,780 downwards.
CTTGAGTATTCATCCACTATGACCAGAGTATACTTCTCATGGTGAATAGACATTGGACTGACAGGTCCAAAAAGGTCCATATGAAGAAGATGTAGGCAGCGTTTGATGGAAAAGGTTTGTTTGGTTTTGAATGATGCCCTGTGGTGTTTTCCTTTTTCACAAGCAGAACAAGGCTTGTCTTTGGTATACACCAGGGATGGAAGGCCCAGAACTTTGTTCTGTTTGGCCAGGTTGTTGATGCTCTTGAAGTTGAGATGAGAGAGTCTCCTATGCCATAGCCAGTTGATTGTCTCACTTGCCTTTGAGAATAGACAAGTCCCATTTTGAGTCAGGGATGACATGTCTAGAACATATACATCATCCCTCCTTGGGGCAATCAAGACAACTTCCTTACAACTTCCTTATTGGCATTAAAGATGGTCCCTCTCTTGTCATCAAACTGAACTATGTATTTGGCATCACATAGTTAGGAAACACTTATCAGGTTGTACTTGAGACCATTAACATAAGCTATTCTTGTAAAAACTATACCATTGCAGTTTACTGAACCATAACCTTCAGTGGGAGCTGATGAGTTATCACCAAATACTACTTTGGGTCCTGGTTCTTCCACATATTTGTGCAGAAAACTTTTTACACCAGTCATACTTCTGGAGCATCCACTGTCTAGATGCCAGGTAGGATCCATGATGTGTTTCTACACAAACAGTAAACTGGGTTAGTTTTTCTTGTTGACCCATTTTCTAGTGGGCTTAGTCCTCAGGGACTTCTTGAACTCAGCTAATGAATCATGGTCTGAAGTTGTGTGACCTGAGCTTCCATATGTTTTACATTTTGTGAAGGTTGATGCCTCAGGTGACTGAGAAGTGTTGGTGAGGTTTTTCCTTCTTAACTGAATAACTCTGTCATGTCCCTTGGTTTCATGGGAGGGATCTCCACAGATGTCACAGCAATCTTTCATCATACAATCATCAGGAAGATGATCATTGAAACCACAGTGAGGACATGGCAAGAAAGGCTTAGCCTTCAGTCTTTGTTTGGAAGGTGTGGCATACTGATAGCCTTGAGTTTTGTATAGACCTCTTGCTTTTAAGGAAGCAGTGTGGGGGATGTGATCACAAGTTATGTGGTCCTCTTGTTTGCATATCATGCAGAATAGGACTCTGTAGCATTTATCAGTGCTGTGATTTTGGATAATTGCACAGTTCACATCTCCCTGAAGGTCTGGGTGTGTTTTTTGGTTTGGAAGAACTTGAGGATACTGAGGGCCTATTAGATTTTGAGTCAGAGTTTTTCTCAGTGGACTCAATTTTCTCACTCAGCATCCTGACAAGTTCAGCAAGCTGATCAACCTTTGAGTCAGTGCTTTCAGACTTCACTTCAGTAGGTACTGAAGGTGTTTGGTGTTCAATGGGTGCAGGAGTAGGTCTTTTCAGGATAGTCTGTCACAACCCACAATTTCAGGTCATTCTTCCAAACTTCGACATTTTACTATTCACAAGTTACTATTCATCGATCACTATTCATCGTTTTACTATTCATCGTTTTTTAGGTCAATTTGACATTCCGAGACATATTCAGAAAATTTACTATTCACTTGACACTATTCATTTCCGAGAGGAAACCACTATTCACGTGCATTATTCATGTCATCGTAAATTTAGTTTACGTGTGTTCAAATTCGCGTAACCGTATTGGTTCAGGAGCGAATTCATGCATTATTATCAGGGACACTTCATACGGACTAGAAATAGTCTGCATATCATCATTAGGGCACTTGCATGCTATTCCACTCGTAGGATAACTAAATTTATACTTTTGGTATAATTAACGATTTACGTACGTTTATTTCAAATAAACACTAATACGCGAACGATAAGTGTCTAACATGTCCGACACTCCCGACTATGATCCTAATACCTTTTTATACTCATTTCTATAATATAAAAACTATAATATTAATTTACCCGGTATTTTGGAAATTAACTATTACGTATCGTACGTTTAACTTAATAACGCCAGGTTTTCACCAAAATTAAACGATAATCACCCAAACTCTCCGTACTTGTACCCGACTTATTTTTACAACTTTTATAACTTTATTACGTCCCGAATAACTTCAACAAAACTTATTTTTAACAAACCCGGTACCCGATTAAACCTTAAACCTAAACCTAACCTAACTACACTTTATTACTAACACTAATTTTTACTAACTAACTACCCAACATCTTCCCCTTTTCCCTCCCCAAAACCGGCCAACCCCCCCCCCCCCCCCTAAAGGTCTTCCAACTTTAATAACCTCACCAAACTTATTAATTGTCCACCTAACAATTGTCTCAAGTATATATTAAACTTTTTTTTTACTCATTCATCACAAAATCACTTTTTACTTACACTTAGCAACTTTTCTCTTCATTTTCTTTGAGCTTGGTTCGATTTGGGATAAACAAGGAGCAAGGAGGAAAAATTTTACAAGATCATATCATAAACTAGTTAGTATAATCATCCTTGTTAGAGTTTTGAAATAAAAACTCAAGGATTAGTAAGCTTTTTATCATTTAAACTCTCTAAACCATCAAGTAAGTTTACAAACTCATTTTTATGATTTTTACAAGTTATTATTATGTCTATATATTTTTCTTACAAGATCTTACACATGCATCAACTTGTACCACTTCATTTTTGTATATATTAACTTTCAAGCCCTAGAAATGGAAACATATGAAACTCTTGTTAGACCTAGTGGTTTGATGATATTTTAGGACCCATGACACCCTAAGAAGGTGTATGGTAGGTTTATACTAGCTTTGTGGTGTTTGAAAGTGGATTGATGGAGGATGGAACTAGTTTAGAGACTTGAAAATGGTTTTTGAAACTTTTGAAATACCTACTGTCCCTATTTTAATTTCGTGGGAAAATCAGTAGATGATGACCAAGTTTTGACCAAAGATTTAGAAAATACATTCAAAAACGAAACTTTAGGCGAAAGAATCAATTAAAACGAGTTTATAACGAAGGAGTTATGATTTTTGCAAACTTAACGACGAAAACTACTTTTCAGAAAACTGCTTGCTGTTTGGCAGAATACGACGGGTATTTTGAAGTAGTAAACGTAACTTTAAGGAGCCGAGTTGTCTAAAATATACTAGTATACACAAAGACGAATCCGTGGACATAAAGAACAAGGAAAACGAGCTTGAAACGACAAAGTTATACCCATTCTAACATCGTCAAACTATATATATATATATTTTTTTTTGTCACAAATAAAAATAATAACGTACGTACTAAACGGTAAATTTTCTAGAAAACATTACTAAGGACGATTTCTTATCAAATGAATACGTATGACCCGAGAGAATACTTATACGACGTAACGACGTATTTCAAGGTTTTGATACAAGGATTATAACGTTAACTTTTTCGTACAAGTTATATACTCCTATATATGGAATATATTTTCCTAAGTATGGAAACTATTTTTCTATGACGATAACTAGTGTTTCTAAATTACGAGTGGTATGAGTATCATGTGCATGTGCATTCATTTCATTACGGCTTGATCTAAGTTAGATCATGGTTATTCATTTAGGTTGCGGCTAGTACTCGCGCCTCATTGTCCCGACTACTTTCACCTCATTGCACCATCTTTGTACCATTACTTCGAGGTGAGTTTTCATAGCCCCGTTTTAATTCTATATTTTGATTTCAAATCCCACGGGGGAGAATACATTGCATTACTTATTTTCGTGTACATGCCTAAGTATAAAATTCATACATTGCTTAAGTTTCCTTATTACCACGTCTTGACAAGTCCCCTTTTATTATCATGGACCGTTAATTTCTAGTACTAAGCGAGAGTGAGTGGATAGATCTATCGAGGGTGACGCCTCCATTCGTGTTTGGGTTGCTCCAAATGGAACGAATGCATTTCATGTCTTTATTATTAGAGTGTCTGGTAAACACTCATTGGGGCCAAGTATCGTCTAGCTTCGGGATCATGAGCTTAAGAGCCAATGTATATACTTTCCGGACATCCTATTTCATGGCATTACTTATGGCATTTGTACACTAGATTTTACTTATAAACCTATGATTATTCACCAACTTTATGTTGACCGTTTTTCGCAATGTATTTCTCAGGTAACTAAGGCATTTCACATGGCATTGCATGGAGTCACTTTGTGTATCAAGGCTGACGCGTCACTTTTGGATTTCATGCACTTTGAACTATCGTTTGATTGTACTAAACTTGTTTCCGTAAACCTTTTCTAACTTTTGGGACCTATGTCTTTATAACTCTGAATATTTTGAATGAATCAAACGATGTATTTTCTAAACGACACTTTAGGTCGTTCAATATATCCTGGTTGTGTGCTATGATCCGTTACACCCTCAGGTATTCCATTCCGCTGCCATTCAGGTATTTCGGGGGTGTTACAGATTGGTACCAGAGCTAAGGTTATAGCGAACTAGGTTGCATCATTGACCCTAGACTATAACCACACTATCATAGCATATCATCATTTCATCATAAGTGCATATTTACTTATCACAGAGTCATGTCTTCGTATCCCGACACTGTTGTACTTTACACTATATCCGATTCTGATGATGAGGGTTCTGTGTCCTCTACTGCTGTTTCACCACTTGTTTCTCCTACACCTGAGTTGCCACTCTTGGCATCTGATGGTGACACCGAGCCTTTCGAGGAGGAGGAGACGGCTCCTACTCCCCATGTCCATCCTACTATACCTACTGACATACCATCATCACCTACTACTACTATCCATTCAGAGCCGAGACTTATGTTTCCTAGGGAGAAGACTGTTCAGGGCCCTAGGAAGAGAGTTCGTTATGCTACATGTACTTATAGGAGTCTCCCTAGTCCTACTATGCCTACACCACCACCACCAGCCTTACCCACTACTACCCCTATGCCTACCTCACTCTTGCCGCTTCGGAAGCGCACAAGGCTTACCACTCCAGATTCACCCATTACCGAGACTGATGACTTTTCACCACCACCCGTGTACCACATAGGTGAGAGTTCTAGAGCGGCTGCAGCTAGGGATCCTACAGCCGTTACACTAGAGGATCAGTTTGATGCTCAGCAGGAGCAAGTTGACAGGTTGGGGCATAGAGTTGATGAGATTATCACCCCTCGACTTGAGATTGTTGAGGAGCAGGTTGAGGATTTGATTCAGGGCAGGGTTGGTATTGATGTGTCTTACCATGGACTCGAGGCACGACAGTTGAGGCATCAGGAGGAGATTGAGCTACTTAGGGATGAGTTACCTGAGATTCGAGATAGAGCTCAGGCGACACAGGAGACCCAGTGGGAGCAGGTAGACCAGTTGACATTGCTTCGAGAGAGGGTAGTTGTTTTGGAGCGTAGGGATGCTTCTTCTCGGTTACGACTTGAGCATCTTGAGGAGATCGTGGTTATGATGGATCGTGAGATTCGTCGCTTGAGGGGAGAGCCTGGACCATCTAGAGCACCGGGAGGAGCCTAGACGTAGACTGGTATTATATTAGCTTGTATTATTTTCCTAGTCCCGGGATGTGGGACATAGTTCAAGAACTTGTAGCCTTTTGATTGTTGTACAAACAAAAATTATCAAGTGCGACTCTACTATGTGGAAATGTTGTGCTATATATTATATCGGCCTACATCGACCGAAATTTTCATGTATTATATTCATGTGTTGTGATTATATTTATGATGTTTCGTGGTTGCTCTTTATTATTATCGCATTTATACATGTTGTGGTTGTATCGACACAGGTTGGGGTTATATATACGTGACGTGGTTGTTGTGGTTGTATATATACACTTATCGTGGTGAGGTCTAGACAGATTGTGGTTGTACTCGTACATATCGTGGTTGTATTTATACTTGGTTATGGTTGTATAATTATATACGTGTTGTGGGTGTATATCTTTGGTACGATGACTATTTCTATTATGATTTTTCTCATGGTTATTTCCATTGTGATTTATCAGAAGTATGGCACCAAGGAAGAGTAAGACTGCACCAGAAACACCCGCCATGACTCAAGCCGCTATCCGCAAGTTGGTCAGGGATAGTATTGCAGAAGCTCTAGTGATTGAGAGAGCTGAGGTTGCTGCAAGGGCTGCTGAGACTGCTTCTAATACAGGGACGGTTGAACCACCCACTAATAAGAGGGAATGTACATGGAAAGATTTCAAGATTAGCGATCCTATCAAATTTAAGGGCACTGAAGGAGCGGTTGCTTTAATCCGCTGGTTCGAAAAGACTGAGAACGTATTTCTCATGTGCGGATGCCCGGATGTCAGCAAGGTGAAGTTTGCTACAGGTATGCTTCTTGATGAAGCTATGTCTTGGTGGAATTCGTATGCTCAGCCGATTGGTATGGAAAATGCTTACAAGCTTACTTGGGAGGAATTCAAGAAACTAATGACAAAGAAGTTTTGCCCTCGTACCGAGGTGCAAAAGATGGAAACGGAATTTTATGAGCTTGTGACTAAGGGTGATGACATTGAGACTTATTTCAGGAGATTTCAGGAGTTGGCTGCACTATGTCCAACTATGGTTCCCGATGATGAGAAAAAGATGGAAAACTTTGTTGGTGGATTGCCTGAAAGTGTTCGAGGAGATGTGATTTCTTTTGATCCACAATCAATGGAAGAAGCTATTCGTATAACTCAGAAACTCATGGTTCAAGTGGTCAAAGGGAAAGCTGCTGTCAACAGCAATAACCGTTCAAACAACACCAACTACACCAACACTCGGAACAACAACAACTATAACAACAATCGGAACCGCAATTATCCCAATAACCGGAACAACAATTCAAACAATAACAACAACAACAACAAGAGGAGGTTTGATTACAACCAAGGTGGAAACGCTGTTCAGCCGCCACCTAAGAGACAGGAAGTAGCAAAGGTTTATGCTGCAGGACCAAATGACAGAAAAGGTTACACTGGTAACCTACCTAAGTGCGAAAGGTGTCAGAAGCATCATAACCCAGGTCGTTGTCCAGATATTTGTGGCAATTGCAAGAAGGTTGGTCACCACATCAAAGATTGTAGACTTCCAATCGTGGGTGACAATCAGAAACCACCGGTAACGTGTTTTGGATGTGGAGAACTTGGACACTTTAAGAATGAGTGCCCAAAGAAGAAGAATCAAGGAACTGGAAATCAAAATGGAATGGCTCGAGGAAGAGCTTATGTCATGGGAGGAGACGATGTCAAAGAAGACCCGAATGTTGTTGCGGGTACGTTCCTCGTTAATAATCGTTATGCATCCATTTTATTTGATTCAGGAGCGGATAGAAGTTTTGTTTCTATTGCATTTGCACCTTTGCTTAACATAGAACCGACCCCATTAGACATTTCTTATATCGTCGAATTAGCCGATGGGTCTTTAGTTAACACCAACACCATTGTTCGTGGTTGCACCATAAATTTTCTAAACCATCCATTCAATATAGACCTTATGCCCGTAGAACTTGGAAGTTTCGACGTTGTGATCGGTATGGATTGGTTATCTCGGCATCGAGCGAGAATTATTTGTGATGAGAAAGTTGTTCACCTTCCTTTTAACGGTGAAACTTTGGTTGTTCGCGGAGAGCGAAGTGGAACTAGACTCAGTATTATATCGTGCATTAAAACCGAGAAGTACATAAAGAAGGGTTGTTATGCATTCTTGGCTCACATCACGGAGAAGAAGTCGGATGAGAAACGACTTGAAGATGTGCCAATTGTTAAGGAATTTCAGGAAGTTTTTCCGGAAGAATTGCCAGGACTTCCGCCTACACGCCAAGTTGAGTTTCAGATCGAATTAGTGCCAGGAGCTGCACCGATTGCACGAGCACCGTATAGACTTGCACCTTCGGAAATGCAAGAATTGTCGAATCAACTGCAAGAACTTTTGGACAAAGGATTCATTAGACCGAGTTCCTCGCCTTGGGGAGCGCCGGTTTTGTTTGTGAAGAAGAAAGACGGAACTTTCAGAATGTGCATCGACTATCGTGAACTGAACAAGTTAACGGTTAAGAACCGTTATCCACTCCCCAGAATTGACGACTTGTTCGACCAGTTACAAGGTTCTAGTTTTTATTCCAAGATTGATTTAAGATCCGGTTACCATCAACTTAAAGTTCGGGAAGAGGATATCCCGAAGACGGCGTTTAGAACACGCTATGGTCATTATGAATTTCAAGTGATGCCTTTTGGATTAACTAACGCACCTGCGGTATTTATGGATCTCATGAATAGGGTGTGCAAACCGTATCTTGATAAGTTCGTGATCGTATTCATTGACGATATCTTGATTTATTCCAAGAGTAAGGAAGATCACGAAGAACACCTCAGAACAATCCTGGAACTACTCAAGAAGGAGCAATTGTATGCCAAATTTTCTAAGTGTGATTTTTGGATACGTAGAGTTCAATTTCTTGGCCATGTTATTGATAGCCAAGGTTTACAAGTCGACCCGGCAAAGATCGAGGCAGTTAAGGATTGGGCTACGCCCAAGTCTCCTACGAAAATTCGTCAATTCCTAGGACTTGCCGGATATTACAGAAGGTTTATTGAAGGGTTTTCTAAGATAGCGAAGTCGTTGACAAAGCTGACACAAAAGAATGAGAAGTACGAGTGGGGAGAAAAACAAGAGTCCGCATTTCAATTATTGAAACAAAAGCTTTGTAGCGCACCGATTTTGTCACTACCGGAAGGTATTGAGAACTTTGTGGTATATTGCGATGCTTCGCATAAAGGACTTGGAGCTGTGCTAATGCAAAACGAGAAGGTGATAGCTTATGCATCTAGACAGCTTAAGATACACGAGAAGAATTACACTACTCACGACTTGGAATTGGGTGCGGTAGTTTTTGCACTCAAGATTTGGAGACACTACCTTTATGGTACTAAGTGTGTAATTTTTACCGACCACAAGAGCTTACAACATATACTCGATCAGAAGGAACTTAATATGAGACAACGTCGTTGGCTAGAGTTGTTGAGTGATTACGATTGTGAAATTCGATATCACCCAGGGAAAGCGAATGTTGTAGCAGATGCACTTAGCCGAAAAGAACGACTCAAACCTTTGAGAGTCAAGTCATTGGGAATGACTATCATTTCGCCATTACCATCGAAGATCTTAGAAGCTCAGATTGAGGCTCTCAAAGAAGAAAATCGACCACATGAGAAACTTTATGGTATGACAGAAAGCGAAAATGGCTTTGTAAAGAGATCGGATGGAGTGTTATGCTTCAAGGACCGAAGTTGGATACCACTCTATGGTGGAGTGCGAGAATTGATTATGCATGAATCACACAAGTCGAAGTACTCTATTCATCCAGGTTCGGATAAGATGTATCAGGATCTCAAAAAGCTTTACTGGTGGCCGAACATGAAAGCAGAGATTTCTACGTACGTCAGTAAATGTCTTACTTGTGCTAAAGTGAAAGCCGAACACCAGAAACCGTCAGGACTACTTCAACAACCAGAAATTCCACAATGGAAGTGGGAACGTATTGCTATGGATTTTGTCACTAAACTTCCAAAGACGTCAGGAGGTTTCGATGCTATTTGGGTAATCATTGATCGACTTACCAAATCAGCTCATTTCATACCTATTAGAGAGACTTATTCAATGGAACAACTTGCTAGACTTTATGTCAAGGAAATAGTCTCAAGACACGGTGCACCAGTTTCCATCATTTCCGACAGAGATAGTCGTTTTACTTCAAACTTTTGGCGGTCATTACAAGATTCTTTTGGATCTCAATTAGACATGAGCACTGCTTACCATCCTCAGACCGATGGTCAGAGTGAGAGAACTATACAAACACTTGAGGACATGCTTAGAGCATGTGTGATTGACTTTGGAAATGGTTGGGCTAACCATTTGCCGTTAATCGAGTTTTCTTACAACAACAGTTACCATTCGAGCATTAAGGTTGCACCATTCGAGGCACTTTATGGTCGCAAGTGTCGATCTCCAGTTTGTTGGGCCGAAGTCGGTGAAGTACAATGTACTGGCCCGGAGATGGTACAAGAAACGACAGAAAAGATAATTCAAATTCGAGAGAGACTCAAAACTGCTAGAAGTCGACAGAAAAGCTACGCAGATGTTCGACGCAAACCATTGGAATTTCAGGTCGGAGACAAAGTTATGTTGAAAGTCTCGCCTTGGAAAGGCGTGATACGATTTGGAAAACGCGGGAAATTGAACCCGAGATACATTGGACCATTCAAGATCCTGGAAAGGATTGGTCCGGTTGCTTACAAACTTGAACTTCCGTCAGAACTTAGCAACGTACATAACACGTTTCATGTTTCGAACCTCAAGAAATGTCTTTCGGATGAGTCTGCCATTATACCATTAGAAGAAATACAACTCGATGACAAGCTTAACTTTGTGGAAGAACCCGTTGAAATAATGGATCGCGAGATCAAACAGTTGAAACAAAGTCGAATTCCGATCGTGAAGGTTCGCTGGAATTCTCGAAGAGGACCCGAGTTTACTTGGGAACGAGAAGACCAAATGCGACGCAAGTATCCACAACTTTTCACTGAGCCTATTACCGAGACCAACACTAACTGAATTCAGGGACTGAATTCCTTTTTGGATGGGCGACTGTCACAACCCACAATTTCAGGTCATTCTTCCAAACTTCGACATTTTACTATTCACAAGTTACTATTCATCGATCACTATTCATCGTTTTACTATTCATCGTTTTTGAGGTCAATTTGACATTCCGAGACATATTCAGAAAATTTACTATTCACTTGACACTATTCATTTCCGAGAGGAAACCACTATTCACGTGCATTATTCATGTCATCGTAAATTTAGTTTACGTGTGTTCAAATTCGCGTAACCGTATTGGTTCAGGAGCGAATTCATGCATTATTATCAGGGACACTTCATACGGACTAGAAATAGTCTGCATATCATCATTAGGGCACTTGCATGCTATTCCACTCGTAGGATAACTAAATTTATACTTTTGGTATAATTAACGATTTACGTACGTTTATTTCAAATAAACACTAATACGCGAACGATAAGTGTCTAACATGTCCGACACTCCCGACTATGATCCTAATACCTTTTTATACTCATTTCTATAATATAAAAACTATAATATTAATTTACCCGGTATTTTGGAAATTAACTATTACGTATCGTACGTTTAACTTAATAACGCCAGGTTTTCACCAAAATTAAACGATAATCACCCAAACTCTCCGTACTTGTACCCGACTTATTTTTACAACTTTTATAACTTTATTACGTCCCGAATAACTTCAACAAAACTTATTTTTAACAAACCCGGTACCCGATTAAACCTTAAACCTAAACCTAACCTAACTACACTTTATTACTAACACTAATTTTTACTAACTAACTACCCAACATCTTCCCCTTTTCCCTCCCCAAAACCGGCCAACCCCCCCCCCCCCCCTAAAGGTCTTCCAACTTTAATAACCTCACCAAACTTATTAATTGTCTACCTAACAATTGTCTCAAGTATATATTAAACTTTTTTTTTACTCTTTCATCACAAAATCACTTTTTACTTACACTTAGCAACTTTTCTCTTCATTTTCTTTGAGCTTGGTTCGATTTGGGATAAACAAGGAGCAAGGAGGAAAAATTTTACAAGATCATATCATAAACTAGTTAGTATAATCATCCTTGTTAGAGTTTTGAAATAAAAACTCAAGGATTAGTAAGCTTTTTATCATTTAAACTCTCTAAACCATCAAGTAAGTTTACAAACTCATTTTTATGATTTTTACAAGTTATTATTATGTCTATATATTTTTCTTACAAGATCTTACACATGCATCAACTTGTACCACTTCATTTTTGTATATATTAACTTTCAAGCCCTAGAAATGGAAACATATGAAACTCTTGTTAGACCTAGTGGTTTGATGATATTTTAGGACCCATGACACCCTAAGAAGGTGTATGGTAGGTTTATACTAGCTTTGTGGTGTTTGAAAGTGGATTGATGGAGGATGGAACTAGTTTAGAGACTTGAAAATGGTTTTTGAAACTTTTGAAATACCTACTGTCCCTATTTTAATTTCGTGGGAAAATCAGTAGATGATGACCAAGTTTTGACCAAAGATTTAGAAAATACATTCAAAAACGAAACTTTAGGCGAAAGAATCAATTAAAACGAGTTTATAACGAAGGAGTTATGATTTTTGCAAACTTAACGACGAAAACTACTTTTCAGAAAACTGCTTGCTGTTTGGCAGAATACGACGGGTATTTTGAAGTAGTAAACGTAACTTTAAGGAGCCGAGTTGTCTAAAATATACTAGTATACACAAAGACGAATCCGTGGACATAAAGAACAAGGAAAACGAGCTTGAAACGACAAAGTTATACCCATTCTAACATCGTCAAACTATATATATATATTTTTTTTGGTCACAAATAAAAATAATAACGTACGTACTAAACGGTAAATTTTCTAGAAAACATTACTAAGGACGATTTCTTATCAAATGAATACGTATGACCCGAGAGAATACTTATACGACGTAACGACGTATTTCAAGGTTTTGATACAAGGATTATAACGTTAACTTTTTCGTACAAGTTATATACTCCTATATATGGAATATATTTTCCTAAGTATGGAAACTATTTTTCTATGACGATAACTAGTGTTTCTAAATTACGAGTGGTATGAGTATCATGTGCATGTGCATTCATTTCATTACGGCTTGATCTAAGTTAGATCATGGTTATTCATTTAGGTTGCGGCTAGTACTCGCGCCTCATTGTCCCGACTACTTTCACCTCATTGCACCATCTTTGTACCATTACTTCGAGGTGAGTTTTCATAGCCCCGTTTTAATTCTATATTTTGATTTCAAATCCCACGGGGGAGAATACATTGCATTACTTATTTTCGTGTACATGCCTAAGTATAAAATTCATACATTGCTTAAGTTTCCTTATTACCACGTCTTGACAAGTCCCCTTTTATTATCATGGACCGTTAATTTCTAGTACTAAGCGAGAGTGAGTGGATAGATCTATCGAGGGTGACGCCTCCATTCGTGTTTGGGTTGCTCCAAATGGAACGAATGCATTTCATGTCTTTATTATTAGAGTGTCTGGTAAACACTCATTGGGGCCAAGTATCGTCTAGCTTCGGGGTCATGAGCTTAAGAGCCAATGTATATACTTTCCGGACATCCTATTTCATGGCATTACTTATGGCATTTGTACACTAGATTTTACTTATAAACCTATGATTATTCACCAACTTTATGTTGACCGTTTTTCGCAATGTATTTCTCAGGTAACTAAGGCATTTCACATGGCATTGCATGGAGTCACTTTGTGTATCAAGGCTGACGCGTCACTTTTGGATTTCATGCACTTTGAACTATCGTTTGATTGTACTAAACTTGTTTCCGTAAACCTTTTCTAACTTTTGGGACCTATGTCTTTATAACTCTGAATATTTTGAATGAATCAAACGATGTATTTTCTAAACGACACTTTAGGTCGTTCAATATATCCTGGTTGTGTGCTATGATCCGTTACACCCTCAGGTATTCCATTCCGCTGCCATTCAGGTATTTCGGGGGTGTTACATAGTCTTTCCTAATCCTGATTTCTCCTTAGAAGAATGGGGTTGATAGACTAATGGTGCAAGGTCAGAATTGGGTTCAGCTCCCTAAAGTTGTTTCAGTGGAGGGAGTGGTGAATCAGACTTAGACTCAGTGATGGACTCAGTAGGACTAAGTTCATCAGTGACTCCTAGCAGCTCCTTGATAGCCTGACTTTTAGGCTCCAGGATTCTTCCAGTATTAAAATTTGGCATTTTACTGTCAGGATTGTTTCTTTCAATCCAATCACTGGATTTAGGAGCAAGTTCTTTGCTAGAAAGTATGTTGGCTGACAGAAAAGTTGTTGAATGGCTACTTTCCCCCGAAACTTCAGTGAGTTGATCATCACCCATACAAGCCCTTTTGGAGCAGGGTGTGAGACTCAGTGTCTCATAAAGTTTGGGGTTTTTCTGAGTCCATTTCCAAATAACATCCTTTTCTTTCTTAAGTTCTTCCTGAAGAGCTTGATTTTGTTTTACCAGTTCAGAATTTTGAATTTGAAGTGTAACACTTTCAAGCTTGGCTTGTTTTAAAGCAAGTAGTTCATCTCTACTATGATTTAATTCAAAACTCAGTTTGTTAAATTTTGAAAACAAATTAAGTCTTTGCTCTTCAACATACTTAAGATCAACATTAATATAATCTAAGTAAGATTTCCAATCAACATTATCACCCATAGAAAGTAAAAGGTTTACCTTCCTCATAGTGATGTTAACCCATTCACCATTTCTTGCATGACTCTTCCCCACAGCAAGCTTGTTGTCATCTGATAGGGCCATCAGGGCACTGATGTGAACTTCATCATCATCAGAGGATACTTCAACCTCATTCCAGTCATATGTTTCAGCAACAAACCCTTTGTTCTTGGCTTGAGAAGGCTTTGGAGCCTGAGGAGGCTGAGAGACTGTTGAGGATGATTCAAGAAGGGCAATTTTAGCTTTTGCCTTTCTGTACTTGGCTTCAAAGTCAATTTGAGGGACTTTTTCAAATCTTTGACTAGACTGAAACATTTTTGGTTGAAATTTGCTGGGGCCTGAAAAAGAGTTATTTCCTGAAAATTTGAAAGATGGTTCTGAGGTTGTTTTTGAAAAACAATCTTTAGCAAAATGGCCCGTTTTGCCACATTTAAAACATTCAATGTTTTCATTTGCTTTTGAAGGGAATTTGTTTTTCTTAAAAAACCTTTTTGAATTAGTAAGGAGTGCCCTTTCATGAAATTCAATTTGAAGATCATTTAGGTACTCCTCACTGGTTCTTTGGTCAACCTCATCATCAGATCCATCTTGAAAATCCTGCACAACACCTTTTGAATAGAAAGCAGTTGATATGGGTGAAATTGTCAAGGCCTTTTTGGTCTCCTGAGCTTTACCAGGGTATCTCCTGGTGATAAGATTGTCTTCATAGACAAACTTCCCATAGATGGCAGGGAGCTCAAGGTTCTGAATGTGGTTTGCATTTCTCAATCCCTGAGAGAAGTTTAACCACTTCTCAGGGAGACTGTTGACAAAACCAACATTGATCTCATGTTTTGATAGTATAACACCATCATTGGTCAGCTCGTTCAGGAGGGTCTTATACCGAGTATAAGTCTCAGAGAGACTTTCAGAATCCTTGGCCCTGAAGGTATTGAATTCAAGCTTCAGGTCCATGATTCTATTCTCTTTGGTATCAGAAGGCCCTTCATAGCTATGAACCAGGTCAGTCCATGTTTGCTGGGCAGTGGGACAGTTGATCACTGATTCCATTATATCATCAAGAAGGCATGATATAATGATGCTTTTCAGGTGCTGGTCTTGATTGACCACCCTCCTTTCATCTGGGGTCCACTGTGCTTCAGGTTCGATTAAACCTTAGGCTGTCGTTGGGACATATGACCATCATTAATCAACTTAATGTAATATGGTTCCATCACAGTTAAGTAGCAAAGCATTCGCTTTTTCCACTTATTAAATTTTCCAACTTTAAGTCTAGGGGCAGTTGCTGAATAACTTCCAACCTTTTGTCGACAAGTTGGGGAACATCTATGTCAGTCATAGTGGGATCTTGATTTTAAAAACTTGAGCACTCTTTAAGTTTTGAAAACAGGTTTAAGTTTTACAAATCAGAGGCTCTGATACCACTTGTTGTCCCTTTTACTTGGTTATCAGTAACTAAAAAGCTAAAGCAACCAAGTTGTATGAATTTTAACAAAGATGTATAAATGATTAACAATAAAGCAACGTAAACATAAGAGACAATATTTTTCAACGTTTAATTCTTTATTAGAAGTTAATCAAAAAGAATCGTACCCAAGTGTTTGCGGAATAACACTTGGGATTGAAACGACAAGTGTGGTATTGACTCCTCACTAAACTCAAACAATGTTGAGTGAAAACTTTCAGGACCCACTGAGCTATCTCAGGGGTTATGTTGTTCTTTGGAGGAGTAAAAGTGGTTTATGAATGCTTTGCATTAATTGCACAAATTTTTCCACTTTTACTCCTCACTTATGCTACATATTTATACACAAATATGAACAACCCTATTATACAATGGACCTAAGTGTTCCTCAATAAAATCTTGATAGATTTTATTCTATGACTTGGGAAACTTCTTTGGGTTAAGTCCAAAAGGCACTTTCTGATGATAGTCTGGTTTTAACCATTTGGGGAAAGTTTGACCTTAAAGTGATAAAGCACTTTAGTGAAACAGATCAAACTTTCCCGCCCAGTCCCGCCAAAACTTCTGTCTTCAAGTCATCAGTCTTCAGTACCATGAAAGTTGTTGAGGAGTCTTGGGGTTCAGTGAGTTATTGTCATCCTCACTGAGCCCATCACCTTCTTCTTGGCTTAGATCTCAGTCACTGAGTTCCGCCTCACTGAATGGAGAACCTTTCTTCTTAGGCTCGGTCTAAGCATCCTGAAGATGACTCACTGAGATACTGTTCACTCAGTGACTTGTTTATACTTAGGTTATTTTACGTTCAAATCCTTGTTAGAAGAAGATTGGGGAATTCAGTGATCCAACATGGAGATTTTGGAAAAGGAGTAGTGTCTTCTTGAGTGAGATCAATGAAGTCTGTTTGTGGTGGTATGATGGTAATTTTAGGCCTTTTGTTTGAGGGAGACAATGAGGTTGAAGGAGAACCCATTGTAGGAGATGAAGAAGAAGTAAAAGGAGGTGAGTATTAAGATGAAGAAGAAGAGAATGAGTGTTTAAATAATCAAGAATGATTATGGTTTGGGCAAAGCATGCAGTAGAAAAGGAAGTATATACATTGTAATATTCTCCCTAACCCTAACTCTCTAGCTATTTGCAATTCCTAAAAAACCCTAATCCGTTTTCAATTTAATCGATCTTTAAACATTCCTTTGGCATTCCTATTACTGATCTTGATTATCCACTTGTGGTTATTCTTGATTAGTACAGCAGTGCTATTCTTTTGTTCAATTGTCGGTTTGATTGAGAATTACTTATGGTTTAATTCTTGATCGCAGTTTTAGGGTTTTTTGTCTGTTTGATTCTGTAACCATTCAGAATCATTACATCGACCTGTTATCATCATCGAATCATGTGATCTTTACTGCACTTGTATGGTTTATAAACCCTAGTTTAACTAGGGTTTTATTTGTTTTCATTTTGAAGACAGACGTTATTCTTCTTGTTTATTCTGTGTTGTGACTACTTTTATTAGGGTTTTGGTTCTTGTGATGGTGAATTTAGGAGAGGAGAACATGAGTATGCCACCACCCGTGGCTACTTTGGAATCTGGTCTTGGTGTGAATGCTAGTTCTGAACTGTTTAGTTCAGGTGCAGCGACGAACTCGCTGTCGTATGTGAATATGAGGAAACATAAGAAATCTAGTAGGAATGTTGTTGAGGATGTGTTAGGAATTATATAGTTTATGCTGATAGTTCATGCTGGTATGGTTCCTGCTGGTACCTTTAGTGGTTCCTGCTGATAGTGTATTCCTGTGGATATAGTTAATCCGTATTATTAGAGTTAGTTAGAAGAAAGGATATGCATGAGTTATATTAGGAATAGATAATGAATATCTTCTTTACACGTTTTCTTGTAATAGGCTTATTAGGGTTTCTTGTAGTATAAAAGAAACTCACGGCCATGAATTATGTACAACTCCAAAAACAATCTTCAGTGATTAATATAGATCCATAGAGGATCAAAGTGTTTATTAGTTATTTGTCTTCTTTAATTCTTGTGTTTACATTCCGCATAAACATAAGTTTATTAGAGATTCTCACATAGTTTACTTTTGATTACATAAGTATTCTATCCATTACCAAAGGCTCAAAGATCTATCTAGGAGTTGATCCAACAAGTGGTATCAGAGCCTGGAGAGAGTCTCTGTCAAAGAAGAGCATTTTTTTTATCTCTTAAAAACCCTCAAACACTAAAACAATGTCAGAAGCAGGAGATGATTCTGATGTTACTCAAGCAAATACTCAAACACAGCCACTTCAACAAGTGGTCACAACCACTATCTCAAGCAATAATGCCAATTTCCCTTACCTCAAGAAGGATGAGTATGAGATCTGGGCGATGAAGATGGAAAACTGGATCATAAATAGTGACTACAACCTCTGGCATGTGGTTCAGAATGGCAATAGTAGAAAGAAAACTGGAAGAGACCCTAAAGGTAACATCATAATTCTTCCTCCTACTACTGCTGATGAACATATTGTTGTCCAAAGAGAGACCAAGGCAAGAACAATCTTGCTTCAGTCTCTGCCAGATGATCATATGGGTGATTTTCATCATCTTGATGATGCTAAGGAGATCTGGACGGCTATTAAAGCAAGATTTGGAGGTAATGATGCGTCCAAAAAGAAGAGGAAGTCCATGATAAAGCAGGAATTCCAAGAGTTCAAGATCTCAGAAGAAGAAGGCTTGCACAAAGGCTATGATAGGTTTTAGAAGATTTTAAGTCACCTCAATCAGTTGCAAGCAAAGCCTGATAATGAGGATTGTAATACCAAGTTCTTAAGAGCCTTGCCTCATTCCTGGTCACAAGTTTGCATCACTTTTAAAACAAGAGGTGGTCTTGAGTACTTGAGCTTTGATGTCCTATACAACAAGCTCAGGACTCTTGAGATTGATATCAAGGGACACTCAAGCTATTCACCAACTCTAACTAATTCAGCATTTGTTAGTACTACCAGTAGTAGTAACAAGATGTCATATGCTGATAGCCCAAGCTCTTCATCAACATCAACTTCCTATACTTCTACTGGACTAAAAACATATTCAAAATCTAGTAATGTGTTAGAAGATGTGCTTCATTCTTTTGTTGATGATTACGAACCACAATAGCAACTGGCTTTTGAAGATTTCGAGCAAATTGATAAGTTGGACTTGAAGGAAATAGATATTAACTGGCAGATGGTTATGCTTTCAGTCAAAATCAAAAGGTTTGAAAAGAAGGCTAGAAGAAAGGTCCAATTCAAGGGCAGGGATGCGGCCAGGTTTGATAAGAAGAAGGCTAGGTGTTACAAATGTGGCCAACTGGGTCACTTTGCTAGAGAATGCATTGAAAAAAGGCAGATGACAAAACAAGATACTCTGCATTTAAGCTCAAAGAACTGGAATCAGGGGAATCTAAAGCCTTGGTATCTGTGGATTCAATGATAGATTGGAATGACCATGAGTCTGCAGATGTAGAAAGTGGTGCGTCTCAAGTGTATGGAATGCTTGCTGGATGTGAGACAGAAGATGAGAGTGAGAAATTTGCTTTGATGGGTATCTCATCACAGGAACATACTTGTATATTTGGTTGTGATAGTAAATATGCTGAACTTAAAAAGAGTTTAATGATATAGAAGCTCAATAATAGACAATTATGTTCAGGTACAAGCCTATAAAAGTGCACTTAAAACATTGGAAACACAAAAGGTTTAGTACCAAAAGAATCAGTTGGCATATGAAGAAATGATTAGGGTTTAAGAAAGAGATTTAGAAAATGCTACTAATTTGTTAAAATATTCTGAGAATGAAAATGCTAAGGTGAACTTAAAAAAACAGGACTTAAAGGCTAAATTAGATAGTGAAGTGGCTAGACATATGCAATGGCAGGAATCAACTAAACATCTTGCTAAGTTGAATAATAGTTCTCAATTTGTTAGGTTAAGGAGAGGGTTGGGGTATGGAGACTATATAGGGCCATATGAAGTTTATGACCCGACTGAACCAAGCATTTTTTACCCTGCCCCTGAGGAAGATTATCAAATTCCTGTTAAGTATGTTAAAGAAGGAGAAATGTGTTCTGTTTATCCACCAATTATAGGAACATTTACGCCACCCTCCCCAAACATAGACTATGATGAATCACACATGACATATGGCAAAAAGTATAATGACTTACCTTACTCTGGTAGTGAATCTAATGACTTTGTATCTTGTTCTTTCAATGACAAGACCTCAGAGACCCATACCAATAACTTTGCCAGTTGTGATTCAAATGACAAGTCTGCCTCACCCAAGTCTTCACCAAAGTCTATTGACTTCTCCCCAAGAGTTGCTGCTGATGAATTCATTTCAAAGACAGCTTCTTTTGAAGACATATCTTTTAATTCTGTGAAAAACAATTCAGTTTCTGGTTTTGGTTTTGATAATTTTGTCTGTAATAGAACATCTCATGCTATGAACAAATGTTTTAGAAAGAAAACTTGTTTTGTTTGTGGTAGTTCTTATCATCTTATTAAGGATTGTGATTTTCATGAGAAAAGAATGGGTGTGTGTACTGACCAACAGAGATCTAGACCAATGTGGAATTAAGTTAATGATATTCCCCCATTTGTTCCAAAAGCAACACATGTGAAAACTGGCAGAACTAATCCTGCTGGTAAACCATGTAGAAACTAGAAGGGGGGATGAATAGTTTCACCGCTTCTTTTAAACATTCTAAAGCATTTTGCCATATTAGGTCCGGTTAGTTTACATTTGCAAACTTGTTGAATTCTACTAGTTATGTGATATCAATTTAGCTACTAGCAAATATAAACAAACAAGTAAAATAAAGAGTAAGGAAAGAACACAACCAAAGAGATAGGGCGATTTATAGTGGTTCGGCATGAAGCTCACTTCTCCGTACTACTCCACTCCCCGAGTACCACACTCGAGAGTTATCAATCAATATATCAACACACTCCTTCAGGCAGAGCAATCCGTACAAAAGCTTACACAAGGTTTAACGACACTAAGTGGAATGTCGAGTTCTAATCCTAGCTAGAACCAATCTACACCAAGGCCCACATGGCCACACGAACAAGCACTCTTGTCCCACTTAGATCGACACACGATCTAAGCCTTCACATGAACGAGCACTCCCATTCACAAGAATCTTCACACTTAAACGCACTTGGATTATCACCCAATCCAAGTCTTTACACACAACACACATAGACACACTTGGATCCTATCCCGATCGAAGCCTTCACACAAGACACACTTGGATCCTAGCCCGATCCAAGCCTTCATACAATGACTCGACTAAGTCCTAACCTAACCACTAGGACTTCAGTCTCCTCACAACAAATGCATAAACTAATCAAGTTACAAGACTTCTTGGATCTTCATCTTCTACAAGTTCACACACATATATCTCCATCCTCGACTCACACACAAGTCGGAATTATTACAATGATTACAAAGCCTATAGTTGTAACACTTGTTACATTTGTGTGTGGACATCTATAACATCTCGAATCTTCATCTATGTCGAGAGCTCTTCTCTTGCACTTTGGTAAGAGGTATTGACTTTAACTTCTCGAATCTTCATCTACGTCAAGAGTTCTTCACTTGCACTTTGTGGAAGAGGAAATCACTTATAAACATAAACCGACATGTTATAGTGATCAAAGACAAAAGAAAAATAAAACAGAAAGTTTTTGTGTATGTGGAAGTCTATTTTCTAAAAGAGAACAATTCAGTATTTATAGATGTCAGTAAAGGAGCAGACGGTCCTTTAAATAGGCGACGGTTCTTTATCACTAAGGGACCGTCCCGACAAATGCTCCCATTTTTGTCCAGACGTGGTGAAAACTTATCTGGTGCAGGCTGAACTAATTTTGGGGGAAAACTAGTTGTTATAAGGTTTGAATTTGAATTTATTTTCTTAATAAAACATTTCTTTAAAAACACAAAAATACTTTTGTGAAAATGTTTTGTCAAACTTAAAAATGTAAGTTTAGGAGAAAATAAAACTCTTTGATCACTTAACTAATGACGGTATAATGTTTTTTTGATGCGTGGAATTGCGCTCTCACAAAAGGTTTTACCTCTCAAGGGATCTTAAGAAGCTTGCAATCCCCACTAGGCAGTGTACCTGACCGTTGTAGTATAGTATAGTGACAAGTACTGGGGGATTGATCGTTCAACTCAAAAAATAGTGTTCGCTAGGGTTAAAACTAAACTAAACTAGGTCTAGAGATGAGGGATGATTCTTTTTGTATTTTTATATTTTATGGAAAGCAAGTAAAAATCTCGGGTTTTGAAGGAGTGGACGGAATTAGTTGCTTATCAACTAACCCAAATAACTAAAGATGCAAACAAAATAAAATAAACTAAACTTAAACTAATTATGGCAAAAACAATGATGAGAGAAAATGTGTTTACTTAGATTTCACTACTCCCTAGCTATCTTTTGCCGGTTGATTAGTTTGTTACAATTACATGGATGACGGGTTATATTCCTTAATACCATTCGTAGGGCTGTGTACGATCTTCCCTAACTCTATAAGCTTTTACCTCTTCCTATGTTGAGCCGACTAGTAGCTCCTAAAATGGCCTCATTAGTAGTTACCTACGCATTAAATACAACCAATATATCGTAGTACACCTCCGATCATGTTTCTTAAGACGTTCAAGCAAGTTACCAATTGGAAGTCTGCCAGTTTTCTTAATCCTAACATCGAATTCATTCATCCACAGCAATTATAAACAAACAACCAACCCATAATCAATATCTAAGTTTCATTACATCTGAGCAAACACAAAGAAAACCTAGCCTAGCATGTTAAAGAGAAGACAAGCATAAGATATAATCAAACAACACATAGACATATTGAATGATTTGATGAAGGACTTATCTTCAATTAAGCATGGATGAAACAAGGGTTTAAGACCCTCAAAATATCAGTAAAATTCTTCTAGGGTTTACTCCCTTCAAAGTTGCACACAATGAATGAAAACAAGAAAACTATATATAGATTTTACATCCTGATGGCGCCAAGAGTTAGGTCTGACGCCATCAACTCTCCGCCAAAATAATACTCGTATTGCCTAGATCCACTTCTGATGTCGTCACTCTTTACATACTCTGGGCCGTCTCTCTTTTTGTTATACGTGACGGCCTTGGCGACCCTAAAGGGTGATGCCGTCACGACTTCTTTAGAAAACTCTCTGGCGCGTCACGTGTAATTGATTTATCCACCTCTTTTTCAAGTCTTGACGCCGTCATGTACAATTTATAGCATGATTTTGAGACTTTGTCGTTCTCTTCACTTTTTCGCTCTAAAAACGTCCAAAATGCTTCCTTCTGTAAATTTCCTCTCAAAAGTACCTAAAATGACAAAAGGAACGATTTAGGGCAATATTTGATCAAATAATCTCGACTTTGGCCTTAAATGACCCCCCAAAAGCGGTACACTTTTCGCTTCATCAAATACCCTTACACTTGAGATTTGCTTGTCCTCAAACAAATGTGCTTTTATTTTAATCAAAATACAAGTTAGGGGTCATTTAATACTAATATAAAAGTAATTGCAACAAATAATCATTCCACTTCAACCAAAAACAAGCACGGAAATTATACACTAGCACCTCACAAATAGTGTTTAGATATTCACATCTCTCGGTTGTAATAAAGTATATATCACAATATGGAAATGGAAAACATCTCTCACTACCTGTCATAGCAAATAGATTACCATAGGCTTGGGAAAGGATCAAACCTCCACCACTTGGCGTAAGCACCTAGGATAAACTATCAAAGAGGTCGTTTTAAAGGGTTATAACATGTGGTGTAGGGATATGATAAACACGGTTTTGTTGGATAAAGGCAATATTTACTGGTGGCGAGTTAATCATCTTGGTCAATTACATGTACAATGTGGCGTTGCTAAGCCAAGACTCGACTCGACTTAAGCTAATCAAAAACTAAAAAAAACATAAAATAAACATAAAATGAAACGGGATGGTAGTCCGTATGTTTTTCTTCTTTCTTTTTCTATTTTTTTCGCATACACTCTTGCCCTACCATCCAAAATAATACATCATAGGGGAGTTGCATTCCTCTTACACTTGAACTTTTACATACTTTACAATTAACTATTCTAATGACTCGAATCAAGATAATCAAAACACTTGGAGTACTTTTTAAGATTAATGCACATATGGGGGTAATATATGATGTTCTTCCCCATTACTCCATAACAATAGTACTTTACCCATGAGTCCCAATCGTCCCAAAACAATATGTACAAGATATAACTCGACTTAGCAACCATGCAATCAATTAGACAATTAAATAAGGGTTTAAACATGTAACAATAATGCACTAATGATGAGTGCATACACGGAAGGCTAAGGCGATTTGGGTGTACATTTGGGGTGGATTGTAAACAAATTCTTCCTTTAAGTAAAATGCTTAAAGTTATAAACGAAAAAGATAGGCTCGAAGGGGTGTACTAGGGGTATCATGTACTAAAAATGAGTACAACGCAAAGGTGTGGTCAAGTAATTATGATACGGGTATAAACACAAGGGTTATCCTAATGCCTCCTATCTTGTAGTAAATCCTAACTATACGAATGTAGTCTCACTAGCGGTCTCGGGATGCATCACTAACGCAAGAATCTAAGTACTACCGGTACACTTATAAGCACTAGTAATGAATGCTTTTCCTAACAAATCTAAAGACGAACCTCACATATTTGGGTGGAAAATTTTTTTGAGTGGTAAGGTTTTTGTGCTAGTCATATAACTCCTATCCATGAGACGCTCATTAAGGCTAAAGCTTCACTCCTAAATGTTGTAAAAAATTTTAAATTTGGCGCTAAAATTGCCCTAACAAGTATTTCTTTTAGTTTTATTACACACCTACTATTAAACAAACAAACTCAAGTGCAATTGTATTTTCTAAGGTATCATCATTTACCCTCCCCTTACACTTAGGCTGAACATTGTCCCCAATGTTCATTTAAAGGATGTAAAAGCAATTAAGGTAAAAGAATGAAAACAAATACTCCCCTGATTCGTTCGGTGTGGATAAATGCATAACAAGGTTAAATCCTCCTCCAAGAAAATGAACGTTGAAAGCTTCCCTCCAGAAATATAAATCATCTTCTTGTCCAATATAACATGTTAAACCTGAGAAAATAATCATGGCAAACCTCGCGTAAAATCGGCGGCAAACTATATATATATAAGGATATAATGCTTGTGGAATGAATGTTTGCAGATTTCCTGGAGTTTATAAAACTAAAGAATTGACAAAAACTTTAAGACTCCGTTAGAAAAAAAAATTGGAAAATTTTTCAGAATTTTTACACCTGACGCCGTCAGGTTATGATCTTGATGCCGTCAGAGTGTTCTGACAGAAATCTCATGTTAAGTTTCCGAAAAATTTCTAGAAAAACTCATGCCTTAATTCCTGGAATCCCTGCAAAACATCATTATGACTCGATACAAGCATTTGACTCAAACTGTTGGGTCCTAAGTTTTATATCATTTCACACATATGAGATCTAGAGAGAGAAAGATGATCAGTTTTAGAGAGAGAGAGAGAGAGAGAAACAAGAGAGGAAATAAGAGAATTTCTTATTCCTAATGAGGCAACAACCAACACCTCTCAAATGAGAGGTTACATAGTATTTATAGGCCTTGTCTAGGGCAACTTACATCTTTGACATAATATCACTTATAGCCCTTAGACTTTGGCAAAACATGTAAACATTAATAAATTTAGCATAAAACATATTATATCTTTAATGTACTAACATAATATTGTACCCTATTACAAGACTCGTTGACTCGATAATGATCGTCACTTCAAGTGTTCCCAACAATCTCCCCCTAAGGGGCGATCATTGAGATCTCTCTTTGATTTCATTTATGATCATCACTTTTGCGTTTCCAACAATCTCCCCCTAAAGGGGTGATCATTGAGATCTCTTTTGCGATCTGTGGGTTATGGGTCCACCAATATAAATGACTGGTCTTTTGACTTCTTTGATGCTTGTTATTTTGAACTTTGAGTCTTTGTGTAATAGCTTTGCTAGATACTTTGTTCCAACCATGCTTTGTGATCTTCATTCTTCGTTCTTGTTGTTATGATCAAATGATGGTGTAATCTGCATTTCGTCACTTCTGCGTTTGTGGTGGTTGTCCGCCATTCCAACATGCTCATACATCTTTGGACTTTGACTTTCACATGCACGTAGTTCCTTTTCTTTCATTTTGATCTTTAGTCTCTTTACTTTGTAGATTCTTCTTATTGGCGTAGAATCTTTCTTTGAACTTTGTGTTGCTTAGATCTTTGAGGGAGCTTTCTTTGACTTCAAGATGTATGTATGAGCATGCAGAATCTATCGCCATGGAGGTGATGTGTAGCTGCAGGTAAATAGTTAGCAATAAACAACCGGTACTTACAGATAAGAAATTAGAGATCGTCAACAGCATAGTGTGAGGACTCCTTCTAACCCTTATTAAGGCCGTTCCCATGTCAGATGCCCCCGAAGGAGCTTACGAGACCTACTAAGTAGCTCAATGACTGGGTGAGTCGCTGGGGATCACTCCACGACTGTAGACCGCTAAAGAACCACCACGAACACTAAGCGTAACCCGAGTGGGGTTACTGAAGTGACCTGCTGTCAGGCTGTTTGATGTTGACCCTGGCAGGAATTTCCGTTCAATCATTGAGAAATACATTTGTAAATTCTCTCATAAACGTTCTCGGCAGATTGCTAAGATCTGTGAAGGACTCGATAATTTACAGCTGGTGTCCATTGATGTAGAACACCAGTTGTAGAAATACTAAGTGTTCCTAAGAGATCTTTGATGTATCTCATGGCTCTAGACTCGAAAAGTGCACACTTAGGTTTCCTATGCGGAGACTAGGGAGGGGTCTCCTGCTTCAATATCAACCATCTCTAAGAGATAAGTCAATAGATTACATTGGTTCCCCGTGAGAATGAAGCAAGCTCTTTTAAGAGAACTTGAGTGGTTAAGAAGGTTTAGTGCATTGCGTCACTGGGTCCATGACGACTTTATCTTCAATACCGGTGTTGCCTTAGCAACAACCAGTAGCATACGAATTGAACCCGGTGTCTGCCCTAAGGTTGAACATATGGAGGGCTATTTCTTTTCACCCTTTTCTTTTTAATTCTTCAACTCCTTCTTTCCCCTTTCATTCTTTTCTCCTTTTTTCGTATCATACGTAAGGACTTCTATTTCTAACTATTGGTGATGTCCTTCTTTCCCCTTTCATTCTTTTCTCCTTTTAGAAACATTAAATTTCATTTTAAGTTAAAAAAGCAAAAATATCAAATAAATAAGTAAAAAAAAAAAAAAAAAAAAGTTCACTGTGAAGGATGAAGACAGCTTGAAGCAACATTAAGCATGGAAATGGACTGGTCTAGAGCTCATGGGAGCATAGGAAAGTTGTCTTTGGTTTGGTTCTCATTGGTGTTGCTCTTTGGAATTTTGTAAGAATATTTTTCCATCCTTTCTTTTTGCATAACCTGTGTTAGGTACTCTTGACTGTTAGTTGTTGTTTGAGTTTACTTATTTATGATTAATTACAGCTCATTAGGGTCTTAGTTAGTAGTTTCAAGGTTTAATTTGGTCTTTAGCTTTGAGAATCTCATGACAGTGATTCTTAAAGGGGTGTTTGGATGTACTTGATTCACTGTGTTCAAGTGAGTTTTTGTGGTTAAAAGTTGTTGAAACAAGTCACTTGTAGCTTATTAGTTGTAATTGAGTCTTGAAATCAGTAGGTCTAAGCTCCAAAAGTCAAAATCTAAGTTTATTTCATATTGCTTGTTATCTGTTGTATTTTCAGGTTTTTTAATCTTAGCATATCACTTAATTAGTTGTTAAAGTAAGTTAATTTTATAGCATCATAACATATAACATAATAATAAGTCTATAGGAATCAATATAATCTCATTAAAGTCAACTTAGGGGTTTAAACTCAAAAAGTCAAATTGCACATCTCAGTTTTTTTTCCAAAACTCCAAGATTTGTTTAGAATTTAGGAGTAGGATTTAGAGCTTGAACTTGTTCATACTTATAGTCCACCACCTCAACTTTGATTTCCCACCATCATTTCATTTTTGTGATTTTTACACTGGGCCCCACTCATCCTCAAAGTCACTTGCAGGGAGGAACACCTCCCCTGCACCAGCAGAACCCACCCATCACCACCACTTTGGTGATGATTTGTGGCCACCTCAGTGGGCCCCACTTGTCAAACTTTGTTCCCTACAACCCCCTCCTACCAGGCTTTGATAGTTGACCAATTGTTTGACCTAGGATTCAGTGGACCCCACCTGAAATAAGCAATCAAACCTGTCCCATTTTCAGTTGTGTAACAAGAAGCCAAGTGCTTATTTTGAGCTTGTTAGCTTATTCAGTGAACACTTATTGCTTTTTCTTGCTTAAACAGGTTTGGTTAACTTATTTGAACTAGATTTTACCATAGTGGGTCCCACACAAGCTCAGTTGAGCTTATTTGCTTGTTTGGTCAACCAAAGTCAACTGTGAAGCTATTAAGCTCTCACAGTGCTTATTATTAAGCTATAAAATAATTGTTTTTACAAAAGTTAGTTATTTTTAGGTATAAAATAGGTTGGTAAAAGAAAATTCCAGAAAAACAAATATCATAATAAGTGATAGTTTCTATTTAATATAATTTAATTTTAATTTTCATTTTTAGATTTTTATTAAGTAATTTTTATTTTTATATTTTTATTAATTTCCTTTTATATTTAAGTATTTTTAGTAATTTTATTATATTTTTATATCATCATTTAGTATTTATTAGAATTAATATTAGTTTTATTAATAATTAATCAATAAATAAGTTTTAAATAGCATAATTAGTTTTTACAAAGCAACACCTAGTTTTTATATTTTTCCTAGCATTTATATGTCATAATATAATTTTATAAATTTTCTTGTAATTTTTACTGTTCATTTACTAGTTTTCATAATTTAAATAGTTTAATTGGTAATTAAATAATAAATAGAATAATAATTAGTAAACTAGTTTAAAAATACATAAAATAAAGTTTTTATAATTTTTTAGGATTCCTGTGATGGTTAATTAGATTTATAAAAATCTTCTTAATTATCTAAGTCTTTTTAGTATTTATAATAATTTAAATCATATAAATAGTTAAATAATAATTAAACAGTAATTAATTAATAATAATTAGATAAATAGTAAGAAAAATATAATTTTATTTTTAAAATAAGTTTTATAATATTTTAGACTTTTATAAATTTTAATTTTAATTTTCTAGACTCATTTTACATTTTCTTAATTATTAGTGTATTATTAGATAATTAATAATAGTTATTAAATAATAATAATTAATTAAATAATTAGTAATTATAAAATAAAATATTTTAAGTTTATTTAATTTGCATTTAAGCCCCTAAGGTATGCAAATTACTACTTTAGTTAAAATTGTTTTTGTTTCGTACGTTTACGTAGAATCAAATTAAACGTACGCGTTTTTAGTTATTAAAAGTTTTTAAATATCTGGCTTTTACGTAATCGTTAAAATAGTTTATCTAAGTTATTTTGTTTTATAAAACCCTAGTGTAATCACTCACACACACACACTTATACCCTTTCCTGTTCATAATCACTCGATCACAAACTCGTTTTTAATATCATCACAACCTCGTTGGAACATTACGACCCGGGGAAACACTGTATTCCACGGAAGCATTCTCCCAGGCTGTTTGACTTTTACTATTGACCATTCATAAGTGGTTGAGAAATAAAATATAACTAGTTTGGGAGCAATCAAAATTTGGCGCCGCTGCCGGGGAGGTTGTGCGCTTATTCTAAAACGATTTTGCGTATTAGTGAACCTGAATACACGCTCATTGTATATTTACCCATCCTTATTCATATTATTATCATATAAAACCAAAAACAGTTCCCGAAAACATTTTAAAATTAGTTTTCAACGAACACAAAAACCCAAAAATATTTTCCTTCTTATTAGTACTACAAAAATTTTCAAAAATACCAAAAATATTCACCTTTACACTCCTACCTATTTGATTCTTCATTTCTCATCCACTAAACCCTTTGATTCTTTCTATGTCTTATTCTCACCCTCTTGTCTGTCAATGGTGTGGTAGTTCTTATAATGGTGGTGATTGCCCCGGTTGTGGCATGGTAGAGTCAGGAAACGGGTCTGTCTATAACCAAAATCCCTATTCTTACCCTGACATGACTGATTCATTCCACCAGCTTCCACACCATGAGACTCAGCAGTTTTACTGTTGTGAGTACTGTGGTGGTTCACACTACAGTTTCTAATTGTCAATCAGGAAACACGCTTGTCTATGAGCAGTTTCCTAATAACAGTTTTGACTCACAACCACATCAGTTCAACTGTTGTGAGTACTGTGGAGGTCCACACTTTAGCTCTGATTGTCAAACAAGGAATCCATTTCCTTGTAACAATTACGACTATTCGTTTCAAGACCCACCTCCACAGTGCCAAATGATCCAAGCAACTCCTCATGAAACTCAGCAAGACCTTTGTTTAAAGGCTCTTGAGATATTAAAAGAACTTAAGGAGGAGTTGGCTACTACATCATTTCAGAATTCTCGTGAGACATCTATTGAGTTATTTGCAAAAAAATGAGATGTTAGAAACGGAATGGAGGAATTAATGGTCAAAGAGCATGCAGCTAAAATACATGCCGCATTTTGCAATGTTGCTCTTCTTGATGACGATGATGACAGTGATGATGAATATACATTACAAGTTTGTAATGATTCATCGAGTTCATATGTTGCAATTCCTTCCATGGAAAATCAGGGAGAAAAGAGTATGGGAGAATTACTAGCAGCTGAACAAATGGAAATTGTAAAATCCATGTATGCTAGTCCTTCTCATCTCCCTCAGTCTACTGATTTCATACCCGAGGTTCCCACTCACTCTCTGAGCATGGGAGACGAGCATCTTGACACTGTTCCTGAAAAGGAATCGGACGAATTCATAAAGTCTAGTGTTGAGGACCTTGTCTCAATCCCAAGTGAGTCACAGGGGATTTTTGATCATATGTATGATATCCCTTCTCCTCTTGATTTTTCAAAAGATCATGTAGATACTCTCTCCGATTATAACGATGATTGTACATCTTATGGAGAAATTGAGTATGTTGAGGCATCACTTCCCCAGTCTAATGTTGACTATCTTCTTGAAAAGTTCGCTGATGAACTCTCTCATATGGATCCCATCCCACCAAGGGATGAAAATGAAGTCTTTGACTTTGAAGCGGATTTGAGAGAGTTAGAATTCTTACCTACTCATGAACCTTCGATTGAACTCATTCAGATCAATCCACTTCCTCCGGAAAGTGAAAATAATTTGGATGAACTCGAGGCTTTTATGACTGAAGATAGTTCAATTTCATACGAAGTTGATGATAATTATCTTGATCCTGAGGGGGACATTCTTTTTCTAGAAAGTTTGTTAAACGAAGATCCATTTCCCCCTCTTCCACCCAAACAACTTCATAATGAGGAAAACAAATCAGTTGAGGAAACTGATAAATTTCCTGAGATCAAGCTTAAGGACTTACCTCCTCCACTTGAATATGCATTTCTTGAGGAGGAAGTTCTTATCTTAATTGCTATTCAGATATCCCTACTTTCCTTCACCTACCAGGTGATTTCTCCTGTTCTTCACTCCTTCGGGAATGAGGACACTATCTTTGACCCCGGCATTTTCATGTATCATTTATAAGCCAGATGTCTATATATCTCATCGGTGTGGAACTTTCACGTGCTTCAAATGTTTATCCAAATATCTTGAATGAAAGTCCGATGCAGATTGTCTCTTCCACATCATGCTTCCCCATGGATAAATGAATTCGGGGTCGAGTCAAGCTAGCGACTCGATAATCAAAAACAGTAGCATGCATTAGGGTTTTCACCCTAAGTGTGGGGGAGTTACTAACCCACATGTTGTATATATGTATATATCTTAAAAAAAAAAAAAAAAAAAAAAAAAAAAAAAACGTCTATACATAAACTTAAATAAAGGCTATGGAATATTTTCTTTCTTACGTTCTACGTGTTGGTTTAACACCCAGTACTTTGAATATTGAGGACAATATTCAGTTCTAAGTGTGGGGGGAGATTCGTTATTCTAACGAATTTAAGCACATGTTCCATCAAGAACCCCCATTTTAGCCCAAATTTTAAAAAAATTTCTCACTTAGAATGCAATAAATGGTTATCAGTCCGCCATGTCTAACCCACATAAGGATTGGCTAATCCAGGAGCAAACGGTTCTTGGTAAAGATATATCAAATCCGTTTATGGCTTGCAATTTGCCCAAAATTGTATGGTACCTCAACTCGCCATATCCTAAAAAGCGAATGAGTTGGCTAGCCCGCAAGATTATGGCTTGTGGTAAAGGCAGTGGAAGAACCATAATTGGTAATCAGCTCACCAAGATGTTGACTATTCCATCAAGAGTTGGCTAGTCCAGAAGCAAACGGCTTTTGGTAATGACAAATCAAATCCGTTGACAGCTGGTGGTTTGCTCAAAATCACTCGGTTATCAGGTGTACCACAGTTCTTACGTCTGGCTACTCCAGAAGTGATGGCTTTTGGTAAAGAGTTTTTCAAATCCATTAAGTTTTTCTCAAAAGATTGCTAGGGACTAGCAATGTTTTAGTGTGGGGGATTGATGAGTGTCTAAATACTCATCATTTTATATCAATCTGAACTGCCAAAACATCCAAAAACACTCAAATATGCATCAAAATACTGAAAATATCTAAGAAGTGTGTTTTATCTGTTTCAAATGCAAAATAATCAAAAACAGATGAAAAACGTACAAAGTTTGCATAATTGGCAGTTTCAGTCCCTCAAGTTTCAAAAGTTGTCAAAACTAGTCCCTGGTTATTCTAAAAACATGAAAAAGTCACCGAAGGTCCTTTTTAATCATAAATTTACATATTTAGTCTTTTGGTGCAAAGTTTCATAAAATTACAAGTTTAGTCCCTATACTTTGGAAATTGACATAAATGGTCCCTGGGATGTAAAAACTTTGAGAAAATCAATTTTGGTCTTTATACTAATCATTTATGGCAGGAATGGTCCTTGGTTGGAAAGTTTGGTGAAATTACATGTTTGGTCCCTAAAGTTTCACAGTTTGGCAAACATAGTCCCCGGGTATTTAAAAAATGAAAAATATCAAAAATACCCTTGTACTATTCAATCTTGGCAAGTTTAGTCCTTATTTAAACTTTGGATAAATCACAAATTCAGCCCCTCAAAATTTCAGTAATTACAAAATTAGTCCTTGTGATTTATTAAACAACCAAACGGATCCTTATTATTTTCTAAACCAAATCCAATCCAAATAAAAAATACAACCCACCCAATACCCTTGTCCAGTCCATGTTACAAAGCCCAATCCCTTATTAATAAAATCGGGTCAATGCCCCGGTCAAACCCACTCCCCTTCCCCTTTTTCCCTCCACCTCACCTCTTCCCTCACAGACCACCAATACCACCATCTTACCCACTGTTTCACCTCCACCTCAACACCCCAGCTCTCCCACCTGTCCCTCCACCTCACACATACTCCCAAACATCCTTAATTACCCTGAAATCCTCTCCACGCAAACTACAGTGCCCTAAGACTTTTTGGCGCGAAAAGTGGTTTCAAACGGCTAGGATTCATCAGAAATCCAAGGGCTCAAATTGGTGGTGGGAAATGTCACAGTGGGTCCCACAAACCTCAAAAGTCTCTACAAAAGGAAGAAGAAGCAGGGAATGAAGGATATTAGTTTAGTTTTTAGAGTAGTTTAATCGTAGGTAGTAAATTATATATTTCAATTGTAATTTTTAGCTTAAACATGTTGAACTCAGTTATTTTAGTGTAATGCAAGCTTCTTTTAACCTTTAATTACATTGTTGTTCATCAAATTTGTATTTAGTAATTTTAAGTGAAACTGACAATTTCACTTAACATTGCTAGTTGTTGTTGTTATTAGACTCTTAAGCCCATTTAAGCTCTGACAAAGTTTATCTAAGCTTTTAGAAACATTAAATTTCATTTTAAGTTAAAAAAGCAAAAATATCAAATAAATAAGTAAAAAAAAAAAAAAAGTTCACTGTGAAGGATGAAGACAGCTTGAAGCAACATTAAGCATGGAAATGGACTGGTCTAGAGCTCATGGGAGCATAGGAAAGTTTTCTTTGGTTTGGTTCTCATTGGTGTTGCTCTTTGGAATTTTGTAAGAATATTTTTCCGTCCTTTCTTTTTGCATAACCTGTGTTAGGTACTCTTGACTGTTAGTTGTTGTTTGAGTTTACTTATTTATGATTAATTACAGCTCATTAGGGTCTTAGTTAGTAGTTTCAAGGTTTAATTTGGTCTTTAGCTTTGAGAATCTCATGACAGTGATTCTTAAAGGGGTGTTTGGATGTACTTGATTCACTATGTTCAAGTGAGTTTTTGTGGTTAAAAGTTGTTGAAACAAGTCACTTGTAGCTTATTAGTTGTAATTGAGTCTTGAAATCAGTAGGTCTAAGCTCCAAAAGTCAAAATCTAAGTTTATTTCATATTGCTTGTTATCTGTTGTATTTTCAGGTTTTTTAATCTTAGCATATCACTTAATTAGTTGTTAAAGTAAGTTAATTTTATAGCATTATAACATATAACATAATAATAAGTCTATAGGAATCAATATAATCTCATTAAAGTCAACTTAGGGGTTTAAACTCAAAAAGTCAAATTGCACATCTCAGTTTTTTTCCAAAACTCCAAGATTTGTTTAGAATTTAGGAGTAGGATTTAGAGCTTGAACTTGTTCATACTTATAGTCCACCACCTCAACTTTGATTTCCCACCATCATTTCATTTTTGTGATTTTTACACTGGGCCCCACTCATCCTCAAAGTCACTTGCAGGGAGGAACACCTCCCCTGCACCAGCAGAACCCACCCATCACTACCACTTTGGTGGTGATTTGTGGCCACCTCAGTAGGCCCCACTTGTCAAACTTTGTTCCCTACAACCCCCTCCTACCAGGCTTTGATATTTGACCAATTGTTTGACCTAGTACTCAGTGGACCCCACCTGAAATAAGCAATCAAACCTGTCCCATTTTCAGTTGTGTAACAAGAAGCCAAGTGCTTATTTTGAGCTTGTTAGCTTATTCAGTGAACACTTATTGCTTTTTCTTGCTTAAACAGGTTTGGTTAACTTATTTGAACTAGATTTTACCATAGTGGGTCCCACACAAGCTCAGTTGAGCTTATTTGCTTGTTCGGTCAGCCAAAGTCAACTGTGAAGCTATTAAGCTCTCACAGTACTTATTATTAAGCTATAAAATAATTGTTTTTACAAAAGTTAGTTATTTTTAGGTATAAAATAGGTTGGTAAAAGAAAAATCCAGAAAAATAAATATAATAATAAGTGATAGTTTCTATTTAATATAATTTAATTTTAATTTTCATTTTTAGATTTTTATTAAGTAATTTGTATTTTTATATTTTTATTAATTTCCTTTTATATTTAAGTATTTTTAGTAATTTTATTAGATTTTTATATCATCATTTAGTATTTATTAGAATTAATATTAGTTTTATTAATAATTAATCAATAAATAAGTTTTAAATAGCATAATTAGTTTTTACAAAGCAACACCTAGTTTTTATATTTTTCCTAGCATTTATATGTCATAATATAATTTTATAAATTTTCTTGTAATTTTTACTGTTCATTTACTAGTTTTCATAATTTAAATAGTTTAATTGGTAATTAATTAATAAATAGAATAATAATTAGTAAACTAGTTTAAAAATACATAAAATAAAGTTTTTATAATTTTTTAGGATTCCTGTGATGGTTAATTAGATTTATAAAAATCTTCTTGATTATCTAAGTCTTTTTAGTATTTATAATAATTTAAATCATATAAATAGTTAAATAATAATTAAATAGTAATTAATTAATAATAATTAGATAAATAGTAAGAAAAATATAATTTTATTTTTAAAATAAGTTTTATAATATTTTAGACTTTTAGAAATTTTAATTTTAATTTTCTAGACTTATTTTACATTTTCTTAATTATTAGTGTATTATTAGATAATTAATAATAGTTATTAAATAATAATAATTAATTAAATAATTAGTAACTATATAATAAAATATTTTAAGTTTATTTAATTTGCATTTAAGCCCCTAAGGTATGCAAATTACTACTTTAGTTAAAATTGTTTTTGTTTCGTACGTTTACGTAGAATTAAATTAAACGTACGCGTTTTTAGTTATTAAAAGTTTTTAAATATCTGGCTTTTACGTAATCGTTAAAATAGTTTATCTAAGTTATTTTGTTTTATAAAACCCTAGTGTAATCACTCACACACACACTTATACCATTTCCTGTTCATAATCACTCGATCACAAACTCGTTTTTAATACCATCACAACCTCGTTGGGACATTACGACCTGGGGAAACACTGTATTCCACGGAAGCATTCTCCCAGGCTGTTTGACTTTTACTATTGACCATTCATAAGTGGTTGAGAAATAAAATATAACTAGTTTGGGAGCAATCAGATTATCAAACATTTTGTCTAACACTTTGAGAGTTTTGTATTTACTTTTGAAGGACTCCCCCTTCACATGTGCTCATGAGTATTTAAATAGATTTACACATGCGGTAGGAGTAAGCACTTTTGAATTGATCCACTTTCAGTGAACAAGACCGATTCGAGACACGCTTACATCACTAGTTAGACTAGCTTGAAGTTATTACCCGGCCTGGTCGAGTCCACAGAAAGTTTCTCGAGATGGTACATTTCTACTTGGACAAATCCTTTTCGAGACACGCTTACGTGGCTAGTTAAAGAGTTCCATTGTCAGATTTTAGGTGACAACTAGCTCTATTAACTAACTTGATGTCATTACCCGTCGAGGATAAGTCTTTTCAATTACTAACTTTTGTTGTTTCGTCAATTCCTGGGTCAATTTTGAGTCGAGCTTGCACGAGATTCAATCTTAAAGCATCCATTGTCATCCATATTTTAATGACTTTTACTTTTCTCCCCCTCAAAAATAGCATATAAGATGTTTTTGATGAACTTTTGATTAAAATATGCTTTTTGAATCTTATGGGGAGATTCACCAAGAACTTATCATTTTGAACAAAGATCATTTCAAATACTCCCCCTCAATAACTGAAATAACTTTTTGAGGTTTTGATTACGAGAGGGAATACTTGTCCTTTTGAGTAGAACTTAGAAAAAAACTTTGAAAAATTTGAGTAATTCTACTTAAAAGTAAGAAGCTTTCGCTCCTTATGTTAGGATTGAGGCACTGAAGCGTACCTCAGGGTCCTTTAATTTTAAAGAACGGGTTGTACACTGTTGTATGTGCACAAGCAATTAAGCATGATTTTGATGGAACATTTTGTTTTCAAAATACTCCCCCTCAAAACTCGCATATGTTTTGAGCATTTTAAACCTTTTTAAAGTTTGAGGGAAAGAGTCTTCTTGAAGCAAAATTCTAAAAGATTTAGAAATTTCAGTTTGAAAAATTCTTGAATAAATTTTGCTAGAAGGTAACTAAAACATTATACGCTGAAATACTCCCCCTCAAAACTAGCATGGGTTTTGACATTTTTAAACTTTGGAGCAAATTGGGGAGTAAAGATTTGAAAATTTTTGAGCAAAATTTTGAAAAGTTTTGAAATACCTTTTGAAAAATTTTGAATAAATTTTGCTCAAGATTAAGAACTTTTAGATAAGCTTTGCATGAGAACTTCTTTTTTTTTTTTTTTTTTTTTTAAGGATAAGTGCACGTTTGGTTTTAAAAAATGGTTTAGCAAGGCACTTTCCTTTCTTTGAAACCCGAGTTTTACACTGAAATATGTGCACAAGTCGTAATGTATAAGCCCGGGTTGTAAGCTGAGATACTTACAAGCCATTAAAAAATTTAAGATTAGACAACAACCTTGGGAACCCATTTAAGCACGGTGCCAGCGGGTTTACCAAATTTTGAAATCCATTTGTAGGTTGTGTCAATCTGATTTAAAGATGTTGAATTCCAACGAGAATTGAAAACCGGTGTTTCATTTTCAAAATAACACTCGCGGAATCAATGGAGATTTAAAACTCATTTTTCGTTGAAAATTGTTAGAGAAACCTGGTGTTTCTCTTGGAATTTTAAAATCCGAAGAAGAAGATTTCCATCTAGAGTTGAACCTCATGGGTTCTCTTTGAAGATTAGTTTTTGTGATAAATGGAAACCTTCCAGTATTTGGAATGTTCAAAGCAGAGTCATTTTCATGTTGCAGCGAAAGCAATTCTGATATTGAATATTTGAAAGGTTTTGAACGACTTTGCTTTGGTCTCCACACTTGCTTTACTGGTGTAAAACGAGAGTGTGGAGTTTGAAAAACATGATTCTTTTCTTTTGAAGCATTTGGGGGTTTTGAAAAACCTTGTTTTGGTCTCCACACTTGCTTTACCGGTGTAAAATGAGAGTGTGGAGTTTTAAGAACTTGTTTCATTTTACTTGAAGCATTTGGATTTGAAAACCTTTTGGAAGTAAATGTTTCGGAAAAACTTGGTCTCTTTGTAAACTTTCTTCCTTTTTGCAAAGAATAGGTTGTAAACTGAGAAACCCTTTTCGAAAATGGTTGTGAAGATTCACCCGTGTAAATATTCTTCGAAACACTCACTTCTGGTGCTGAAACATTTGAAATTGGAGCTTTACCCTTTGATCGGTTAAGAGTATCAAACTTCACTTTTAAAACATTGTATGAAACTCTCAAATCATTGTATTCATTTTGAAGAGAAAGATGATCTTGGGATGCCAATTTTGATTCTAAAGAAGCAATTTGTTTCAAAAGTTGATCCTTTTCGGTTTTAGAATCATCTGTTTTACGAGCCAATTTCCGTTCGAACTCAACATTTTCTTTTTCAAGTCTTTCAAAATACTTTTCAAATTTGGTTACTTTGTTGAAAAAGTCGGTTTTAGCATCCTCAAAATCGTTTGTTTGTTGAGCTAAAAGCGTTTCAAGCTCAACCACTTTTGTTTGAAGCACATGATTTTCATTTTCAAAAAGATACATTTTCTCCCCCGTTTCCTTTATGAAATCTGGAGTATTAGAATCGAACAGGGGTTTTGGGAAGGAAACTTTTGTGATTTGGAAATCAACATTTTTCTTTTTCATTGATTCAATCTTTTGCAAAACATTTTCAAACTTTTTATCTGCAAATTCATTCAATTGAGACTTCAAATCTTCAGTCTCTTTTTGTTTCAAGTTTGAGTTTTGTTTCTGAACTCGTGAACTTTTGATTGAATCAAACAAGTTTTTGTAAATCTGTTTCAAACGCTCAATCTCTTTTTCGTATTTTGAAATTTAACATTTCATTGACACGTTTTCATCTTCAACTTGTTCAAGCTTTGACATCCAGGGGTTTTCAAAAGACTGCTTTTCAAGATTGTGTTGTAAAGCTAGCTCAAAGTTAATGCTTTGTGCTTGACATCTTTGAAAATTTTGTTCAAGAGAAAATATTCGACGTTTAAGTTTCTCTTGGATGTCGCTTGACTCTTTTAAAATCTTCTCATTTTCGTGTCTCAACATCCGATTTTCCACTCTTAAGTTTTCAGACTCAACAATCAACGATTTATCACAAGCAGATTTTTCAAAAACTTTCAATTTAGCTTCTAAATCAACAATGTCATTAAGATACGAGTCTTCCTTTTTCCTTTTTCTCACTTTATGTTCACAAAATTCCTTTTTGCAAGTTGACAACTCTGTTTGTGTTTTTGAAAGCTCTTTTTGAAGTTGTTCAACTTGTTGTTTGAGTTCACATTTTTCATTTTCGAGTTTTGAAACCAATTTTCCGTTCGACTCAATTAATGCACGTATTTTGTATTGAAGATCTTGTTCTTTATTGTAATATTCTTGAAATGCCACTTCAAAACTTCTTTCACGTGTGACTTTGTTTTCATGATTTGAAAGTTGTATTTTATAGCACTCAATGTCCCTTGTTAATGACACATTTTTTGCTTTTAGTTCACAGTTGAGCCTGTTACATCGATCAACTTCGTTTTGCATATTCTTAATCATTAAAGCAGTTGAAGCACATTCTTGATCATGAGTCACATTGTTATGTTCAACCTTACCTCCATTAAGATCCACATGTGGAGTTTCAGGAGTAATATTTCTATCATCCTGATTCACCACATATGTGTCGTTAATGTACTCAGGTTGTCCATGACTTTGTGTCTCATAAGCAAACACATTTTCAAATTTATCATCATTATTAGATTGATGTACCTGAACGAGTGCGACTAAACTTTATGAAGGACTGATAGCAGCTGCATTATTCAAACCATCCTTACATTTGTTTTTCCCGTCATCATCTGAATCATTCCTTGACGTGCTGCTTTCTGTCTGCAGTTCTGATAATGCATTGTTACCCGTGAATACCAAACTATCATCCAACGTCCCTTCATTGTTGACTGTTCCTTCATGTGTCTGCCTTTTACTTCCATTCTCCTGTACATTCAATTCTCTTCCTCGTTTCTGCATCTCCAGTTCTTTGACAACACTCAGATGAAGTGATCTTTCATTAAGTACAAATTCTAAGTAGCTCATTCGTGAAACAAGCTGATCTCTAAAAGCTTCAACCTCCATACTAGTGATGTTCTCTCTCCATAACCTGCTTTGAGATTCATAGTCTCGAGAAGTTTTGAACACTTTAAAATCCATTGCCATGAACCCTCTGAACTGAGCCTTGAGCGCTCAAAATCCTGCCATGCAATCGCTTCCCTGTTCAATTTGCTTTTCAAGTTGAACTATGTTTTCTCAGAGTTTCCTTTGAAAGGTTAGAAGTCCGTATCTGAACCGAAGAATACAGTAAAGGTACTCCACGAAGGAAACCTTGTATCTGAGAGAATCGTGCATTGAATCTTAACTGAATGAAAATATGCTAAACAATCTTATATAGAATGGATGGCTCTTTTCTCAACTTTAGACATCTTTCTCTCTTGTGAGCTTGTTTGATACATATTCTCTCCCCCGTGATTGTTGCGATGTATTCGAAATAATCAAACTAAAATGTATTGTCGAAATAGTGATTTCTGATTTTCCCTCCAAAATAAATTTGAAAAATTTTCTCTCCCAAAGTTTGAAAAATCACTATGAAATGTAATTTTAAGGTTGCAAGAAAATTTTGAGTTTCAAAAATTTGGCCGCCAAATTTTACCGAAAAAATTTGAATTTTGGGCCAAAAATTTCACTGTTATACCAAAATTTGAATTTCGCGTAAAAATTGAACGTTTAGTCACCTATAAAAATTAAATTTTACTCAATTTTTTTTTTTTTTTTGAATGACAATACTAAACTGGTTTTGTAAGTGTGAAATGAAAGTGGGTCTTGTAGACGATAAAGAAGCAGTTTTGAGTTTTCAAATGAATCTATGTCAATCTTTCACGCTGTCACAATCACTAGCACGGTAGTAATGTCCACACGAACCTAAATAATCTCAGCCCAAAATAATTAATCCCAGATTATGGAAGCTCAATCAAAACCGTTGTCCGAAGTTTCACAAAATCCCAAATTTGTTAAAAAATTCGGACTTAGAGAAATACTTGTAGTCCTAAACTCACTAATATCCAATAAACTAGCATAAAATGCAATCAGACCAATACCATATCCTGAAGCCCAAAAGCAAACGTCCAGCCCAACACCAAGCACACCACTCCAAGTCCAATAATACTAATAGCAATCGCAGCCCAGGTCCACACTAAGATAGTTACCCTAAACTCACATATCCCTAATTTTACTCCAACTTAAACACGCAGTCACCAAACTTTTCTCTCAACAAAAACACAGATAATAAAAAACTGACACCCCCTTGAATACTTTTTCTTTCTAACAATTTATCTCAAACCAAACGCAGTCACATATACTATCAAATCAGATCAGAATAAAAAATTCGTCCCTTTGATACTTGTTGTATCTGATCAAC
This sequence comes from Artemisia argyi, assembly GCA_030686995.1. Lineage (NCBI taxonomy): Eukaryota > Viridiplantae > Streptophyta > Magnoliopsida > Asterales > Asteraceae > Artemisia > Artemisia argyi. The sequence continues at coordinate 157,855 of JARVZY010011194.1, read as the reverse complement.
ACACAAACATATGTAGAAATCGTCCCTTGTTGTTAGATCCCAATACACAAACAATAATCCCACTTCTCAAACCCTTTTGAATCTTTCTTGGTGACTATCACAGCCGACCCACGAAGTATTTTTCAGTTGGCAGCTTCAAGATCATTTAAGGGTCACAGGTAGGTCTTTTCTTGTTGTTTCTTTCTTGTATTTTGTTTCCTTAACCGATTCAAAAGGAGAATGGAACAATCTTGTTCTAGCTCTTCTTTTAATAATCAGAAAATATAATTGAAGCGTTGCTTCACAGAGATCGATGAAGAGTTATGCTCAAACAAATAAGATCTTTATAGATCCGTAAGATTGCAAATGGTTTGAGCTAGTCTGAGATTTGTTGCGATGTTCTCTTTCTTGTGTTATGCTTTTCTTGTTTTGTGAAAAGGATTAGGATTAGATGTTTGGTTTCGAGTTGTTGGTTGTTATGATTGAGATGGTGTTTAGGATTAGATGGTAACAGTAGTTGGGATTAAGGTTTGAAGTTGTTGTTTGGATTGCTACCGTTTGAATATATGTTAGTTCTGCTTCTCCTCTTCTTGTTCTTTTCTTTTTCTTTTCTGTTTTAATTGTTTTTCGGACCAAGGAGGATTGTAAGATCTGAGGTCAACTGGTAAGTCAAAGTACCAAATCCTTACTCGATATACAGTGTAACACGATAGGGTATGCTAACTCGATAGACCCAGTTCTTAACTCGCAAGATTTTAAAAAAAAAAATTGACATAGTTTCTTTTCCTCAAAGATCATACATAAGAAAACCCATACAGGATGGTTTTCATGATTTACTCCTAACTCGGAGAAGAAAGATTGATACTCGCCAAGTTAATGAATGTAACTCGCCTGAAAATTTACTAACTCGCCAGAAAAAGTTTCTAACTCGCCAAAAACATTGTAACTCGCCTGAAAATTTACTAACTCGCCAGAATAAGTTTCTAACTCACCAGAAAAAGTTTCTAACTTGCCAAAAACATTGTAACTCGCCAAAACACAAGCTAACTCGGAGAAACAGAACACAAATAAATTCAGATTTACTCTTAAAAAACAAACACGTTTTTTGTCAAAACTTTTTATCAAAAGTAACTTAAAGAATAGCAGATCTACAATAAAATTGTAAGTTTAAAATTTTAACCTCAAAAGTAGTAAGCTATTTGGACTCAATAAAAAAACAGAATAAGCTCAGATCTGACGAAAAAAATATAAAGACACGATTTTAAAATTCAAAATACTTCTAAATCATCTTCTAGCTCTTGATACCAATTGTTGGGTCCTAAGTTTTATATCATTTCACACATATGAGATCTAGAGAGAGAAAGATGATCAGTTTTAGAGAGAGAGAGAGAGAAACAAGAGAGGAAATAAGAGAATTTCTTATTCCTAATGAGGCAAAAACCAACACCTCTCAAATGAGAGGTTACATAGTATTTATAGGCCTTGTCTAGGGCAACTTACAGCTTTGACATAATATCACTTATAGCCCTTAGACTTTGGCAAAACATGTAAACATTAATAATGCATAAAACATATTATATCTTTAATGTACTAACATAATATTGTGCCCTATTACAAGACTCATTGACTCGATAATGATCGTCACTTCAAGTGTTCCCAACACAAACAAATACTAATATACATGTTCATTTAATATTGTTGTGGTTCATGTCCAATTCCGTTCTTAAAAACAAATTTAGGTTTCCCTTACACTTATCTTTTGCGAAATACATTTTTATGAAGTTAAGACAAACAACAAGGTAAAGCATTTTCACAATTTATTATGAAACATGATCCACAAACAATAAAAATAAAGAATGCATACGGAAACAAATAAAATAAAGCAAACAAACAATCAAACAAATAAAATAAATAAAACTTGGGTTGCCTCCCAAGAAGCGCTTTTCTTTATTTATGAGTCTTGTAGCTAGACTCAAGGTCATGGGCTATCACGTGACCTCATCTCGCAATATGATGTACCCCTTATCAACAGAATCCACGCATTCGGGTGGTAATGTCTCAATCGTTCAATATTTACAGTTATTTCCCCACCCCTTTCGCTGTTCAAGAGTGCTACTCCATTGTGACCTAAGTTTTTGATTGTTAATGGTCCATACCACCAAGAGTTTGATTTATCAGGAGGATCCTTTATCCCTAAATGTCTTAGGAGCACTAAATCTCCTTCAATAAATGGGGTATGACTTTCCATCGGATGATTGCGCTCGAATTCGACATAAACTTTATCACTACTTTTGCATTTATCAGGTGTAGCTTCTTTGTAGCTTTTAATCCTTGTCTCCCATGCAAGGATTTTCTCTTGAACATGATTATGTGGTGTGCCGGCGTTGTTTTTTAGCCTTCTTTCCATCATACTTTCTCACATATATTTTGGAGTCATGGGGAAGTGAATCTTTCTTTTTCCAGATTTAAGTTCAATTTCCACTTTTTCATACTTGATAACAGCTCTTGTTGTGGTAAAGAATGGTGCTCTAAGGATTATTGGCATACACCCATTCTCTTTATTATCGATGATCATGAAATCGACGGGATACATGAAACCTGCTACATTGACCAGCACATCCTCTGCAATTCCTAAAGGATACACATGGATACACATAAGAGTGACTAGCGAAGGATAGCCTAATGCGGGGGGTGGCCGATATTTCATTGGTGAGTTGGGTATAAATAGTCAAAGGCATCAGGTTCACCACTAATCCTTGATCAGCGAAAGTATCCAAATATTGCAATTTCCCAATGCTAGCTGGTATTTCAAAGTTCCTATAAGCCATCTGCTTCGTAGCCACTTTTTTCTTAAGTAGCTTTTCGTATACCGGCCCCCAGGCACGGTGTCATAATCATCTTCCCCTACTTCTTCTTCTTCAGAGATCCTTATCGAAAATCGGTTACGTCTGTCACCCTCTATCCAATTGGTTATTGTTTTCTCATTTATATCATGCTTTAGATAGTACCCTAATGATTGGATTTTGGTGGTTCCTCAACGGTTTGTGAAATGGGGGTTTCCTTTTCTTCATTGCCCTCGTGGACAACGGATATAGAGTTAACAAACTTGGTAGTGGGGGGTGACGTCTTCCTTTCTTAAAAACACCTTTTTCGGAGTCTTTATGTTTGAATATTCTTCTAATAAGCTCATCATCTCCGTCATTTTCTCTTGCATCTCCTCTTTTTGTCTATAGACTGCCTCCTCAAATTTTGCTAATCGCTCAGAATGAGTGGACATATATTCTCTCATTCGAGTTTCGAATTCCGGACTGAGGTTCTGAGGAGGGGAATAGGGTCGAGCATATTTTTGAAAGGTTTTGGCATTCTCTCTAAGGGGTGATTCAGACAACGGTGTTGGGTTTACGTTTGAGATAGAGTTGATCGATGCATATCTGGGACTTAAAGATTTTTTTTGCTTTTCCATGAGATAGTGAACTTTTTTCTCAAGTTCGCAGAGCTTTTCTTCGAAAAGTTGAGTGGTCCCTCCTGATAATGAGATTGCACTGACGGCGGAGTCCACGACATGGGCAACCTCCCATAATTCATTATCATCGAATGCAAGCTCATCAATGATTTCCCATGACTCTTTAGCGTCCTTGTCATGCAATCTACCTCCGGTGGCTTGATCAATGGTGCGTTTGGTATGGAAGTCGACATGGCCATAAAAAATTTGGATTTGGAGCCAAAGATCTATGCCATGATGAGGGACTTTTTGGAGTAAGACCTTGAAACGAGTCCATGCCTCATAGAGAGTTTCACCTTGACGTTGTTGGAACATCAAGATATCATTTCTAAGCTTAGTAGTTCTCCCCGGTGGGAAAAATTGAGCAAGGAAACGAGTGGTGAGATCATCCCAAGAGGTAAGGGATCCTGCAGGTAAACGCTCAAGCCATTGACTAGCTTGCTCACGTAGAGAGAGTTGGAAGAGACACAATCGGGTCATCTCTCGAGTTCCAACATCAACGTCTATTGAATCTACGATTTTGAGGAAATCCTTTAGATGTTGAGTAGGATCTTCGGAACGAAGTCCATGGAATGCACATCCGCTTTGCACCAACCGGATGGTGTCGGATCGCAAGGGAGACGCATTGGCTCCTTGAGTGAGCTCAATGGTGTTTCGATAGCCTTGGTGGCTAGAACGGGAGTACTCTCCTAAAGTTTGGGGTCTAGGAGGTTGGTTTGGTTGTGGTGGGTTTTGTGGATGGTTTTGTTGTGGTGGGTTGATGGGATCAAAGAGATTATCACCTTCCATGATGGCGGATGGCAAAGGTTACGAACAAAGGATCGAAGAAAAAGATAGACTAAATAAACCTATAAAAATAAAATAAAAATCTTACTAGAAAGGAATCTAGCAAGTAGACCTAATAAAGAGAAATTTCAACCTAGATAATAACTATTCCCGGAGCTGCGGCACCAAAAACTTGATGCGTGGAATTGCGACCTCGCAAAAGGTTTTACCTCTCAAGGGATCTTGAGAAGCTTGCAATTCCCACCAGGCAGTGTACCTGACCGTTGTAGTATATTATAGTGACAAGTACCGGGGGATTGATCGTTCAACTCAAAGAATAGTTTTCACTAGGGTTAAAACTCAACTAAACTAGGTCTAGAGATGAGGGATGATTCTTTTTGTATTTTTATATTTTATGGAAAGCAAGTAAAAATCTCATGTTTTGAAGGAGTGGGCGGAATTAGTTGCTAATCAACTAACCCAATTAACTAAAGATGCAATCAAAATAAAATAAACTAAACTTAAACTAATTATGGTGAAAACAATGATGAGAGAAAATGTGTTTACTTAGATTTCGCTACTCCCTAGCTATCTTTTACCGGTTGATTAGTTTGTTACAATTGCATGGATGACGGGTTATATTCCTTAATACCATTCGTAGGGCCGTGTACAATCTTCCCTAACTCTATAGACATATTGAATGACAAGCGTAAGATATAATCAAACAACACATAGACATATTGAATGATTTGATGAAGGACTTATATTCAATTAAGGATGGATGAAACAATGGTTTGAGACCCTCAAAATATCAGTAAAATTCGTCTAGGGTTTACTCCCTTCAAAGTTGCACACAATGAATGAAAACTAGAAAACTATATATAGACGGCGTCAAGAGTTAGGTCTGACGCCGTCAACTCACCGCCAAAATAATACTCGTATTGCCTAGGAAAGGAGTAGACGGTCCTTTAAATAGGCGACGATCCTTTATCACTAGGGGACCGTCCCGACAAACGCTCCCATTTTTGTCCAGACGTGGTGAAAACTTATCTGGTGCAGGCTGAACGGATTTAGGGGGAAAACTAGCTGTTATAAGGTTTGAATTTGAATTTATTTTCTTAATAAAACATTTCTTTAAAAACACAAAAATACTTTTGTGAAAATGTTTTGTCAAACTTAAAAATGTAAGTTTAGGAGAAAATAAAACTCTTTGATCACTTAACTAATGACGGTATAATGTTTGTTCATACCTGAAGTGATGTTGTAGCAGCTTCGTAGAAGAAACGAGTTTCCCTAATTAAAAACTTATAAACCGTAACTTTATGTAACATGTCTTTATATTTTGTGATTATCAAAACACGAGAAGACCGAATAATGCGAATAACATTTTTGACATTATTTGTATTAACAAACCAGTTCCTGCTGGTAAGCCACTTCTTGCTGGTAAACCAGATTCTGCTGGTAGACCTTTTCCAGCTGGATGGAAAAGAAATGTTGCTAGACCATTAATCAGACCTACAAGTACTTACTTTCAGAATGATTTTAGGCCAGTTTATTATGACCCAAGGTATATGGGGGAAGATGGGATATTGCTGCTAAGTCCTCAACAGGTTGTTCTTGGAAACAATATAGACCATATTTGAAGAGGGATCCAAGATCAATGGTGGATCTCATCAACCTACATGGTTTAACACTTTCTGATCCACAAGGCAGGCCCAAGTCATTTATGACTTGGGTCTCCCATAGATACTAATGTTGTTGTATATTTCTGTTATTGTAGGATCATCCTCATAAGAATAAAGATGTAGGTATTGTAGATAGTGGTTGCTTTAGAAGTATGACAGGGAACAAAGAAATTGTGACTTTTGGAGGAGGAGATGGCAGGATAACTGGGAAAGGAACCATTAGGACTTCCAAGCTGGACTTTGAAAATGTCTATTATGTGAAAGAGCTTCAAAACTTAACCTATTCTCTATTTCATAAATTTGTGACAAGAAGAACAATGTTCTCTTCACTGAGAAAGACTGTCTTGTGCTTTCTAAAGACTTCAAGTTACCTGATGATAGTCAGGTTGTGCTTAGAGTTCCAAGAATCCACAATCTCTACACATCCAATTTTAATGATGTCCAGCCTAAAGGTGATCTAGCTTGCTTGGTGGCAAAAGCATCCTTGGATGAGTCTACTAAATGGCATAGAAGGATGGCACATGTGAACTTCAAAACCATCAACAAGCTGGAAAAACATGGATTGGTCCAAGGGCTTCCTTTCAAAGTCTTCACTAATGAGCATAATTGTGTTGCCTGCAACAAAGGAAAGCAACACAAGGCTTCTTACAAGGCCATTACAGCTGTGAGCACAATTTCAGAACCTCTCCAGTTACTTCATATAGATCTCTTTGGTCCTACTTCTATTAGAAGTATTGATCACAAGTACTTCTGCCTGGTTGTTACTGATGACTATAGCAGGTTTTGTTGGATATTCTTTTTGGGAACTAAGAATGAAACCTTTCAGACTCTTAAAGACTTTATTGCCCTTATTGAAAACCAGCTAAACAAAAAGGTTAAAGCTATAAGGTGTGACAATGGAACAGAGTTTAAAAATGCTAAATTAATTGAACTCTTTGGGTCTAAGGGGATTAAAAGGGACTATAGCAATGCCAGGACCCCACAACAAAATGGGGTTGCTAAAAGAAAGAATAGAACCCTAATAGAAGCAGCAAGATCTATGCTTACTGACTCTAAGTTACCTACCATGTTTTAGACTGAAGCAGTTAGCACTGCTTGCTATGTTTTGAACAAGGTATTGATTACTAGACCTCACAACAAAACACCTTATGAACTTTTGTCTAGCAAAGTTCCTACATTGGATACTTTAAACCTTTTGGGTGTCATGTGACTATTTTAAATACCAGTGATCACTTGGGTAAATTTTAAGGGAAAGCCTATGAGGGGTATATTTTTTGGTTATTCTGCTTATAGTAAAGCTTACAGGGTTTATAATTTATCTGCCAAAAGGATAGAAGAAACACTTAATCTGAGATTTTTTGAAGATAAACCTAATGTTCAGGGAGCAGGTCATGAGTGGTATTTTGACCTTGACTATTTAATTGACCATTTAGGTTACACTCGTTTCAAAGCTAACCAATCTGCAGGTACACAAGATTCACAAGCTAACAATGCAAGTACCTCAGATGATTATTCAGACTCAGAGTGTGATGAACAAGTTATTGTGGTTCCTTTTTTTCCTACTAACCACTTTTCAGGTACTGAGCTCAAAGATTCTTCTGGTATGACTGAAACTGATTCAAGTTATGCATAAGAACTTGCTAAGCTTCAAAGACAAGAGCATGAAGCAAAGGATGCAGCTGAAAAGTTTTGTTTTGAATTCTCCATAGACATAGAAGAACTATTAAGACAAGCAGCCATTGAAGCCCGCAGGAACATGGATGCTGCTGGTAGTGGTTCTGTTACTGCTGGTAGTGTTCCCGTTCATGCTGATGTAGATTCTGCTGATGCTACTCTTTCTGGTGGTAGTGTTCCTACTGAAGGTGGTTCTGTTCCTACTGATCATTCTTCTACCCCATCTGTTGACTCATTGGGGTTCAATGAATCTCCTACAAGATATCACAGTCCATCTGATCTTGGCAATTCACAATCTTTAAGTTTTGAGTTGGAAGGCATTCATCATCAATCAAGAACAGGCATCTTCAGTTCCTCCTTATATGATGATGACTTTTGACCTACAATCAATAACCTCCCAACTTTAGTTGATGTTAGTCCTCATGTTACTAAAAGGATCAACACTATTCATCCACAATCATTGATTATTGGTGATCCCACTTCAACAGTACATACAAGAAATAAGGTGAAGAAGACAAAGTTTGGTGAAATTGCCTTTGTTAGTTACATTCAGAATCAACAAAGGAACAATCATATAGACTATCTCTATTGTCTCTTTGCTTGTTTTCTGTCTCAAGTTAAACCAACTAGTGTAGCTAAAGCTCTTGCAGATTCAGATTGGGTTGCGACTATGCAAGAGGAAATGCAACAATTTCTGAATCAGAATGTATAGAAGTTGGTGCCATTGCCTGATGGCAAGTTTGCAATTGGGACTAAATGGATCCTAATGTGTAAAAGTGATGAGGTGAAAAATGATCCGTTTTTAGGGGGTCATTTAAGCCCGGAATTGAATTTATTTGATCAAATATTGCCTTAAATCGTTCCTTTTGTGATTTTAGGTACTTTGGGAGTGAAATCTGGAAAAGGAAGCAATTCGGACGTTTTTGGAGCATAAAAGTGAAGAAAACGCCAAAGACTTAATTTTCCATGCTGGGAACAGTGTGTGACGGCGTCAAGAGTACTTTCCTGACGGCGTCAAGAGTAAAGACCATGACGACCCAGTACAGAAATGAAGGCGTCACAAGTAGAGCGTCAAGAGTTAAAAGTGTGACGGCCTGCAAAAATGGACAACATGACGGCGTCAGATGTAGATCAAGGCAGTCCGAGGATTATTTTGGCGGCGAGATGACAGCGTCACAAATTTGTTCTTGACGCCGTCAGCCTCTAATATCTATATATAGTTTTCTAATTTTCATTCATTAAGAGAGGAGGAAGTTTGGAGAAACCCTAAGGCCGAACCATATACGAATTTTACAGCTTTTCAAGGGTTTTCAACCCTTGAATCCTTACATGTGTTATTAAGATAAGTCTTTTCTTAATTCAATCAATATGTCTATGTGTTGGTTGTCTATATCTCGAGCTTGTCTTGATTCCACCATGCTAGGCTAGATTTATCTTGTGTTTGCTTAGATCTAATGAAACCTAGAAGTTGATTATGTGTTGATTACTTGTTTATGGTTGTATTGGACGAATGATTTCAATGTTAGGCTTAAGAAAACTGATAGATCTCCAAATGGTAACATGCTTGAACGTCTTAGGAAACATGAACCGATGTGTACTAGGTTTTATTGGTTGTATTTAATGCATGAGTAAATTCTAATGATCCCATGTTAGGAGCTTCTTGCAGGCTCGACATAGGAGTGAAGTAAGCACTCATAGGATTGGGGAAGTAAGTACGCCACCCCATGAATGGTATTAAGGAATACAATCCATCATCCACGCAACTATAACAAGTAATTAACATGTAAAAGATATCTAGGGAGTAGTGAAATCTAAGTAAACACATTTCTCCCATATATTGTTCACAACCTTAGTTTAAATTAGTTTATTTTCATTTTAGTATTTTATTTTGATTGCATCTTAGTATTGGGTTAGTTGACTAGCAACTAATTCCGCCTAAAATCCTTCAAACCCGAGATTTTTAATTTGCTTTCATAAAAAATATAAAAATACGAAAAGAATCATCCTTCATCTCTAGAACTAGTATTTAGGTTTTCTAATCCTAGCGACACTATTCCTAGCTGAACGATCAATCCCCCGGTACTTGTCACTATACTATACTACAACAATCAGGTACACTGCCTGGTGGGGGTTGTAAGCTTCTCAAGATCCCTTGAGAGGTAAAGCCTGGTGCGATCCCCACGTACCAAGTTTTTGGTGTCGCAGCCCGGGGAATAGTTATTGTCTAGGTTAGAATCTCTTTTTATTAGGTCTACTTGCTAGATTCCTTTCTAGTAAGATTTTATTTTTATTTTTAGGTTTTCTTTAGTCTATCTTATTTCTTTGTGTTTTTGTTCGTAACCTTTCACCACCCGACATCATGGACGATGGGAACATCTTTGAACCCGTCATCCCACCACAACAAAACCCACCACTAGAACCTCTTAGGCCCCGAACCTTAGGAGAGTATTCCCGACCTAGCCACCAAGGCTACCGAAACACCATTGAGCTCACCGGAGCCAATGTGACCCCCTTGCGATCCGACACCATCCGGTTGGTGCAAAGCGGATGTGCATTCCATGGACTTCGTTCTGAAGATCCAAATCAACATCTTAAGGACTTCCTTAAAATCGTAGATTCTATAGACCTAGATGTTGCAACTAGAGAGACAACCCGATTACGCCTATTCCAATTCTCTCTACGTGATCAAGCTAGTCAATGGCTTGAGCGTTTACCCGCGGGATCCATCACCACATGGGATGATCTCAACACTCGTTTCCTTGCTCAATTTTTCCCACCGGGGAGAACTACTAAGCTTAGAAATTACATCTTGATGTTCTAACAACGTCAAAATGAATCTCTTTATGAAGCATGGACTCATTTCAAGGACTTACTCCAAAAAGTCCCTCATCATGGCATAGATCTTTGGCTCCAAGTCCAAATCTTTTATGACCATATCGATCTCTCCATGAGGCGAGCCATTGACCAATCGGCCGGTGGTAAGCTACGTGATCTAAGTGCGGAACAATCATGGGAACTCATAGAAGATCTTGCTCTCTATGACAACGAAAGTTGGAATGATCCCCGTGATTTGAACAAAACGGTCAAGGCAATATCTTTGCCTTCGAACAACTCTAGCACTCCCGACCGTAGGATCATGGAACTTGAGGACCAAGTCAAGTTTCTCATGAAATCCTATGAAGCTCCTAAGCCTTCAAGCCATGTGAACAAAATCACTTCTTCATGCGAATTATGTAGTGGTCCCCATGACACTCGTGATTGTGTGGAACTCCCCAGAACAGCCTTTGCGGACTACGGATCCTCGCGTACCGACGAAGCGGGAGATAAGTGGTACACTTTCAAACCTGAGCCAAACCCTTACGGTGATTCCTACAACCCCTCTTGGAAAAATCACCCAAACCTTAGGTGGAAACAAAATCAAGCCAATTCTTCCAATCTGCCTAATCGTTATCAACCAAACGGTCCACCCTCCAACCGTACTTTCAAAAACAATCCTTCTAACAACTATGGTAGTACCAACAATCTTGAAGGATTGATGTCTAAGTTCATGACATCTCAAGAAGCTCGCATAGCTAGGTTTGAAACCGAATTCAACCAACAACAAACGGAGATGACCAACAAGATAGACAACTTGTTGAAAGCCCTCAACAACCAAGCGTTAACCGCACCTAGGAAAGACACTAGGGACACCAATAACAGAATCCAAATTAAGGACCCCTCATCATCCAAACATGTCCACTTTGTCAATGTTGTCAACATTAAGCCAATAGATAAGGAAATAGAAGAAAGTGACAAGGATGAAATTGGAGTAGAAACCGAGACTAGGGATGAAAGTAGGGAAGTTGAGGTTAAAAAGGGAGAGGAATTAGAGGAGGTAGAGACTATATAAAAGTACTTTGATAAGTTGCCCACCTAGGAAGAACGGGAATTCCATAAGGATTTATTCGATAGTCCCGAGAGACCATATATCCTTGGCACACCCCTTATCAAAATGGGAGACCCCTTTAACATTAACATACCATGCAATATCGGGCATATGCATGTATGGAAAGCTTACATCGATCCTAGATCTCCTGTAAACATCATGACTAGGACTTATTACAATTAGGTGATGAAGAAACAACTTGATTTTAGGATGATGCCCAATAGGAATTTGATAAGTAATTTTGCAGGAAGAGTGAAGGGATTGCATGTGATTATAGGTAATTTCACTTATGAGATCGATTTTATGATAGTGGAAGACACTCGTCCGGTGATAGATGATTGCCTAAGCCAAATAATATTCGGAAAACCATTTGTGGAGGCCACTAGGATGAGTTATGATCCGACTTTAGGGATAGTTAGATTCAAGGAAGAGAATGATGAGATTGCCTACCAAATGCCTTACAAAATTGAGCAATACCGCCTTCTCTCTAATATAGAGAAGGAACATAAGCAAGCGGCTTATTATAGGAATGATGAGGATAGACGTAGAGGAGTAGAGTATGTGAAAAATAGGATGCTTGGTTTCTATAAAGAATGCTTGCAACTAGGTCCGGAATACAAAACTGGCTTAGAAGACGACCTAGAGAGTGAAACCAACGATGAAGTCACGTAGTAACCCAAGACCTTGAGTCTAGCTACAAGACTCGTAAATAAAGAAAAGCGCTTCTTGGGAGGCAACCCAGGCTTTGTGTGATTTTATTTTGTTTGTTTGTTATTTGCTTTCATATGCATGCTTTATTTTTATTGTTGGTAGATCATGTTTCTAAACTAAAAAGTAGAAATACTTTACTTTGTTGTTTGGCCTAGTCTTAACTTCACCCAAAGGTATTTTTGCAAAAGATAAGTGTAAAGGGAAACGCCAAATAAGTTTTTAAGAAACAAACCGATCATGATTCTCCACAATATTATATGAACATGTATATTCGTATTTGTTAGAGTCAAATGCTTGTATCGAGTCATAATGAAGTTTTGCAGGATTTTCCAGGAAGTAGGACCAAGTTTTTCCAGAAATTTTCTGGAAACTTAACACAAGAATTTCTGCAGGTCACTTATGACGGTGTCATGAGCTTGCTCTTGACGGCGTCACGTGTAAAAATCTGGAAATTTTACCAGTTTTGTTTTTCTAACGGAGTTTTAAAATTTTTGTTGAATTATTAAGTTTTATAATCTCCAGGAAATCTGCAAACTTCATTCCACAAGCATTATATCTTATTTTGTTTTCTAGGATTTATTAACTTATGTAGATTGCCACCGATTTTATGCGAGGTTGCCTTGTCTGTTTTCTCAGGATTTACAGGTTATGTATGACAAGAAGATGATTTATATTCTGGAAGGGAAGCTTTGATTGTTCATTTTCTTGGAGGAAGATCTAACCTGGCCACCTTATTATCCATACCGAGTGAATCAGGGGAGTATTTGATTCATTCTTTTTACTTTTTCACTTTTACAGTCTTTACTTGAATATTGGGGACAATGTTCATCCTAAGTGTAAAGGGAGGGTAAAATGATGATACCTTACAAATACACTTTCGCTTGAGTTTGTTTGTTTAATAGTAGATGTGTAATAAAACTATGAGAAATACTTGTTAGTGCAATTTTAGCACCAAATTTAAAATTTTTTACAACATTTAGGAGTGAAACTTTAGCCATAGCAAGCGTCTCATGGATAGGAGATTGTATGACTAGCACAAAACCGTATCATTCAGAAAAATTTTCCACCCAAATATGTGAGGTTTGCCTTTAGATTTGATAGGAAAAGCATTTACTATTAGTGCTTATCAGTGTACCGATAGCATTTAGATTCTAGAACTTGCGTTAGTGATGCATCCTGAGACCGCTAGTGAGACTACATTCGTGTAGTAGGATTTACTACATGATAAGAGGCATTAGGATCACCCTTGTGATAAACCCGTATTATAATTACTTGACCATTTAAGTCATATTACTTGGCTAGTTAAGTCAACTAATTTTTCCTACACCTTAGCGTTGTACTCATTTTTAGTACACGAAACCCCTAGTACTCCCCTCCGAGCCTATCTTTTCGTTTCTAACTTTAAGCATCTTACTTAAAGGAAGAATTTGTTACACCCCACTTAAATGTACACCCAAATCGCCTTAGCCTTCCGTGTATGCACTCATCTTTAGTGCATTATTGTTATTTGTTAAACCCTAAGTTAATTATCTAATTGATTACATGGTTGCTAAGTCGAGTCATATCCTTGTACATATTTTTTTGGACGATAGGGACTCATGGGTAAAGTACTTATTTTATGGAGTAATGGGGAAGAACATCATATTATTACCCCCGTATGTACGTTAATCTTAAAAGTACTCCAAGTGTTTTGATTTTCTTAATTCGAGTCATTAGATTAGTTAATTGTAAAGTATGTAAAAATTCAAGTGTAAGGGGAATTTACATTCCCTATGATGTATTATTTTGGATGGTAGGGTAAGAGAAAAAAAAATCGAAAAAACAAGAAAAAGACAAAAAATAGAAAAAAAGAAAAGAGAAAAAAAAATAAAAAATAAAATAAAAAAAAAACATACGGACTACCATCCCGTTTCATTCTATGTTCATTTTATGTTTTTGTTATTTTTCATTTATTAGCTTAAGTCGAGTCTAGTCTTGGCTTAGCAACGCCATATTGTACATGTAATTAACCAAGATTGTTAACTCGCCACCAGTAAAGACTGCCTATATCCAACAAAACCGTGTATTTCATATCCCTACACCTAACGTTACAACCCTTTAAAAGAACTCTTTGATAGTTTATCCTAGGTGCTTACGCCATGTGGTGGAGGTTTGATCCTTTCCTAAGCCTATGGTAATCTATTTTGCTATGACAGGTAGTGAGAGATATCTTCCGTTTTCATATTGTAATTTATACTTTATTACACCCGAGAGATGTGAGTATCTAAACACTATTTGTGAGGTGATAGTATATGACCTCCGTGCTTGTCTTTGGTCTTTAGTGGAACGATTATTTGTTTTAATTACTTTTATATTAGTGTTAAATGACCCCTAACTTGTATTTTTGATTAGAATAAAAGAGCATTTGCTTGAGGACAAGCAAATCTCAAGTGTAAGGGTATATGATGAGGCGAAAAATGATCCGTTTTTAGGGGGTCATTTAAGCCCGGAATTGAATTTATTTGATCAAATATTGCCCTAAATCGTTCCTTCTGTGATTTTAGGTACTTTGGGAGTGAAATCTGGAAAAGGAAGCAATTCGGACGTTTTTGGAGCATAAAAGTGAAGAAAACGCCAAAGACTTAATTTTCCATGCTGGGAACAGTGTGTGACGGCGTCAAGAGTACTTTCCTGACGGCGTCAAGAGTAAAGACCATGACGACCCAGTACAGAAATGAAGGCGTCGCAAGTAGAGCGTCAAGAGTTAAAAGTGTGACGGCCTACAAAAATGGACAACATGACGGCGTCAGATGTAGATCAAGGCAGTCCGAGGATTATTTTGGTGGCGAGATGACGGCGTCACAAGTTTGTTCTTGACGCCGTCAGCCTCTAATATCTATATATAGTTTTCTAATTTTCATTCATTAAGAGAGGAGGAAGTTTGGAGAAACCCTAAGGCCGAACCATATACGAATTTTACAGCTTTTCAAGGGTTTTCAACCTTTGAATCCTTACATGTGTTATTAAGATAAGTCTTTTCTTAATTCAATCAATATGTCTATGTGTTGGTTGTCTATATCTCGTGCTTGTCTTGATTCCACCATGCTAGGCTAGATTTATCTTGTGTTTGCTTAGATCTAATGAAACCTAGATGTTGATTATGTGTTGATTACTTGTTTATGGTTGTATTGGACGAATGATTTCAATGTTAGGCTTAAGAAAACTGGCAGATCTCCAAATGGTAACATGCTTGAACGTCTTAGGAAACATGAACCGATGTGTACTAGGTTTTATTGGTTGTATTTAATGCATGAGTAAATTCTAATGATCCCATGTTAGGAGCTTCTTGCAGGTTCGACATAGGAGTGAAGTAGGCACTCATAGGATTGGGGAAGTAAGTACGCCACCCCATGAATGGTATTAAGGAATACAATCCGTCATCCACGCAACTATAACAAGTAATTAACGTGTAAAAGATATCTAGGGAGTAGTGAAATCTAAGTAAACACATTTCTCCCATATATTGTTCACAACCTTAGTTTAAATTAGTTTATTTTCATTTTAGTATTTTATTTTGATTGCATCTTAATATTGGGTTAGTTGACTAGCAACTAATTCTGCCCAAAATCCTTCAAACCCGAGATTTTTAATTTGCTTTCATAAAAAATATAAAAATACAAAAAGAATCATCCTTCATCTCTAGAACTAGTATTTAGGTTTTCTAATCCTAGCGACACTATTCGTAGCTGAACGATCAATCCCCCGGTACTTGTCACTATACTATACTGCAACGATCAGGTACACTGCCTGGTGGGGGTTGTAAGCTTCTCAAGATCCCTTGAGAGGTAAAGCCTGGTGCGATCCCCACGTACCAAAAAGGGATGCAAGGGGGATTGTGGTCAGAAATAAAGCAAGATTGGTAACTCAATGTCACAGGCAAGAAGAAGGTACTGACTATGATGAAGTGTTTGCTCTAGTGGAAAGAGTTGAAGTAATTAGACTCTTCTTAGCCTTTGCCTCATATATAGGATTTATGGTTTATCAGATGGATGTAAAAAGTGCATTTCGTTGTGGCGATATTGAAGAAGAAGTATATGTGACTCAACCCAAGGGTTTTGTGGACCAACAGAATCCTAACTTGGTTTACAAGGTGGTTAAAGCATTATATGGTCTTCATCAAGCACCAAGAGCATGGTATGCTAGGTTGTCTTCATTCCTCCTGAAGCATGGTTACAGAAGAGGTGCTATTGACAAGACACTTTTCATCAAGAAAAACTCAAGAGATATCATTCTAGTTCAAGTTTATGTGGATGATATTATCTTTGTTTCTACTAAGGAGGCTTGGTGTAGGGAGTTTGAAGAACTGATGAAGAGTGAGTTTGAAATGAGTGCTATGGGTGAGCTTAAATTCTTCTTAGGCCTACAGGTCAAGCAAAATCCTGATGGAATTTTTATCGGCCAGGAAAAGTATGTGCAAGACATACTTAGGAAGTTTGATATGGAATCTATAAGAACTGCAACTACTCCTTATGAAGCTCCAAAACCAAAATCCAATAATGAACCAGATGATGCTATTAATGTTCATCTATACAGATCAATGATTGGTTCACTCATGTATTTGACAGCTTCAAGACAAGATATTATGTTTCCAGTCAGTGATTGTTCAAGACATCAAGTTACACCATTGAATTCTCACTTGAATGCAGTTAAGAAAATCTTTAAGTATCTAAAAGGCCAACCTAAGTTGGGTCTTTGGTACCCTAGAGATTCTCCATTTGTGTTGGAGGCATACAGTGATAGTGATTATGCAGGTGCTAATCTTGATAGAAAGTCTACTACTTGTGGGTGTTAGTTTCTGGGTAGGAGATTGATCTCTTGGCAATGCAAGAAGCAGACCATTGTGGCTACATCTTCCACTAAAGCAGAGTATGTTGTTGCTGCTAGTTGTTGTGGTCAGGTACTCTGGATACAGAATCAACTACTATACTATGGGTTCAATTTTATGAACACAAAAATCTTTATTGATGACCAAAGTACAATTTGCATTGTTAAAAACCCAGTTTTCATCAAAGAACAAAGCATATAGAAATTAGGCACCATTTTATAAAAGATGCAAATGAAAAACATCTTATTCAAGTGCTTAAAATCCATACAGATGAAAATGTGGCTGATTTATTAACCAAAGCTTTTGATGGTCCTAGGTTTAATTACTTAGTATGTGGAAAACTAGAAGGGGGGTTGAATAGTTTTACGTCTTCTTCGTTTTATAAAAGTTTGCTTCTAAAGAATAGACGTAAATTTTTTAAACTCTTTGATACAAAAATATAGATATTAGTTTATTCACGGTTTTGTATAAGTACTACTTATATATATATATAATGTTTGGAAAGCATTCTCAAGTTCATATATCATATATATATAAGCATATATATATGTATATGTGTTTTAATAAGAGTTTATGTACTTGGTTTGTTTTTATAAAATTAATGTTGTGAATGAATCCTAGTTTGATCTTTATGTGAAATCAATATATGTGCAACACAAGCAATTATAATTATGTATGAAATTCTAACAAGTAAATAATCAAAGAGTAAGAGATGGAAAGATCAAACCGAGAGAAAAAGGATTTATAGTGGTTCGGCTACAAGGACACCTTCCTTGCCATACTCCACTCCCCGAGTCACCTACTCGAGAGTTTTCTTCACTAGATCAATAACCTCCCTTATGGTGGAGAAAACCTTACACACCAAATTACACACCACAACTTCGTCACAACTTTTACAAAACTTCTTCACACTAATCTACTTCACACCTATTCTTCTTCACACCTTACTACTTCCTAACTCTTCTTCTTCACACCACTTGTTTCTTCACACCTTCACTACTTAGTTCTATCCACTACTCCAAGATAAATACTTCTTCACAACTTCTAGGCTTCAAGGTCTTTTCAACTTCAAGGCTTCAACTTCTTTGTCTTCACAACTAATCTCTACTTCAATATTCTACCCCTTCTTTTTTGTTCTACCACTAATCCTATGCACCTCTACTTCTTCACTTCTATTACTACTTCACACCTTCAATAAATCGAGATCCTATATCTAAATCTAGCTATCCAATGTATACACTATATTCACTAAAGAATGAATGATATACAAGTTGAAATGATCAAACAACTTAGATAGCAAGATGATACTAAGTTGTAATACTTCTAGTCTTGATAAATAGAAGTATTCTTCTCTTTGCACTTGAGTGGATGAGGCTTTGGATCACTTGGAAACAAAGGCTTATGAATTATATGATCAAAGGAATTTTAAGATGGAAATGGAGGTTTGAATCAGAAAGTTTTTAGTGCAAAAAGGTGAGAAAAATTCCAGATTTAAGGTGGTATTTATAGTCAACAAATTCTGATAACTGGAGCATGCCGGTCCCCTTAAATCATGGCCGGCCCCCTTAAAATTAAGGGGACCGCCCCTCATAATTTAGGGGGCCGCCCAGCTGTAATGGCCAGAAGTTTTGTCTTTTAGTGGGGAAAGTTTATTTGGTGAAAAACTAACTGATTTTGGTTAAAATTTTGAATTCATATATTAAGTATGATTAAAACATTTTTCTTTATAACCAAAAGTGTTTTTCAAAAATATATAATAAGTTTATATATTAAAATAAACTTTGTAGTAATTAATTAAATACCCATTTGATCTTATAATGCATTAAACACAATGCTTATTCATACCTTAAGTGATTAGATGGTGAAAGTGATTATTTACTACTAAATACTTGTTTACGTAATGATCTTTGGTTTGATGAGTTTTCGTTTTGTGATTATCAAAACATAGAGATATCGAAAGATATGAATAACGTTTTTAGTCAATTATTTATATCAACAATCTCCCCCTTTTTGATGATTACAAAACCTAAACTCATTAAATCCAAAAATTAATTTTTAGACAAGTATTTAGTGAGTTTATATTCACTTCTCCCCCTTTTTGTAGAATCAAAAAGGTTTAAGCCGATATATGAAAGCTCCCCCTTGATGTATGCTCCCCCTCGTTTGAGGGCACCAAGGGTTCGATTTAAGGAATTCTTGCATGAAAAATATTAGAGGCACAAGCATGGCACAAGCAAATACAAATGGTATAATGACAACTAATAATAAGCATGGCAAAAGAGAATTTGAAACACATATTAAATCATTCATAAAGAAAATGATTATGTCAACTCCATAATCATTGTTACATAAGCCATAATGCTAAAATATTAAACCAAGTAGAATATCCTATTTTGCCAACAAAGAGTGTCATAAGACTTGCATCCCAAAATGGTTGAGGTATTTTATTTGAAAATGAGAAACATAAGCATATAAAATGCTTGGGTGAGAATGGTGAATGGGGATCATGTTGGTGACTTAATGGAGGTAAACATTTGGTTGCATGGATGTTGGTGAGTTTGGAGATGTGGAGCTTGGAGGTGGTGGATTTGAAATTGGGTTTGTTGGTTGAGGGTTTTGATGTTGTTCAAGTGATGGTGTTTGTTGAGATCTAGTAAGAAGATACTCAATCCATGTAAAGTGCTCATTCAATGCAATGGTTTGTTGTTGGAGGAAGATGCAACAAGGGCAATTATTAACATGCTTCTCAATTTGGTTAGTGTTGTGTGGTGATGATGGTGAGCTTGATTGGGGTGGATCCAAATTGCGTTGAGCAAGATGCAATGCTAAAAGAGCACTAAGCTCATGAGCCTCTTTTATCTCCTCAACGAACTTCAAGTGTTCGGAGGAAGGTGATGGTGGAGGAGCATGATAGTTGTCTTGGGTGAAGGTTTGAACATGCAACATGGGAATGGCATGTGAGGTTGTAGGATGTGGTGGTGGTACTCTTGGTGGTGGAGACATGGTTGAGCTAGGGTAATCATGAAAACATGATATGGGTGGAAGAGGTTCTTCATGAGTGGATGGTGTTTTTGTTGAATGAGCAACATGTGAAGTATTGATTGAGAGATTGGGATTGTTGTTTTAGGATTGAGCATGCTCATCATAAGAAGAAGCATTAATGAGGGCATGAGTGGATGATAGGTTGTGAGATGAGTCATTAGTGTGGGTTTGAGGTTTAGTTGTTGGTTGACTTGGAACAACATCACTTGAGTTGTGACAAGAATCAAGTTTCCTCCTCCAAACGAGTTTGACGGAGATCCTTGCGGTTCTTGAAATCTTGGGTTTTTGGTTGTTGGGAGATGACATGTTTGGGTGTGATGGCATTAATGATGGGAAGAGGGTATTTATAGTGTAAGAGAAATGTGGTTTAGGAAGGTAAATTTTGAGGGATAGTATGGGACAAAATATGTTTGTGAATTTTGGGAAGTATAGGGTGAAAAGGGCCGAAAAGTGGTAAAGAAAACAGTACCCCCAACCATCAGATGGCCGGTCCCCTTAATTAGGGGTCGGTCCCCTTAATCATTAAGGGGGCCGCCTTATATAATTAAGGGGGCCGCCCATCTGGTGATTCCCAGAATGCCAGAAATGGGTTTTTGGCAGAAAATTTTCAAAAAGGTTGTGTTTTTGGATTTGGATTCAAGTAAGTTCAACTCTTTGAGGCAATATAGGTCATACTATTCATAAATGTAGAGAATGTTATAGAAATAAGTAAAGTAGACAATTAATTTCTAATATTCATGCAATCTACTAATTGATCAATTAAGATATGTAACCAAGGAAGCAATAAAGCAAACTAGTTAAATATGCAACTATATGAAAATGATAATATGTAGGCTAGTACAAACATATTGATGAGTACTTACAAGTAACAAGTAGGAAGATATGATTATATGGACTTCAAGACTTGTTACAAACAAGATTCATATAGGCAAACCATGATTCTCATGAGATGATTTGATTAAATTTTGAATGTCATTTCCATAGGAGTGTATGACACATGTGAGATAATCAAATATGTTTTTAATAAAACGTTTTTAGTTTTATTCAACAATGCTTTGAAATAGATTCAAGTGTGCATTAGAATGAAATGGATTGAGTTTTGCTTCATACCATGTTGACAATTTAAAAAAAAAAAAAAAAAAAAAAAATCAATCTTGATTTTGATTAAAATGAAGTTATGGTACCTTATGGTTAAACATGTTGTTAGAAGAAAAATGAGATAGATACTTGAAAGATTATTATTCAAAGCAAGAGGTTTTAAACATGATATTTTAATTTTGATAGCAAGAAATTTCAAGTGAAGGATTTGAAATAGAAACTTATCATACTCAAGAGAATCAGTTGAGCCCATTGTCACATATAATCATCTTTAATGACAACAAAAGACATAGATGAGTGATGGTAGATTCTAATGATCTTAATGCAATATAATTGAGAGGGATAAAGTAAATCATCTATAGATACAAGATTAATACATGTATATATATACTAAACTTATCATAATATAAAAGCTAACTAGTCTTAATTATAGCACATATATTAATGCAACTAGAATAGTCATTTAGTCCAAATAGTAAGTGTTCTACTATAGATCATAGATGATATTCAATATAAATGAAGAATAAGAAGAATGGTAATAGACTTAACAACAAAAGGGTTAACTAGCCTAATATCATGTATACATATATTAGTATTAATGATCTAAAAACATGGCAACCTATAAGTTTAATCTTATTAATATACTAAATAAAGCATACTCTAATATAATGTAATATAGCCAAGTTTTTGAAAAGAAAACTTACCTCAGGTCCAGCTTTTCTTTAAGAGTGGGCATGAGAGTGTTAGAAGACATCTTAAAAGTTTTCCCAAAGCATGTCGAAGTAGCAAAATAAAATCCCAACGCAATAAAGATCAAGGAGGCTTGATCCGAAATACTTAATCGATCACAACAATCATCACAAGTCGTGTAGATCAAGAATGGTAATACTAGAATCCTTCGTCCGAACACACCATAAAATCAATACTCCAAAAGTGAAGAGCAAAATGCCGAAACAATAAATGACCGCAACAACGTCATAAGTAAATCGTGTGTAGAATGTGAATCAGAGTAATAGGAACCAATAGTCATCAAATGAAAGAAAGCAAAGTGAGCGATCCAAAAAGTAGTATTCCCTTCTTTCGTTAATTACCTAAACATGACAAAGAGCTTGGTACCTAGATTCTCATAGGTCCGAGATGGTTAGTTGAGAACATCCATTGCATTTGAATGCACATGATGAGGATGTCGCCGAGAAGTACAAGAATTCATCAATAGTTTGTTTTAACTAACAAACAATGACTCTCTTGACTAGAGTAATAAACAATGAACGTGAATAATATTAATTCTAAATTTCTCCACTAGATTTAAGAAATTTTATTTGTTTTGATATATTTGTTAAAGTATCATTTGCAGTAAATCCTAAACCAGTTTTATCATAAAATGACTTTTGAATGTTAAGTAAATATTTTAAAGATTTAGAACTATTTTCGAATTTGGCTAATATTTTTGCTTTTTCATTTTCCATTTTAATTTCATGTTTGTAGTCTTGACAATATTTACATTTAAGATCAATTTCAATATTACTTTCAAGTCTAGACATTTTATCTTCTAAGATTATTTCCTTTTTAACGTTATTTTCAATGGATATTGAAGATTTATTTTTAAGAATCATTTTTGAGTCAATGTTGCAAAAATGTTTGAAGTTGTTTTCCAATTTTGAAAATTCTAATATAAATTGATCATAGCAAAAATGTTTAGTTTCAGATTGTACCTCATTTGTAGTTGTACATTCTTCACATGCTATACGGTGATCAATTACATCGTCCATGTCACTCCATGTTTTATTTGTAGTTCCGCTTGGATCTTGGAGCATGTAATCCTTGCCATCAATACTTGTATTTACATTTGTTTGAAAATCTTCACAATCCATGTTTTCATCATCTTCTTTGTTATTGATAACTTCAATGATCACATTTGAACTAGTAGTACATGTGTTTGTTTTAACTAAATATTTATCTATCAAATTTTCTAGAGTGACTAATTCTTGTGCAATATCAAGTTTATCATCTTTGGTTTTACATTTCTCTTGGTGAAACTTTAAAAGACATTTCCAAATATCATTTGCCGTTTTACAAAAGAATACTCTTTCATATTCAACTCTTGGAAGAGTTTTGCAAATAACTAGTTTAGCTTTAGTATTTTTATCAATCTTTGTTTGAAGATTATTATATTGATTTTCAAAATCTATTTTGGTTGGTTGAAGATCACCAATTGAAATGATATGCCAAAGATCAAGATCTATTGATTTCACATAATTTTTAAATTTATTTTTTCATTCCAGAAAATGATCATTTTCAAATAATGGTGGTTTTTGCGCAAATTCCCCTTATAGATATTTTTCAAATTCCATAGATCGTTACAAGTTTTAAAATACAATATATTTTAAAAATCTTGCTAGACGTGGCTCTTGATACCAATTGTGGAAAACTAGAAGGGGGGGTTGAATAGTTTTACGTCTTTTTCGTTTCATAAAAGTTTGCTTCTAAAATATAGATATTAGTTTATTCACGGTTTTGTATAAGTACTACTTATATATATAATGTTTGGAAAGAATTCTCAAGTTCATATATCATATATATAAGCATATATATGTATATGTGTTTTAATAAGAGTTTATGTACTTGGTTTGTTTTTATAAAATTAATGTTGTGAATGAATCCTAGTTTGATCTTTATGTGAAATCAATATATGTGCAACACAAGCAATTATAATTATGTATGAAATTCTAACAAGTAAATAATCAAAGAGTAAGAGATGGAAAGATCAAACCGAGAGACAAAGGATTTATAGTGGTTCGGCTACAAGTACACCTTCCTTGCCCTACTCCACTCCCCGAGTCACCTACTCGAGAGTTTTCTTCACTAGATCAATAACCTCCCTTATGGTGGAGAAAACCTTACACACCAAATTACACACCACAACTTCGTCACAACTCAATCACAACTTTTACACAACTTCTTCACACTAATCTACTTCACACCTATCTTCTTCACACCTTAATACTTCACACCTATTTTTCTTCACACCTTACTACTTCCTAACTCTTCTTCTTCACACCACTTGTTTCTTCACACCTTCACTACTTAGTTCTATCCACTACTCCAAGATAAATACTTCTTCACAACTTCTAGGCTTCAAGGTCTTTTTAACTTCAAGGCTTCAACTTCTTTGTCTTCACAACTAATCTCTACTTCAATATTCTACCCCATCTTATTTGTTCTACCACTAATCCTATTCACCTCTACTTCTTCACTTCTAGTACTACTTCACACCTTCAATAAATCTAGATCCTATATCTAAATCTAGCTATCCAATGTATACACTATATTCACTAAAGAATGAGTGATATACAAGATGAAATGATCAAACAACTTAGATAGCAAGATGATACTAAGTTGTAATACTTCTAGTCTTGATAAATAGAAGTATTCTTCTCTTTTCACTTGAGTGGATGAGGCTTTGGATCACTTGGAAACAAAGGCTTATGAATTATATGATCAAAGGATTTTTAAGATGGAAATGGAGGTTTGAATCAGAAAGTTTTTAGTGCAAAAAGGTGAGAAAAATTCCAGATTTAAGGTGGTATTTATAGGCAACAAATTCTGACAACTGGAGCGTGTCGGTTCCCTTAAATCATGGTCGGCCCCCTTAAAATTAAGGGGACCGCCCCTTATAATTAAGGTGGCCGCCCAACTGTAACGGCCAAAAGTTTTGTCTTTTAGTGGGAAAAGTTTATTTGGTGGAAAACTAATTGATTTTGGTTAAAAATTTGAATTCATATATTAAGTATGATTAAAACATTTTTCTTTATTACCAAAAGTGTTTTTCAAAATTATATAATAAGTTTATATAGTAAAATAAACTTTGTAGTAATTAATTAAATACCCCTTTGATCTTATAATGCATTAAACACAATGTTTATTCATACCTTAAGTGATTAGATGGTGAAAGTGATTATTTACTACTAAATACTTGTTTACGTCATGATCTTTGGTTTGATGAGTTTTCGTTTTTTGATTATCAAAACATAGAGATATCGAAAGATATGAATAACGTTTTTAGTCAATTATTTATATCAACATAGTAGTCCATATAGGGATGGTCAATCCCTGATTGTTATGTTTGAGGGGAGGAATAAGCCTAAGGGCAGGCTTATTTTTGTATATTTTGTATTCTGTATCCACTAACATTTTTGCAGATATTGAAGTCAAACAAACACAATCAGTAACAAATCAATGAAAAGAAGAAACTTGCAATTTTATTCATTAAGTAAGGTTGCATTCTCAGATGCAACATTACATAAAAGGGTCTCATTACATCAGACTTCACAAAAGACCACTAACCAACACCTAAACCAACTACTCCATGGGCCTCTTGCCTTTTCCCTTGATATTAGGCATGTTTTTGTGGACTCCCCTCTCATTGATCTCATTCCACACATGCTTATTGGGAAGTCCTACCACTTGTTTGGGTAGTACTGGGCGTGGCAGAGTATTCACATGCACCGGGATTGTCCTCATCGATGATGCAGCCTTCTCAAGTTCATGGGTTAACACCTTTGCTAGTCGACTTGAATCATCATCATCTTCATAATCGACATCAGAATCGAAAACATAGGGTGGAGGAGTAGGGAGGTCATCAGAAGAAATTAGCTCTTCAACCTTTTTCTTTGATTTCTTGATCGAAGAGGTTGAGGCATTTGGAGGCAAGTAATTATTCCATCCTGATGACTCAGAGAATGAATCGGATGAGATGTCGATGATGTCAAGCTTAGGGTTTGATTGATGCTAAACCACCTAACTTAAATTAACCAAAGAATGGTCAACTAAGTCAAATAGTCTATATCAATGCTCCGGGTAATATAATGTATCACCGGGTCGTTAAATCCCGTTGAAGTGTGAAATGTGACTTTAGCGTATTAGGGATCGGGTAATTACTCACAGGTAAGGGTTATGATCAAAATTATTTGGAAATTAATAACAAATATAGCTTAGGAAAGCTATGTGATGGATTACTGAGATTTGGATTACAAGGATTTGAGCTTAAACCTAAAATTATACGTTTTAATTAAAAACGTATACTGATGAACCGTTCAAAAAGTACAACTGAAGAACTGAAAGGGGTAAAAGTGTAAATTTGATATTTTTACAATCCTATGAATTAAAGAAAATTTTAAGAAAAATAAAAAGTATTTTTACACTATTTAATTATTTAATATTAATTATTTTACTAATTATCTATTTAATACTAATTTAATTAATTAGAATTACTAAAAATACTAAAAAGGCTTAGAAAATTAAGAAAAATTTTATAAATCTAATTAACCATCATGGGAATCCTAAAAAAATTATAAAAAGTTAATTCTAAGTATTTTTAAGTTAATTAAATAATTATTATTCTATTTATTAATAAATATCTAGTTAAACTATTTAAATTATAAATACTATTAAATGAACAGTAAAAATTCTAGAAAAATTTATAAAATTATTTTAACTAAAATAAAAGCTATAAAAATTATAAAAACTAGGTTATACTATTTAAAAACTAATTATGCTATTTAATTGATTAATATTAATTAAAACTTAATTAATTTAAAATTAATTAGAAATACCTCTAAAAGACAAAATAAAAATCTGGAAAAATTTGTAAAATTACTTTAACCTAAAATGTAATTTCTAAAAATATAAAAGTGATATATTATTTAGAAATTAATTAAAAAGAAAATTAAATTGATAAATCCTATTAAATAGAAGCTATCACTATTTTTAAACTTGGTTTTTTTTGGTTTTTTTCTTTTTCTAAACTAATTATAAGATAAAAATAAGCACTTTTAATTAAGACACTTTTAATATACCCCTGGAAATAAGCACTTGGAGTGCTTATTCACCTCACAGTTGACTTTTGTTGACTGTGAAGGTTAATAAGCTCAAAATGGAAATGTGGGGTCCACAATTGAATTTCTTGGTTTCTCTGAGTCTAATGAACACAAATAAGCAACAATCAAGCTAATAGGTGGCCTCAATAAGCCAAAAATAACAAATAAGCAATTAGCTTATTTGTTGACTGAGGCAGCTGAGGGACAAGGTTAAATGGTCAAACTAGGTAGGGTCCACAGATTTTGGGGTCAAACAAAAGGTCAACCCTTATTCCTGGGTAGGAGGGGGGTTGAAAGGTGCAAGGTAAAGGCTATGGGACCCACTGGGTCAGTCACAAACCACCAATGAAGTTGGGTGGATTGCTGAGGTAACTGAGAGCAGGGCAAATAGGTTGCCCTGCAGGTCACTTTGAGACCTGTTTGAACCCACCAAACAAATTCAAAAAAATCTGGAAAAATTAACAAAAATCTACAAAGTGGTAGATAATAAGCACACCAAGTTTCAGCTTCTAACAACTAAGATCGAATAAGTTACACCCTTCCCAATATTGCTCAAAATGACTGAACAAGTTTTTGACTTTAAAGAGTTTTGCTCAACTTTGACTTTTATGAACTTAGGAAGCTGATTTAATGACCCAATAAGCTAAGATAAGCTATATTAAAACTATTTTGGGTAAAACTTTAACTTTTGAAAAGGATTTATGGGATTTGGACTTCAAAAATCACCACAGTGGACTGTGGTGATTATAAACTTTTGATTTTGACTTTTAAAGTCTTTTGTACCAAAACTCTTGTTTCCCTGAGCTTAATTATACCCAACAAATTATTAGAAACTAAAAGATGCTCAGCAAAACCACTACAACACACCAAACAAGCTAAAACCAAACACCCTCTTTAAAACAGTTAAAGAAGAGATTTTCACTCAAACAAATATTGAACACAAACAGATGATTACAACTAGTCTATAAGCTAATATATAAATGTAATGAACTTAAATTAACAACCTAAGCTGCTTAAGAGTAAAAATAAAAGAGTATGTAGCTTACAAAGCCTTCCAAGCTATTGAGTAGATACCAAGGACCAAACCAAACAATCCTATGCCCTCCCCTGAGGTTCCTAACCCACAGCCTTCCAATATTCACTGTGCTCCATGCTTATACAACCAATGATCACCACTTTTTGATTTTATTTTTATTTTTATTTTTTTTTCTTAGTTTTTATTGAAAACTGAATTGTAGGTGTTCACATAAGCTTATAACACTTGTAATATCTTATTTTTGAACTTGTAAGAGCTTCTGAATACTTTAAACACAAATCACTTCACTTAATAAGAACTTGGAAATTTAAGATAAGACTTTGAAAAATGAAATTGGAAATTAAACTTCAAAATGATCTTGCATTAATAAAAAAAATTACATTACATTGAAATTGAACTGAAATTACAATTAAACTAAGTAAATTACACACACAAGCTTCTTATGAGCTTATCCTTATATAACGACCTAAAAATAAGCCCTCATGCCTTCCACACAGCTTCTTTTTGAAAACTAAGAGCCCCACATGACTTTGCTTTGACCTCTGACCAAATCCCAACCATCAATTTTATCTTTCATGCATCTTAGCCATTGATTGGCATTTTGGCGCCAATTTGAATACGGGGCAAAACTAGTGGTATTGGTGAGGGTTTTGGGGAAGCATTAATGGTGGTGGAGTTGGTGGGTGAGGGGCATTAATGGTGGGGGGTTTAGTAGGTGAAAAGGTGAGGAGGGGGGAGAAGATTTCTCCCTGGTTTTGCGCTTGGCTGTTAGGGAAGAAAGGTCGGGGTGTGGGGTTTGACCTGGGTCAACGCCCAGGTTTTATTTAAACAAAAAGTGGGCTTGTGGACTGGGCTTGGGGTCAGCTGGGCTTAAGGGTGGATTAGGAAAGGGTGTTGGATTGGATTGGTTTTTTTTTTTTGGGTTTAAAAAGGGTCCGGTTGGAAAAGTTAATCACAAGGACCATTTTTGTAATATTTGCAAAACCCAAGGACTGAAATTGCCATACTCCCAAAGTTCTCCAAAGTGTCAATGTTTCCACATGCCAATAATTCAAGGACCAATTTTGCCTTTTTCCACATTTTTCAAAATTTCAAAACATCCCAGGGACTACTTTTGCCATCTTTGGATTTTCAGGGACTAATTATGTAATTTATGAAAACTTGCAACCCAAATATGATATTTTGACTTAATTTGACTTTTAAGACCTTGGGTTGAGTTTTCCTTAAAAATAAATGCATAGGGACTAATGTTGACAAGTTTTGAAACTTGGGGGACTGAAACTGCCAATACTGCAAACTTTGTACGTTTTTTCTTTGTTTTTGCACATTTTGCTTTAAAAACACATAAAACACAATCCCTGGGATAATTTAAGTATTTTGATATCTTTTTGATTGTTTTTGTGCATTTTGGCAGTTTAAATATATCGAAAACGATGAGTGTTTGAGCACTCATCAATCCCCCACACTGAACTATTGCTAGTCCCTAGCAATCTTTTTAGAAAACTTGATGGATTTTAAACTCTTTACCAAAAGCCATCACTTCTGGAGTAGCCAGGTGTAAGAACTGTGGCACACCTGATAACCGTGTGATTTTGAGCAAACCACCAGCTTTCAACGGATTTGTTAAGTCTTTACCAAGAGCCGTTTGCTCCTGGACTAGCCAGCATCTTGATGGACCTAGTCGACATCTTGGTGAGCTGATTACCAATTATGGATTTTCCACGGCCTTTACCACAAGCCATAATCTTGCGGGCTAGCCAACTCATTTGTTTTCGGGGAGTTGATGAACCATACAATTTTGGGCAAATTGCCAGCCGTCAACGGATTTGATTTATCTTTACCAAGAGCCGTTTGCTCCTGGATTAGCCAATCCCTTTTGTCGCTTAGACGAGGCGGACTGATTACCCTAAAAATTTTGAAATAAAGTGAAAAAATTTTTGAAAATTTTGGCCAAAACGGGGGGTACTTGAAAGATATTTGCTAAAATTCGATAGAATTTCCCCCCCACACTTAGAAATGAATATTGTCCTCAATATTCAAAGTCCCGGCTATTATGCCGAAGCTTATGAACGTAAAAAGCCAAGATTCGAATCTAACTGCGGAAATACCAATTTCACTTTATTTCTATATATACAACTTTTTTTTTTTTTTTTAACTTATATACATATATACATTTTTTTCAAACAGCAGGGGGTTGGCCATTCCCCCACACTTAGTTGTAGAAAATAGAAAGAATCAGAGATACGGGTGAAAACCCGTATTGTTGCTAATTTTTGGTCATCGAGTCGTTAGCTTGACTCTATCCCCGAATTCAATTGTCCTTGGGGAAAGTTTGGAGATCCGGGACGACCATGGATGGTACGTCCTCTCCAAAGTAGTGTTTTAACCGATGTCCATTCACTTTGAAATTTGGACCGTCATTTTGAGATAATTCGACGGTGCCATAAGGATAGACTTTTGCGATAGTGAATGGACCAGTCCATCGGGTTTTGAGCTTTCCCGAGAAGATCTTGAGTCTAGAATTGAAAAGAAGGACTCGATCACCAACGTTGAAAACGCGGTTTTTGATTTTTGAGTCATGAATCTTCTTTGTCTTTTCTTTATAGATCAAAGAGTTCTCGTAAGCCTGATCACGCAGTTCGTTTAATTCATTTAGTTGAACTTTTCTATGATCACCCGCCGTTTTGAGGTCGAAATTGGCATGCTTGAGAGCCCAATAGGCTTTGTGTTCAAGCTCGATCGGAAGATGGCACGCTTTCCCGTATACAAGTTTATAAGGCGTACACCCAATGGGTGTTTTGTAAGCCGTACGGAAAGCCCAAAGTGCATCATCTAATTTGTCCGACCATGATGCACGATTCTCACCTACAGTTCTCTCCAATATTCTTTTAATGCCCCGATTGGACACTTCGACTTGTCCACTTGTTTGAGGGTGGTACGCAGTGGAAAGACGGTGAGTCACACCGTATTTTTGCATGACTTTGTCAAATTTGTCATTACAGAAATGCGTACCACGATCACTAATAATAGCACGTGGAGTTCCGAATCGGGCAAAGAGAGCTTTTAAAAATTTCACCACTACTCGGGCATTATTTGTGGGTAAAGCTTTTGCTTCAACCCATTTTGACAAGTAGTCAACTGCCACGAGTATGTATTTGTTTCCGTGAGAGGATGGAAATGGCCCCATAAAGTCGATGCCCCAGATATCAAAGATTTCACAAACTTGAATTGCATTCTGAGGCATTTCATTTTTTTGTGAAATATTCCCGTGGCGCTGACAAGCGTCACAGGACTTGACCAATTCTTGGGCATCCTTGTAGATCGAGGGCCAATAAAAGCCGGAATCAAACACCTTTTTGGCGGTGTAGTTGGGATTGTGGTGGCCCCCCGTGGGACCAGCATGGCAAGCCTTTAAGATTTCAGCGGCTTCCTGACCATACACACACCGCCGGATGACTTGATCCGCGCATATCTTGAACAAGTAGGGGTCGTCCCAAAAGTAATGTTTAACATCTTTGAAAAATTTATTTTTTTGTTGGGACGACATCCCTTTCACGATGAAATTACCCGCAAGATAGTTTGCAAAGTCGGCAAACCATGGGGTAATAGAATCTCCACGAAATGAAACCGCATTGAGGGTTTCGAGAGGAAATGTTTCATTTATTTCCTTTTTGTCGAAATCATTTTGGTGAGGGTTTTCAAGACGGGAGAGATGATCAGCAGCCAGGTTCTCAGCTCCTTTTTTATCACGAATAATGATATCAAATTCCTGAAGGAGGAGAACCCATCGGAGGAGTCTCGGCTTTGCATCCTGTTTTGCAAATAGATATTTCAAAGCCGAATGATCCGTATACACTATGCTTTTAGTCAGAATCAAGTATGGCCGGAATTTTTCAAAAGCATACACCACAACTAATAATTCTTTTTCAGTGGTGGTGTAATGACTTTGTGCCTCGGTCATAGTCTTGCTGGCATAGTGTATAGGCTGAAAATGTTTTGTTTTGCGTTGCCCCAAGACTGCCCCTATAGCATAATCACTAGCATCACACATGAGCTCGAAGGGCAAGTCCCAATTGGGGGCAACAAGAATCGGTGCCTCGGTAAGCCTTTTCTTTAATGTTTCAAAGGCTTCGATGCACTCAGGGGAGAAGATAAAAGGAGCATCCTTCTCGAGGAGATGGGTCATAGGCCGGGCAATTTTTGAAAAATCTTGAATAAACCTACGATAAAAACCGGCGTGACCCAAAAAGCTCCTAACACCTTTCACGGTTGTGGGATGAGGCAATTTTGCAATGACGTCCACTTTGGCACGATCAACCTCAATCCCGTTTTTTGAAATTTTATGGCCGAGGACAATGCCCTCTTTGACCATAAAGTGACTCTTCTCTCAATTTAGACATAACTTTGTGTCTTCACAATGTTTTAGCATGCTGTCTAAATGGGAGAGACATGTTTTAAACGAATCCCCAATGACCGAGAAATCGTCCATAAAGACCTCCATACTTTTCCCGATCATGTCGGAAAAGATGGCCATCATACATCTTTGAAACGTGCCCGGAGCATTACATAAGCCAAATGGCATACGTTTATATGCGAAGGTTCCATAGGGGCACGTAAAAGTGGTCTTTTCTTGGTCTTGCGGGTCAATGGGAATCTGAAAGTAACCCGAGAAACCATCGAGGAAGCAATAGTACTCATTCCCCGCTAATCTCTCGAGCATCTGATCCATAAAAGGCAGAGGAAAATGATCTTTATGGGTGGCGTCATTCAATTTACGATAATCAATGCAGACGCGCCAACCCGTAACCAAACGAGTTGGAATTAACTCATTCTCCTCATTTGTGACAACGGTAATGCCACCCTTTTTTGGAACACAATGGATTGGGCTGACCCAAGGACTGTCCGAAATAGGGTAAATCAATCCGGCATCAAGAAGTTTTAAAACCTCTTGTTTGATAACCTCGTGAATTTTTGGATTCACCCTTCTTTGTTGTTGGACCGCAGGTTTGAAATCGTCCTCCATTAAAATCTTATGAGTACAAAACTCAGGGTCAATGCCCTTGATATCTGAGAGACGCCAAGCAATTGCTTGTTTATGAGATTTCAAAACCTTGATAAGAGAAACCTTTTCCTCATCACTTAAGTCTTTGGCAATTATGACGGGTAATTTATCATCACCCTCCAGAAATGCATATTCAAGATGAGGCGGCAAGTCCTTAAGTTCAACCTCGGGGAAGTCATCAGTTTTCTCAACATTTTTTACCTCCTCATTATGAAGTTGTTGTGGTAGAACAGGAAGAGGTGAGGGATCTTCGTTTAACAATTTTTCAAGCGTGAGAATATCCCTCTCGAGGTCGATCTCTTGGTTATCGACTCCATCGGGAATCGAGTCACTTTTGAGAAACGCCTCCATTTCTTCTAAGATGAAGTCACTTCCCTCAAACGGAGTGAGGGAAGGAGAAGAATTGGCTATGATGGGATGAGAAGATTGAGTGAGATTTTCACTCGAAGAATCATCAATGAAACCTAAAATCTCTTGAGCATACTCCTCAGCAGCAACATCGATTACATCTATTTTGTTAACCGATTCACAATCATAATTGGAGGAGTATCTCGATGTTTGATTTAGGTTGAAGGTAATAGCTTCCGTCCCAACACGTAGTGTGATCTCATGCTCAAATACATCGATAAGAGCGTGCCCTGTTCTGAGGAATCCCCGCCCAAGAATGAGAGGAACCCTAGAATCGGCATCAAAGTCAACAATCACAAAATCTGCCGGAAAATGGAACTTTCCCACTCTAACAAATACGTCCTCGGCAATGCCAATGGGATGAGAAATCGAGCGATCGGCAAGCTCTAAAGTCATGCACGTGGGAGTGAGTTCGGGAAGAGAAAGTTTCTTCCACACAGAATATGGCATCAGGTTGATGCTAGCACCTAGATCGGCCAGGGCGAAGCAATCAACCATACCCGGGAAAGTACAAGGAATGAGAAATTTCCCGGGATCCCCAAGCTTTTCAGGAAGCTTTTTCAAAAGAACCGCAGAGCAGTTCTCATTCAGAGGAGTTCTTGCCATCTCAAATAATTTTTCTTTATTATTCAACAGATTTTTGATTGTCGATGCAAACTTGGGCATCAAGAGAATAGCATCCGCGAAGCTGATATCGAAATGCAAATCTTGGAAGATTTGGAAAAATTTATCCATTTGGTGATTAGCTTTTTCGCGGAGCTTTTGTTCACTGAGACGTGAAGGATATGGAATAGAAGTTTTGGATTTAGGGTTGTCCACTGGAGTTTCTGGTGGTTCAAAGACAACTCCAGGCTTACATCTGGTTTCAGGATTATCCTGAGGTTGGACATGTGCTGTACTTCGTGTGCTAGGAATTTGCACCTTGTCCTTTGTTACCTCAGGCTCACGATTCACTACCTTAGGAGGAGAGGAAGAAAAGGTAGTAGGAATCGCGGGCTCATCATATGAAGCACCACTTCGTGTTGTGATCGCCTTAGCATCGCCCCTCGGGTTAGCGATCGTGTTGCTCGGTAAAGTAGTACCTGAGCCCGAGGGTCGATCATTTAAAGACTTCTTAATGTCAGAAATCTGGCTGACCAGCAACTTGTTCAACTCTTCTTGGGACTTCATGAATTGCTTCAACAACTCATCAGATGAAGGCCCGGTTGGAACAATGGCTTGATTCGGATTAGGAATATTTGGGGCTCGATTGTTCGGGTTGGGGCCTTGATTGAAATTTCCTTGATTTTGATGATGGAAATTCCCTTGATTCTGGTGATTGTTTCCATGAAAGTTCCCGGGGTTGAAATTACCCTGACCTTGGTTCCGGTTAAAGTTTCCTTGATGTTGAAAACCTTGATTTTGAAAACTTTGGTTTTGATTTTGAAAACCGTGACCCTGATTGAAATTATTTTGGTTTTGATAACCTTGGTTAACTCTGTTTTGGTTTTGGCCACGGTTTTGAACATTTTGGTTTTGATTAAAACCGGGAGGTCCAGGATAATGGTGAGGACGATAGTTCTGGTCAATAGGAGGACGGTATTGATTTCCCCCTTGATTTTGGGACCCGACAACAGCATTAGCTTCATATGGAGTACCATCAGTAGCTGTGCAATTGTAGTAGGCATGAGGCCCACCACAAGTCACACAGACTTCCACTTTTTTAACCTCAGCATGGGGAGGATGTTGTGGAAATGAGACTTTCTTTGTTTGGGCGAGAACCAAAGCTTGGATCGCTTCAGTGAGCTTGTCAAGCTTAGCATCCGTGCTAGATTGACCCACAGAAGATGAAGTAGAAGGTCCCGCATTGATTTGAGAAACAATCGGTTTGCTTCGTGTAGAGCGGACCTTGGACTTGTTTTCTATGATTTGCAAAGCTTCTTTTGTGGTTCTACTCAAAAAATTTCCTCCCGCGGAGGCATTGAGAGAATCCTGATCAGCTTGGCTCACGCCATTGTAAAAAGTATCGAGTTGCATCAACTCAGAGAAACCATGATGTGGACACTTGCGAAGTAATTCTTTGAAACGATCCCACGCTTCACCAAAAGATTCATCGTATTTTTGAGTGAACTTGGTGATTTCGTTCTTAAGACTTGTGGTCTTGGAAGGTGGGAAGAATTCATTCACAAACTTTTTGACAAGATCCTCCCAAGTCTCAATAGATCGTGGAGGTTGTTTTTCAAGCCAAATCCGGGCTTGTCCCTCCAGTGAGAATGGGAAGAGAAGGAGTTTGATTGCTTCACACGGGACATTTTTGTACTTGATGGTTGATGTGATTTTGTTGAACCATCGAATATGAGCATGAGGATCGTCCCGCTCAAAACCATAGAATTGGCTTGAGGTTACAAGATTGAGTAACCCGGTTTTGAGCTCAAAATTATCAGCCACAATGGCTGGGACAACAATGGCATCTCCGTAACCCTCGATGGGTGCTTGGAGAAGTTCACACATGGGACGGTCTTCCGCCATGGTGACAGTGGTTGTGGCAACAGTACGGATCTCAGATCCGACTGTTGGTGCTGAACGTCGTCGAGGTCTTCTAGGCTTCCGAACAAGCTCACGTAATGGGCTCGTGGACCTTGAAGAACGAGTGCGCATGCACTAAAAACCAATCAAAACAAAAATCGAGGCAAAACAACAGTGAACTTAAACCAATAATCGCAAGCAAGTGGCTTCTTTAGAAAAGGTACACCACCCACAAGGATACAAAGGCAAGTTTTAATCTTTTTGATTTGGGAACTTATTTGTTCACACCTCCAGTTGGAAAGTGTTCTGTCTTGGTTTTCGACGGTTTATTTTTATGTAGAATTATTATTCACAAGAAAGAGACGAATGTTTTTGTGTTTTGTGTATGGGTTTAAAAACTTTTGGAAAATATTTTTGGTATCGTTTCGTTTACCAAAATCGTTTTTCTTTAAGAATCACCTTAAAAGAAAACCGAATCAGAAAACGTTACGATTTGTTTTGTTGTTTTTAATTATTTTTGGTGTTTTAACACTTTAGGAAAAGTGTTAATGACTTTTTTTGTATTTTGATTATGAAAATATACACAAGTGGTGGTATTTGTACAGTGAAAGAGGTGAGATAATACTAATCTCAAATAATGCTAAAGAAACGCGCACACTTCCCCGGCAGCGGCGCCAAAAGTTGATTGATGCTAAACCACCTAACTTAAATTAACCAAAGAATGGTCAACTAAGTCAAATAGTCTATATCAATGCTCCGGGTAATATAATGTATCACCGGGTCGTTAAATCCCGTTGAAGTGTGAAATGTGACTTTAGCGTATTAGGGATCGGGTAATTACTCACAGGTAAGGGTTATGATCAAAATTATTTGGAAATTAATAACAAATATAGCTTAGGAAAGCTATGTGATGGATTACTGAGATTTGGATTACAAGGATTTGAGCTTAAACCTAAAATTATACATTTTAATTAAAAACGTATACTGATGAACCGTTCAAAAAGTACAACTGAAGAACTGAAAGGGGTAAAAGTGTAAATTTGATATTTTTACAATCCTATGAATTAAAGAAAATTTTAAGAAAAATAAAAAGTATTTTTACACTATTTAATTATTTAATATTAATTATTTTACTAATTATCTATTTAATACTAATTTAATTAATTAGAATTACTAAAAATACTAAAAAGGCTTAGAAAATTAAGAAAAATTTTATAAATCTAATTAACCATCATGGGAATCCTAAAAAAATTATAAAAAGTTAATTCTAAGTATTTTTAAGTTAATTAAATAATTATTATTCTATTTATTAATAAATATCTAGTTAAACTATTTAAATTATAAATACTATTAAATGAACAGTAAAAATTCTAGAAAAATTTATAAAATTATTTTAACTAAAATAAAAGCTATAAAAATTATAAAAACTAGGTTATACTATTTAAAAACTAATTATGCTATTTAATTGATTAATATTAATTAAAACTTAATTAATTTAAAATTAATTAGAAATACCTCTAAAAGACAAAATAAAAATCTGGAAAAATTTGTAAAATTACTTTAACCTAAAATGTAATTTCTAAAAATATAAAAGTGATATATTATTTAGAAATTAATTAAAAAGAAAATTAAATTGATAAATCCTATTAAATAGAAGCTATCACTATTTTTAAACTTGGTTTTTTTTTGGTTTTTTTCTTTTTCTAAACTAATTATAAGATAAAAATAAGCACTTTTAATTAAGACACTTTTAATATACCCCTGGAAATAAGCATTTGGAGTGCTTATTCACCTCACAGTTGACTTTTGTTGACTGTGAAGGTTAATAAGCTCAAAATGGAAATGTGGGGTCCACAATTGAATTTCTTGGTTTCTCTGAGTCTAATGAACACAAATAAGCAACAATCAAGCTAATAGGTGGCCTCAATCAGCCAAAAATAACAAATAAGCAATTAGCTTATTTGTTGACTGAGGCAGCTGAGGGACAAGGTTAAAGGGTCAAACTAGGTAGGGTCCACAGATTTTGGGGTCAAACAAAAGGTCAACCCTTATTTCTGGGTAGGGGGGGGTTGAAAGGTGCAAGGTAAAGGCTATGGGACCCACTGGGTCAGTCACAAACCACCAATGAAGTTGGGTGGATTGCTGAGGTAACTGAGAGCAGGGCAAATAGGTTGCCCTGCAGGTCACTTTGAGACCTGTTTGAACCCACCAAACAAATTCAAAAAAATCTGGAAAAATTAACAAAAATCTACAAAGTGGTAGATAATAAGCACACCAAGTTTCAGCTTCTAACAACTAAGATCAAATAAGTTACACCCTTCCCAATATTGCTCAAAATGACTGAACAAGTTTTTGACTTTAAAGAGTTTTGCTCAACTTTGACTTTTATGAACTTAGGAAGCTGATTTAATGACCCAATAAGCTAAGATAAGCTATATTAAAACTATTTTGGGTAAAACTTTAACTTTTGAAAAGGATTTATGGGATTTGGACTTCAAAAATCACCACAGTGGACTGTGGTGATTATAAACTTTTGATTTTGACTTTTAAAGTCTTTTGTACCAAAACTCTTGTTTCCCTGAGCTTAATTATACCCAACAAATTATTAGAAACTAAAAGATGCTCAGCAAAACCACTACAACACACCAAACAAGCTAAAACCAAACACCCTCTTTAAAACAGTTAAAGAAGAGATTTTCACTCAAACAAATATTGAACACAAACAGATGATTACAACTAGTCTATAAGCTAATATATAAATGTAATGAACTTAAATTAACAACCTAAGCTGCTTAAGAGTAAAAATAAAAGAGTATGTAGCTTACAAAGCCTTCCAAGCTATTGAGTAGATACCAAGGACCAAACCAAACAATCCTATGCCCTCCCCTGAGGTTCCTAACCCACAGCCTTCCAATATTCACTATGCTCCATGCTTATACAACCAATGATCACCACTTTTTGATTTTATTTTTATTTTTTTTTTTTATTTTCTTAGTTTTTATTGAAAACTGAATTGTAGGTGTTCACATAAGCTTATAACACTTGTAATATCTTATTTTTGAACTTGTAAGAGCTTCTGAATACTTTAAACACAAATCACTTCACTTAATAAGAACTTGGAAATTTAAGATAAGACTTTGAAAAATGAAATTGGAAATTAAACTTCAAAATGATCTTGCATTAATAAAAAAAATTACATTACATTGAAATTGAACTGAAATTACAATTAAACTAAGTAAATTACACACACAAGCTTCTTATGAGCTTATCCTTATATAACGACCTAAAAATAAGCCCTCATGCCTTCCACACAGCTTCTTTTTGAAAACTAAGAGCCCCACATGACTTTGCTTTGACCTCTGACCAAATCCCAACCATCAATTTTATCTTTCATGCATCTTAGCCATTGATTGGCATTTTGGCGCCAATTTGAATACGGGGCAAAACTAGTGGTATTGGTGAGGGTTTTGGGGAAGCATTAATGGTGGTGGAGTTGGTGGGTGAGGGGCATTAATGGTGGGGGGTTTAGTAGGTGAAAAGGTGAGGAGGGGGGAGAAGATTTCTCCCTGGTTTTGCGCTTGGCTGTTGGGGAAGAAAGGTCGGGGTGTGGGGTTTGACCTGGGTCAACGCCCAGGTTTTATTTAAATAAAAAGTGGGCTTGTGGACTGGGCTTGGGGTCAGCTGGGCTTAAGGGTGGATTAGGAAAGGGTGTTGGATTGGATTGGTTTTTTTTTTTGGGGTTTAAAAAGGGTCCGGTTGGAAAAGTTAATCACAAGGACCATTTTTGTAATATTTGCAAAACCCAAGGACTGAAATTGCCATACTCCCAAAGTTCTCCAAAGTGTCAATGTTTCCACATGCCAATAATTCAAGGACCAATTTTGCCTTTTTCCACATTTTTCAAAATTTCAAAACATCCCAGGGACTACTTTTGCCATCTTTGGATTTTCAGGGACTAATTATGTAATTTATGAAAACTTGCAACCCAAATATGATATTTTGACTTAATTTGACTTTTAAGACCTTGGGTTGAGTTTTCCTTAAAAATAAATGCATAGGGACTAATGTTGACAAGTTTTGAAACTTGGGGGACTGAAACTGCCAATACTGCAAACTTTGTACGTTTTTTCTTTGTTTTTGCACATTTTGCTTTAAAAACACATAAAACACAATCCCTGGGATAATTTAAGTATTTTGATATCTTTTTGATTGTTTTTGTGCGTTTTGGCAGTTTAAATATATCGAAAACGATGAGTGTTTGAGCACTCATCAGGGTTCATTGTGTTACTGCTGATGGAAGGTTTTGAAGGTTAATTGTGGATTTGAAGATTGTTTGATGTGTTCGGATTGTGATTCGAAGCCTCCTTTATAGGCCTAATCAAACCTAATGTTCCCAATAAAGAAATTAATGCGAGTGACTTTTAGTTGGTTAAGGAGTAAATATTGAAGATATTTTACTGAATAAGGTTGACCATAAGAAGATATTTTATAGAGGAGTTGTTCGGTCAAAGGATAATTTCATTCCTACTGGTTGACTGTCATTCTTGCTGATGGGTAGTTGTTTCTGCTGGTAGCGTTGATAATTTCATTCCTACTGGTCAAATGAACTTGGGATTCTGCTGATTGACCAAGTGTTCCTGCTGTTTGACTTGTGGTTGCTGCTGGTAGTGCAAAATTGGGTATTTTATTTTGGAATAAAATTAAATTCAAAATTGGTCAACGATTCTTTCCGAGATACTTGCCAATTAAGTTTCTAAGTGGGGTAACTACTTCAAATAACCTAATGTGTATATCCCACGCCCAAAATAACTAATTCCCTCTCGTCAATCACTCAAACCTATTTCATAACTCCTCGTTTTCATAAATTGTTCACTAAATTCTTCAATGGAGGCTCTTAAATTCAAAGGCGATCACAATAAATTTGCATTCTTGGGAAAAGCTAAAGGAAGTGGGGTGTTTGATCCAATGGTGGATTTCTTGAAAAGGTCCAAACTCAGATATGCTCTGACACATTGCCCTACCATTGTGTATGAATCGTTGGTCAAGCAATTCTGGGCCACAGCTGAAGAAAGATCTCTTGACGGTGAACCCAAAGAGATTGTGGCCACTATTGATGGTGAGGAGTGTGTAATAACAGAGTCCTCTGTAAGGACTCAGCTTCAATTGGATGATGAAGGTGGAGTGTTTGATACTAATAGGGAGCAGATTCTTGAGGGCTTGGCAAATCTTGGCTACCAAACTAATGGGAAGAATGTCTGGTATAAGAACAAATTTTGCCCTAAATGGAGGTTTCTAGTACACACTCTCCTTCAGTGTATTAGTCCCAAGTCAGGAGGCTGGGATCAATTCTCAAGCTCTCTTGCCTGTGGTATTATTTGTCTCTCTCAGGGTAGAGTTTATAACTTTTCTAGGTATATTTTTGAGGAAATGCTTAAGAATATTAAGGATGCCAAATATAAATTTCTTATGTATCCTAGGTTCTTACAAATGATATTAGGCATTGAGACCAAAGACCATACACCTAGACCCATTGGGAAACTAACAGCCAAATTTTTTGCCACAATGAAAACCAATTTTGATGGGGTACATAAACCCTTATTGCCTGCTATGTTGCCAATTGGCAATGAGGATGCTGCTGAAGGTGATGCTAGTGGTGGTAATATTACACCTACCCCTGATGTTGCTGGTGCCAATGCACTAATTACTGCTGATGTTGGCCCTTCAGATGCTGCTGATGCAAGTGCATCAGTTGCTACTGATGACCAGCCACCACCATCTCCTAGACGTCCATCACCTAGACCTCCCATACCACCATCACCTAGAATTGTTGCTTCTAATGACCAAACTATTGCTCCAGATGAGCAACCTCATGGTTTTGTTGAGATAGTTAAGTCTCCTGATGCACAGGTTAATATACCTATTGAACTAGAGGCTACTCCTTTTGACCAAAAAGCCTGACTCACCCAAGTATAGAAGGCTACCCACACCTAGTCCTCCTAGGCATTCTTTTGATGATGATGCCAACATAGGTGCAGGTTTTAATACTTCTCCCACCAGGACCATTGAAGCTCCTCCTACCACAGGTAAACCTGTTGGTGGAGCTTTGGTCCACAGGTGTTTGCTTAAGATTGAGAAGTTGGATGCAGACCTCAAAGATACAAAACAGACTCTTGGAACTGCTGTCCTAACATTGGTCAAAAGAGTTAAGAAATTAGAGGATAAATTAAAGACTAAGAAGAGAAAGGGTGTGGTCTCTGACTTTGAAGAAGATAAGGATGGACAAAAGGAGCATATTGATTTGGATGGTCTTCATATGTTGGCTAGAGCTTCCTTGTCTAGTGCAAGTGTAGATGCTGCTGATTTTGACATGGATGCACATGTTCAACCTGCCACTGATCAAGAGCCTGATGATATTCAATTGTCATATTCCAGAAGGAGACATCTACAGAGGTTTAAAAGGAAGTCAGAGGGAACCATTCCTGCTAGGAGTTCAACTGTTCCAGCTATTGATGTTACTACTGATAGTGCTCCCATTCCAGATTCTGATGGTGTTTCTCTTAGTGTAGTTCCTACTGCTCCAACTCTAACAATCATTCCTTCTGGTGGTTCAGTAAATGAGGAGATTGTTGCTGGTTATAAGATTTCTTCTGTTCCGGATTATACTGATGTTTCTTCTGGTCCTAGTGTTCCCACTTTTGAGTCAACTATTCCTTCTGTTCCTATTCATGCTCCTCCAAGTGGTGTTTCCTCTATTCCTATGGGCAAAGGGAAATCTCTTATAGTGGAAGAGGACTCTCCTATCAAACAAAGGACAAAACGACAGATAGAGGAAGATAGGCTTGGTGAAGTGTATGCTCAACAATTGCATACTCAGGAGTTAGCAAATGTGGCCAGGCAACAAGAAGAGTTGAGAATTCAAGAAGAATTAGCCCAGAAAACTCAAGCTAATTTGGATAAAGATGGCATTCCAACTCAAAGACAGAGAGATCTAGATGATGCATCTTTAAAATTCACTGATGAGCATTGGGGTAACATTCTCTCTCAAGTTACTACAAATCCATCTCTTGCTCAGACAATTTTGGGAGATGCTTTTGATGGAGATGACTTTGCTGAAAGGATGGTTGAATTGGCCAAACAAAGAAAGAAAGATGATGCTGAGAGGAAGGCACAAGAGAAGAGGGATAAGTCTATGACTCAGGCACAACAAAGGAGCATCATGAGAACATTTGTCAAAAATATGAGTTCTAGTGTGTATGGTACTAGTTGGTCTATGGCTTATGTTAAGAACTTACCAGATGATGAACTCATTAAGTAGTATGAGAGGATCAAGTCAAATCTTGAGAAATCTGGGATTAACTTTAAGGATACTTTAAAAAGACCTACACCTGCTTTGGAAGAACCTGCTTCTAAAAGATTGAAGTCTATTGATTCTACTGACTCATACAATGATGCTGCTGATGTTGTTGCTCCAAACCCTGTTGTGGAATCTACTGAAGAACAACAATCTCATTCTACTAACCCAAAGGATGGATCTGTTTCTGCTAATGATCCTCCTTCTCCTCTAAAGGATACATCTGCTGCTCATGAGGATCCACCTAATGAGCCATCAATTCCTGTTGAGGAGCCTTCCACATCTCAAGACACAATGCCTCAGGAATCTACACCTATGGACACACTAAAGGAATCATCCATTCCTGCTGATGCTACACAGTCCATTCCTACTGCTGCTCCTCAAGCCATTTCTTTTGTTGATGTTCCATCCTCTCCACCAACTCCTGGTGTTACTTCTGATGCACAACAAGAAGTTCCCATTTCTGATGTGACAACTTCTAATGTGTCTTCTCCTTCTTCTACTCCTTGAAAAAGGAAGAAGAGCATAGCTAAGAAGAGAGATTCTAGATATCTTAATCTACACGTTGAGGATAGCACATTCATCAAGGTTGATGAGGATGCGGATTTTGCTGATGAGGAACCTGTATTATGGCATGCTTTGGATAGATGGGAATTGACTTCAACTATTATGGGGCAACTAAATACTATTCATAGAAGGGATGGGTCTTCCAAGCACTTTACATTCCTTAGTGATATTTTACA
Source organism: Artemisia argyi (assembly GCA_030686995.1). Lineage (NCBI taxonomy): Eukaryota > Viridiplantae > Streptophyta > Magnoliopsida > Asterales > Asteraceae > Artemisia > Artemisia argyi. The sequence goes on along the minus strand of JARVZY010011194.1, from coordinate 113,629 downwards.
TCTAGTGGATAGACAGGATCAAGTCAAGTTATATGGGTTGGTGGCAAATTACTTTAAAACTCATAAACCTGAGGGTGCTAGTCTATTATTGCTTGGTGATCTACATGTGCTCTTTGATTCTACTTATCAAGATGGGAAGGGTTTCAGTGTTTGGGAAGGACAGCATACTTGGCAGCTTGTTAATTGGCAGTTCTTTCCTCTCTCCAAAGTCCATGTGGTGGAGACTCTTTCTGGTATAGTTGTGTATATGTGGTCAGATCTATAGTATCCACTTTTAGTAAAGGTTACGGAGTAGATGCTTAAACTCAAGTTGAAAATTCCTAAGGATATTGTGGGGAATGATATGACCAATGCAGAGCAGTTGATTTAGCTGATCAAGAAGAGACATATTGATGCCAAAGCTATTTCTCCTTGATCATGGTATTTTGTACAATTTTTGTTATATATTTTTGTTTCTTTTATTAGTTAGAAAAAAGAAAAAGAAAAAAATTTATTTGTCTACTAACTTGTATATTTGAGTATATTGTCTACAGGATTTGAGTGTTGGTTAATTACCACACCACAAATGGTAATCAACTCACCATGTCTAACAGACAGGAAAGAGTTGACTCACCATGAGGGTACGGCTCTGGTGTGATCATCAAATTCGTTGACAGCTGTAATAGTTTGCTAAAAACTATAGGGTACTCAACTCACCCATGTTTAATTACTGAGAGTTAAAATGGTGTTTAATTCACCATGGATGTTACCCTTTGTGGTTCCAAAGAAATGGCTAGACCACAAGTATATGGCTTGTGGTAAAGGCAGTGGAAAACCATATTTGGTAATCAATTCACCAAGGTGATTTATTTAACCCCAAGAATTGGCTAGTCCTGAGCAAACGGCTACAGGTAAAGACATATCAAATCCTTTAATTGTTGTGATGGTTTGCCAAAAATCATTAGGGTATTTCAACACACCAATGATTCATGTTCTAAGTGTTGAACTGGTTACTAGTTCACCAGGGTGATGCCATGATTCCACCAAAGGACTAGCTATCCCAAGAGTGAATAGCTACTTGGTAAAGGCTCATCAAATCTATTCATGTTGCTGGTTCTTGTTGCTGCTGAAATATAGGAGTTGCTGCTGGATCCTTGGTCTTAAAGATGGTTACTTGTTGCTGCTGATTCATTCAAGTTGCTGCTGGTTACCTTATATTGCTGTAGAAGTTCAAGTATCAGTCCTCATGCTCTGGAAGTTAAAGATCTATCTAGAAACTTGAAGTCAACCCAGTCAAATTCAAGTTTAGGGGAGGATTGTTTGGAATTATATAATTTCTGTTGATAGTTCCTGCTGGCAGGTATGTTGTTCCTGTTAGTATGGTTCCTGCTGGTACCTTTAGTGGTTCCTGCTGATAGTGTATTCCTGCGGTATAGTTAATCCGTATTATTAGAGTTAGTTAGAGGAAAGGATATGCATGAGTTATATTAGGAAAAGATAATGCATATCTTCTTTACACGTTTTCTTGTAATGAGCTTAATTAAGGTTTCTTGTAATATAAAAGAAACTCACGGCCATGAATTGTGTACGACTCCAAAAACAATCTTTAGTGATTAATATAGATCGATAGAGGATCAAAGTGTTTATTAGTTATTTGTCTTCTTTAACTCTTACGTTTACACTTCGCATAAACATAAGTTTATTAGAGATTCTCATATAGTTTACTTTTGATTACATAAGTATTATATCCATTACCAAAGGCTCAAAGATCTATCTAGGAGCTGATTCAACAAGATGAATCTGTGGTGGAGCCGGTTCCACATGTTTCTGGTTTACCACATGACTCAGGTGTGGAGTCCTCCCTTAAGAGTAAGCAATATTTTATTGAAACTTTGTTTGGCGTATCTCTTAAAACACTAGAGGATATTGATGCTTTCACTCAAGGTTTGGAGGCTGGTAACTATACGGTGTGGGATGAATTGGATAATGATGTTCATAAGATGGCTAAAGATGTTGTCTTGGGTTTAAGGGAGGCTTTTAAGGCTAAACATAAGGCTAAATCTAATACCTCTAAACATGCTTCTGAGTCTCCTATTTTCCAATCTGTGGACATCAATGCTAATGCTACATCCTATGCTGGAGCTACAGGTTTGAGGGATGATCATCCTAGAGATGATACTAATTTTTGTCCCTTGGTTGCCGAACCTATATTTGAAGGTGTTAACATCTCTATTCCTTGCAAAGTGGTTGAAAAGATTAGTTCTTGTTTAGAACATACTTTATATGACTATTTTATGGGAAAGAGGATGGCGTTTCCAGTTGTTGAATACTATGCTAGGAATAACTGGGTGAAACATGGCCTAAAAAGGATTATGATGAATCCCAAAGGCTTCTTTTTCTTCAAATTTGATACATTGGCTGGTGTTGAAGCTGTTTTGGAAGGTGGTCCTTGGATGATACACAAATCTCTAATTATTTTCAAGAAATGGTCTATGGATACTTGTTTGCGTAAGGAAGAATTGACTAGTGTGACAAACGGCAATTTTTCAAACATTATTTTAATAATTTACTGTTACCTAACTATTTGTATTGAGCGTCTTTGAGCTTACGTGATTATTTTGGGAAGATAACCCGCTCATCTTAGACACTACGGGAAATTATCCTGCTCATTGTAGCATACAATGACATTGCAGACAATTTGTTTTTATAAAAAAAAAAAATGTGAGATATTAATTTTTTAAGACTCGCGAACTATTATTTTAATAGTACACATATTTATTTTTATCAAAAAATGCACATTCTATATTTTTTTGACATAGACTGACAATTTAATATTTAAAGACGAGAGGTTATCTCGCAACTCCTAATACAATGACCCCACATGCATACCGACACTCAATTAGATATGGCAATAAATAAATAAACTCATGTTTGATTCAAAATAAATATATTTTTATAATACATTTATACTCACGAAAGCGTATTTTAAATGTCCTTGTTTAAAAACACCAAACCGGGATACCGCGAACCACGTTTAAACTTAAACGGGATGCATAAAACATTACGAAAATTCATATTTTTGTTTTTTAATCTCTTGTAACAATTTTGTGTCGCAACTTTTTGCAACCAAACACAACAAACACTCGATAAAAGCACAAGCTTATATCACAAACGTATATCACTTATGTATATACATGTGACTTGCTCAAATACTACAAATATATATTTTTATTTCTGCCCACTCCACTAACACATGTATACATTGTACTATGGCGTGTAAACTTGGACAAATCTTTTCTTTTTCCCTTCCCGTACCTTTTGGCAGAAACTGTTGAGTTTATTAATCATAACAATTATAAAATTAAACAAGTAAATATCAAAGCATGCAGCGGAAGTAAGGATCATAATACATGTAATAATTAACCGAATTTAAATGATATGCGTACCTTAGCGATTTCTAACCAAACAAGAAATCAATAAACAAGAACAAGTAAAACCCTAATTTGGGTTTATGGAGATCGACTTGTGGGCAAGTCGAATGGGAAAATAGCTAACAAAAGTATGTTAGTTCTTCGTTCTTGTACACACGTATTAGTAGCGTTTCAATGTGAAAAGCTAGGTTCTTGAATCACAAACAAACCAAACACTTTGATTGAGTTTAGAAGATCGCGTAGGAACCCTATAAGGGTGTAGTTGATCGACTAAACACAAATGTTTGAGCTTAGGAAATCTAGTAGGAACCCTATAAGGGTGTAGTTCGATTTCTAGGCTCAAGAGAGGAGAAGAAGAAGAAAGTAAGGATTGCTCATGAATCAAGAGATGATACGAATGAATACAAGAGGCCTTGTATTTATACTTTTCATATCTTGGAGCACAAGACAACAAACCCTAATCCCCTATGGGTTGGGTCGGCCGATCATAGCCCAAGAGATCCAATCCGGATCCTTCTTGGCTACTATTTTCAATCTAGTCCTTCTTCTTTCACCTAACGACCGTTAGTGTTTTATTTGTGAAATTAATAATTATTCATAACTTAATATAATAATTATTAATCATTGAAACTCATATGTAATGTGTGCAATCCCGAAGTCTCGTGTTCGAATCTGGACATATGACATTAATTTTTATCCGTAAAACTAACAGCTCCCACTTGGATATACATTAATGTAATAATGATAATGGTTAGTCTAGCATAACACACCAATGTCCCCAGAACGACCATGAGTGTGGTTTCCTGGAAAAAACCTTTGATGAATCATCATCATACTTATCATTTTGTTTCTAATACCACGTTAATATGGATATGAATCTAAGTCATTCCATAATTAACTATTCTGTTTCTCGTTATTTATGATCGAGCAAGATTACCAATTCATCTTAACGTATTCCAGATAGACCTTGGGCATAGCCATGGCCCAGTAGTATTATACTTCAAAAAAATTGAAGGAAACAAATTCTGTATTGACTACAAGCATAACCCATAAACTTTGCATCACCTCTGAAAATAGCCCTTATAGCAACCAGTTACGGATCACGTTAGACTATCTTACAGAAAATGAGTTGCATCCATAATAGTTATCTAGTATCTCAAGTTTGAGGATAAATATTCATGATTTACTTTAATGACAACATCCACAAGTATAATCATGTAATTGGGATCTGTCCTATGTTCAATTTATTAAATATCATGTGAATTTGGCATATCTTACGCATCAATATACTTTAAGTATATTATACCAAAACTCAGATTTGTCTTAATTCAATGATATTCGCATATCATTGATTGACAACGGACTATTTAGAATAAAATAACATAAGTTATTCATGGATTAAACATGCAAATATGGGATAAAATCTATTATTAATTAATACAAACATCCTCAATACTTTAATTCATTATTAAATAATAATTGTTTAACATCCCTTATCAAAATACTAAATAAATCAACGCATAAAAATTCTAGTTAATGAATTTTGTCTCAAATAATAACAATCATACTTTTTGACAATTATGTCTCAAGTAATGACAATCATACTTCTTGACAAGGCATTATTTCAACTAACTTTGATCTATCGGAATTTTGAGAATACTTATTTCAATAATTCAATTAGCGAAGTTCTTGTATATGTGCATTCAAATAATTTGATATAACCAGAAAATACATCATAAAGTGTGTGACATCCTCAACTTCCAATTTATGATAATTAAACTTTCAAACATTTAAAGTTTAAAGTATTCTTATTCTTTAATGTATAATGCAACTATGCTTTTAGTTAAGCATAACTAGTACACATGGCTATTAACAAGGATGAAATCCTTCCATGACTAGTATTGAGTGTCATCTCAATTTTATTAGCATCATTGTATGCAAACAACAATATGCTCTTTTCCGTAAACTCTAATTTCTATTGTGTAATTTTTATGTCTTCCAAACTTCCAAGTTTGTTGGCTATGACAATTGACAAATTGTTCATCTATAGAATCCAGAAGCTGTTCCAGGCTGAAGATTTGATTCTATATCCGAATATATTCCTTTAGAATATTCATTACACAACTTATCTAATATCTTTCAATTAGATATCAATGTTGTCAAATCATCTTTTAATAAAGCATGATATAACAACAACATGATATACATGAAAAATCCTTGTGTCCAACTTAAATTTTATTCATGAACTACATATCCATTTAAACTTTCTAAATGATATATCATGTTCTACTAAATTCATTTACCACACATGTTTACATCAATAAACATATATTCAAGGTTGTATGTTTTACTTATTAAATCTTTCAAGTAAAGTTTCATTCCAAGTTATGACTTAACATTTAACTTATATAGAATGTTACTTCCTATATGTTATACAACATATATGATTTAAGTAAGTAAACATAATACTCCCACTAGCTTTCAGAATTACTTAGGAGTTGTCTTATTTAAATTATAAATCAAAACTTGGATTTAATATTTAAACATAAGACTTGTCTCCTTGATGCATGCATTTATCCATACTTGGATTCTTGCATTTTTGTACACTTTCAAAGATTACTTGAATTCATAAAACTCTTAATTATTTATCATCCTCGCTTAAGTAATTATACAAGAAAGAGTTTTATAATCCATTGTCAAATTTCATATTCATGAAAATGAGTATGACAATTACCATCTTTGTATCATTAATGTGCTTAGGAAAGAGTATTCAATCATAGTTAATTACTTAAGTATGATTAATAATCTTGTCATAAGACATGTATTAAAATATGTATACAAATTCGTCCATATGATTTATTACATAAAGATTTAAACCTCTATGGTTTTTCTTCTCTTGAAGAAACTCATCTTCATTAAGATAAACCAAGTTTTCAAAGTTGACTTATCTTTATGGACAATATCTTAACGTTCATAGTATGAGCAATTTACCATAATTCAATATTTAGTAAATGCATCATTATGATTAACATGCTTACTTTGATCCTGTAATTCATATTTCTCAGTATATCAATCTAATATCTGAGATATCCCTACGGATCTATGAATGGGAATTTCATCATGTTGAGGTTTAACATTTACATGTCTAGCCTCATCATGATTTTCACTAGTGTGTTTTTAGAAGATTATGTATCTTGTAATTTTATCTTTTCAAGATAAAACTCCCACTTGCCTTTAGTAATATATATAGTATATTTATAAATACTTAGCAATCAAGGCAACAATATAATGTTCTCTTTTGGGATATTACAAAATATTTTACAGTTCCTGACCCATGTTTGTTAAAACTACTTATTACCATAATCAGGACTTCATTTTAACACTTTAATGTGATTCATCACATTCCATAATTTATGGTGTCTTATTTAATCTTCTAGGTTGGAGTCTTAATGAGTATATTCAATCCATACTCAATTTTCTAACCTTGATAACTTTTTGAAGAAAAGAAGTCATATTTATCTTTTAATCAAACAATATAACAAGAGTTTGATTTTTCCTAACTAAACACACCACCAACATGCGATGTTTCATTAGAACTAATATTGTGAGACAAACTAACAATATTTAAGATAAACTTATACTCCTTTTGGCTTACCTATTTACCAACTAAGTCAACTTAATGGTATAATAGAATTTCCAAGCCAATTGCATGCTATATAACATAAGTACTTTTTGAACAAATCACTTCATGCTCATGTCTCAAGAAGACATAAACTGTTATATTCCCACTACACGTTATAAATCATTGATCAACTCAATGACTTCTTGTTTAAAACATAACAAGTTAACGTCTTACTTTATTATAAGTCTTGTAATAGTTAAAAGACTTCATGTTTATAAGAAGATATAAACATATATAACTAAAGTATTTGTGAACACCACCATTTGGTTTCAATAGTAATTTCAAGTTAATTTACTACTCCATTTGTTTATGCCATTTTATGAATTATCCAACTTAAGAAACTGCAAACTCACATAATTCCATACATCAGTTGATCTGCTAGTAATGAAATCATGTAGTTTACCCTTCCATTGCAATCTAGCCAGGTTATACCATGACGTAAATTGTAACTTCAAGTGTTTCTTTTAATTTGAATATCATAAGACATAAAAGTCGTCTTTGTTATAATCTTAACACATGTTCTACATAAGATAATCTTACACATTAAATGTATAAGTCCTATTAGAACATAGATCTCTTACCTTGCGATTAAGATAATCCTATAATCATATTTCTATGTATTGTTCCTTTGCACACAATAAACAATTCTCCCACTTGTGCATGGAACAATATCATGTAGTATATAAACAACACAAAATACGTTTGTTTATGTGATTCAATATGATTTGTGTCATAAATTAACAATTAGATGTAGGACTACTTTGTCTTGTCAGGAAACGCACATGACTATCCTAAAAGCATGAGTGTCTACAATTGGAAAGTAATTATCTTGAAAATAATCTGGGCTACTACACAGGAATTAAAGCTTGTAGCTCCCACTGAATTAGAGAACATAACAGTAACTCCATATTCAGTAACACAACACAACACTCCCACTGGATTTGACAACATTGTAAGTGTTTCATAACCAGTGAAAACAATTTGCTTGCTTTTACTTTCCTACACTTTTTGAAAACCCATACGTAATAATTACGCGGGTTCTAAAATGTGTATTCTACTATGTATATGATGGATTATCCATCAATAATATTAACTTGAAGAATTTTGGACATGCAGCTTCTTCCTTAATAGGTCTACCATCTCCATAATGGTATGTAGCACCTTTAAAGCATAATAACTAGATAAAAGATGCTAGCTTACCTTTTACCAATTTTTCGGTAATCTGTCTAGCTTCTAATAACTCATATTTTCCATTTAACAAAATGTCATATTTGTTATAGAAGAATTCATTCACCAAATTAGGGTAATGAAATTTCTATGGAAAATAAGATGTGCAATATTCTTAAGTATTAAAGATTGTTATGAATTCTATATTAGAATGTAGACAATTCTAATGTTCCTGTCATACCTTTCTCAATCAAGAAAAGAAATAGGATTGAGTCTCATTCTTCTCTCATGGAAAATAGACTTTGTGTCTTTTCAGTAATTTTTTCTTAATCAAACACTATATTTGAAAGCAGAATTATATCAATTTACCAATTTAAGACCAAACCACGTTTATGGTTTTAATGTTGCATTAATACATTGAAAAGAATCACAAAATTCAATTTTAGTATTTTCAATAATAAAATTTTCAAGAAATTAAATACCCATGGTTCATAATCATATAACCATTTAATTTTCACTGAAAAACAAGGATCCAAATTGACATAGGTTCATCACATCAGTTGATCTGCTAGTGATGACGGTATTCAATAAGGTACGAGTCGAGCCTCAATTGCCAATATTCAATTGCAATTCCTAAAAGTGATGGGATTTACATATTTGCCAACCGCAGTTGCAATGTAAGCATGTTTTATCCCCATCTTATGCCTTGAGTGATCAGCTCTCACTATCAACTCAATTAAGTTAACCAACTTAAGAAATTGCAAACTCACATAATTGCATCACATCAGTTGATCTGCTAGTAATGAAATCATGTAGTTTACCCTTCCATTGCAATCTAGCCAGGTTACACCCTGACGTAAATTACAACTTCAGGTGTTTGTGTTTCATTGGATGGCATATAACTTAAATAAAGGGTAGCAATTTTGATGTGTGTAATCAAAATATGTACTAAGATGTCATGCGTTCATCTTTATACCATAAGGTTTCATATAAAAAAAACTTTTACTCATTTAGTTTCTTTATAAAGCTTAAATCTACAAAGTTTTAATTGAGGCATTGAGAAACTTACAACTTTGCCTTAAGTGCTTCGTACATAGATAATGGTTATACTATGGTAAGTTCTCCTTGACGCACAAGCGGGCGCAGAAACAAAGGTAGGCGTGAGGCTCTTAAAAAACATGTTTCTACTAGAACCCACCACACAGTTTGTCAATTCAAGTCCACCGGTTCGACCATTGTTAGTACAGTCGTGATCAATCAATTAAAAGTTCAAGATTTACAGATCAAAACAAATTTCACCATTATTTAGTCCAATTTAGTTTTAATTCGAAAATTACCCTTTTGCTTACTATCATGTCATAAACATATATAAACAAATACACAATTTAATAAAACAAATAAATGACATAAATAATGAACATGCTAAATAAATCAATAAACCTGTATATATCGATCTAAGACTCCCATTAGTTTTTGAGCTAGGTACCAATGGACCACATACACCAAAATTGGTTGCGTAAGTCCTACGATGAATATATACAATAACACATATAATTGATTTAATATAACGATTTATGGGGTCTTCCCTAATTTTATAATTAATTAAATTTTAGTAATTAAACAAGTCTTAACAATTTTATTACTAAAACCCTAATTAATTAAATCAAATCGCATAATTAGCATGTAATTCACAATAATCAAATATATCATAATCAATGACAAAACTTGCATGAATTTGTCATGTATTCCCACATTACATTTATTATAACAATAATCAAGTCTTAGGATCGCATATCAATTAATATCATATAGCAAATATCCATTAATTTACACATGAAAAATTACATGCATCCTAGGATTTCTATATGTTTTACAAAATCAAAACCTAATAACTAAAAATATGGGTAATCGACCCACTATTAAAATAAATTAGGGTTTACAATTATTAAAACCCTAGAAATCCATAACATGTAATAATCAATTAAGATCCAATTTTATGTGTTTCGGTAATTAATTACACAGTATTAACGGCTCATGATGCCACTTTTGGAGTTTATTAATCGTAACAATTATAAAATTAAATAAGTAAACATCAAAGCATGCAGCGGAAGTAAGGATCATAATACATGTGATAATTAACCGAATTTAAATGATATACGTACTTTAGCGATTTCTAGCTAAACACGAAATCAATAAACAAGAACAAGTAAAACCCTAATTGGGGTTTATAGAGATCGACTTGTGGGCAAGTCAAATGGGGAAAATAGCTAACAAAAGTATGTTAGTTCTTCGTTCTTGTACACACGTATTATTAGCGTTTCAATGTGAAAAGCTAGGTTTTTGAATCACAAACAAACCAAACACTTTGATTGAGTTTAGAAGATCGCGTAGGAATTCTATAAGGGTGTAGTTAATTGACTAAACACAAATGTTTGAGCTTGGGAAATCTAGTAGGAACCCTATAAGGTTGTAGTTCGATTTCTAGGCTCAAGAGAGGAGAAGAAGAAGAAAGTAAGGATTGCTCATCACAGAAGCCATCATGATTTTTAATATCATACTAACTTTTTTATTAAAAGAAATTCAAAAAAAATATGAAAAAATTAAAAAACTAAAGAGGACAACAAATAATTAAGAATCGCTAAAAAAAAAAAAAAAAAAAAAAAAAAAAGAAAAAAAAAACATCATTTTGATGGTTAAAACTTACGGTGATATTAAGATCAGATCTTGATTTTTTTACAAAAAGTCAAGATCAGATCTAGATTAGACGGTATAGATTCATCCGTACGTTCGCACGAAAAAATAAAATCCGCACCTGATCCTTGGTCTATATATATATATATATATATATATATATATATATATATATATATATATATATATATATATATATATATATATATCCTCAAGTCAAACTATACAATTTAGATAGGCGGAAGGAGGTTAGTGTGATGGAAAGAGGGGGTTTGGTAGAAAATAGGTGGATTTGGGAATGGGATTGGGTTAGAAGCATAAGGGGAAGAGTATGTGAGGAATATGAAGATCTTATAGGTGTTTTGCAACATGTTATTGCTAATAATTGTATGGATCGATGGAGATGGTCGATTGGTGAAGACGGTGAGTTCACGGTCAAAAAGCTATCAAGATTGATCGAGGAAAATATTCTATGCTCAGATGGAGGACAAGAAACGCTTTGGAACAAGTTAGTGCCAAAGAAAGTAAACATCTTCGTGTGGAAGAGGGTTATTAATGCTTTTTGTATTGATGAATTCTTTTCATCAAATGGAAACGTTAGTGTCCCTATCTTCCTTGCTCGTATTGGCAGCCGTTTATTTGGACTACCGGGTACTTCATTTGGAAAGAGAGAAATGCACGCGTGTTCCGTAATAAAATTTCAAGTAATAACAAGATTTTTCAAGATATTCAATTAAAAAGCTACAAGTGGATCATTCGAAGATCAACCAAGTATGCATCAGTTCTGTGCTTGCGTACTGCTACTTTTAATTATGTGACATCTGGTGGTGACGCAGTTCTTCCGTATGGTGTATGTCTGCAAGTGGATAATTCTCTGTCTGCAAGTTTCAATTTGGTTCTATTGATTTTAAAGGCTTCGAGATTGGATCAGTATGACAATTTGGTTCTCATGTGGGGATTTGGTTGTCAGGGTTTGATTCTTTGAGATTGTTATATATTTCATGTGTTCAGGTAAAAAAAAATTCTAAGGTTATTGTTTGGTTTTCTAAGTTTTGTTTTGTCGGGCTTTTTTTTTTTTTTTTTTTTTTTTTTTTTTTTTTTTTTTTTTTCCTGCTTATTTAAGAGGTAAGATGCTTGTATTGTATCTTTGTTCTCTTTTATGGTTTCTTAATAAAATAGTCTTTCTAAAAAAAAGAACTCATGTAGTGTTTATACATATTAATGATGATAAATTTATTTATTATTGACCATTTAAACCCTTACTAACTCAACCATGTCCAGAATGAGACTTCTAATATATAAATATATTATACGGAGTAATAACTCAACCATGTCCAGAATGAGACTTCTAATATATAATAACTTAACCATGTCCAGAATGAGACTTCTAATATATAATAACTCAACCATGTCCAGAATAATATACTTTTGTAATCATATTAGCACATTTATATCTCTTCTTCAAAGCACATTTCCCTTTCTTTTTCTAAATAACAGCTAACCATATCAGAACTTGAGTTGGTATTCCTGGCTTAGTGGTCCAAATTCAACCTGCCAATCATATTTAACAAATGACATAACCTAAAAAACCAATCTCAAGAAGAGGCGGCTTAACTTTTTGAAGCAATTAAGCAAAAGTAATAACATATCTGACAACATATTTTTCAAGACTTATTATGTTAATGGTCCACTAAAAAACTTATTCTCTAATGCAAATTGAGCAAGTAAATTATTTATTCCCCGCATTCAGAAAAAGAAGTATAAGTTTTACATTCTTCTCCGGTAGCATAGTAGACTCTTAGATTATTAGTTACCTGAAATGCCACGCCAATGTATATTACCTATAAACTGGCTGGTATAAGCAGTGGTTAAAGCATGAAGAAACACAAACCATCAAAACGTTAATATATCAAAGACACATGCATATAAACTTTAAATATTGTGACAGACTACATAATGTTGCAAAAGAAATGAGAATTATAATTTGCCAGGATGAATTATTGCATCGATCTGAATGCCTAATAGTTCTGCTCATCCATGAGCGCAGGATGTAACATGCGAGTGAGATAATAACAATGTTACTCTTAAAAGCAATTAGAAAGAAAACTATAATTGGAAAATATAAAAAGCTCGTAATTTATCATCGCGTTCATGTGTTGGAAATCGAAATACATAAAAAGAGTGGCCCCCGATACAATCGGAACGTCTATAAATATAGTGTAGATTAACTTGTTATTGTTACCACAAAAGATGCTTTTAAGAATTTCGGCATCATGAAACATCCTCAAATGCATATATCAATTCGAGATAATCAATATAGGCAAAACTGTAACTGCTATTTCCATTTGGACCATGAAAGTATGATGGCACATAATTTGTCTACACTTACAAATGCATACCCAACAGTTGAAATGACAAAAAAACTAATAAAAAAATAATAATAATAAAATCACACTTTAAGTGTGAATATAATTTGTCCACGCTTACAAATCTACACTTTATTTGTAATACTCAAATTCTTCACGCAAGAGTAAGTATAGAGGAATTAGGTGTTACAAAGTTAATATGTACATTTGTAAGTGTGGACAACTTCTAGATTTCTTGGTATTTAAAAGTGTTGACATTTTCTTAAAATAAATATAAGTGTAGAAACAATTTTGTTTTTTAAAATTTGTTCACACTTATAACCACTTTTTATATATTTCTAAGTGTCTACATACTCAAAATATTTTACACACTTTTTAAGGTGTGGTAAAGTGAATATATATATATATATATATATATATATATATATATATATATATATATATATATATATATATATATATATATATATATATATATATTTTTTTTTTTTTTTTTTTTTTTTTGTTTTTTTGTTTGTTTGTAGTGTACCCTCTTTAACATATATAAAATACCAACAAATAGGGTTCACATATTTTTTTATTATTATTATTATTATTACATGCTCCCCATGACCCCATTCATCTACATTTTCTCCAACCATTATTTCCGACCACCTCCATTGGATTGCGACCATCTCAAAAATAGTTTTAGCACGTAATAGAAACTCATAGAAAAATCATTCATCAACTTATCATGTGGTACATGTATTGCTTGTATCATAGTTGGCGCATCAACGTAAAAGATATTCTTCCAAGTCGTGTGCACCTCCTCAGGATGCAAACCAGAAACACTTACTGTTGTAGAATGACACTTGGTGTTTGCGTGTGCCGCAATAATCCTATCTCAACTGCCCAATCTAAACTCCATTGTTGGCATTGCACTTCTTGGGGCTATTGCAATCGTTGGATATTGCACAATAAACTGGGCGGGGTCTGTCGCCAAAGATAGATTTCCAAATGTCTCATATAATCTGGTTTGGATTGGCAGCCACGTCTAGGTTTTTCGATGTCAATGCTCTTGGTATCATAATATTGCTTTTGCTTTCAGAGGAAACAATCTTATAAGTTAAGGTAAACAATATATTTTACTGTATGTTCTTACAAGTTTTATTGAGAAATATTCCTAAACATTAATTTAATAGTTCATGGGACTTCAACTAATATTTTGTTCCATCGTGATATACGTGCATTTTGGAGAAGTTCTATTCGAAATATTCCTAAACATTAATTTAACTTCATGGGACTTCATGTAATATTTTGTTCCGTCGTGACATACTAAAATATGTATTTTGATGATAACGTCTACTCTTAAATTATTCGGTTTCTTGACCATTCTATTATGGTGGGCTTGATATTAAAAAGTTAATTCAACGATTTGATTATGGTGGGCTTGATGCTAAAATTTGAAGTGAGTTGATGCTTTGGCTTTCAAGTGATAAAAAATAAATAAATAAAATAAAATAAAATAAAAGTTAAAAAAAAAAAAAAAAAAAAAAAAAAAAAAAAAAATTGGCTTATTATCGGTTGATGCTTTGGCTTCGAAGTGATAGAAAATAAACAAAATTTGGATGCTTCATACCAAAACGGATACCGAATCTCAAGTTAATTAACATAAATTATTAGGAAAATATCTAGTGAATAAAAAATTGAAATAGGAAGAATAAGAAAAAATTTGGACCGCACATTTCAAATGTGGGGGGAAATTTAAGATGTGATACATATATATGTGTGTAAATGGATCTGAAATGTGAGGTTGTTGTTCCTTATCACTTTTCTCATTTTAGTTTTATTAATCATTTGTTCCTTACTCATTACTAATTACCCCTTTAGGGGGTGTTTCTTTCTTCTTTTTTTTTTTTTTTATTAGTGTAAGGAAGTGTAGGGTTCATCTATTTAATATTATTTCTTTTGTAAGTGGGGTCAATTTTTTCCTTGTTTGGTTTATCCCTATATGAGTAGTATAAGGAAGACTTTCCTCATCCAGGCCCATTAATAGCCATCGATCTCACATGAGCCTCACGCATCCCTTAGCTAACAGAAAAAATAAACACGCCCTTAGTCATCCTTTAATGATGATCTCATTAATTTTGCATATGACAATATTATCTATAACCTCCTTAATAGAAGCTTTTTGAATCAAAGCCTTGGAGAAAAGTTTATACATTTGACTCTTTTCCTTTTAGCTACATTCTTTATTTGATCCAATTTTAAAACAAATATAGAGTTAATCACAGGTTGTTAGATTAGTAAGAACTTTATTGAGATAAAGATAATTAACAGAACGCACCTTGAAAATACGGTGATTTGCCGAGGTTGAAATTACTTCGTCCTATAAACGTTTACTGCTAAGATCGTAAGAAAACAATATCCCGTGTTCGTTTCATTTGCAATGACAATAAACAAGAGCCAAGGTCAATCACTTTCAAAGGTTGGTATACGTTGCCGTTTCAAGAGTCAAAAGCAAAAGAGGTTTGAAGGTTGTCATTTGTGATGCATATGGTAATATCTCAAAAAGTACTACAAATATTGTTTACAAAGAGGTACTTCAAGGTCTATGATCAATGTTAAATAGGTACTCTTATCAACAGCTTCTAACTTTACAAACAGAATTATTAGCAGAAGCATGATCAATATAAAAATGACATGTTTTATATCATTTTTAAACTTTACATATACTCTTATTTACGACTTTCTTTTAGTTGCACTTTTGTTTTTTTTTTTTCTTAATTTTTAGGTGTTCACGGAATGAACATTGGCTACTCAAGCGTTTGAGGTACAACATATTTTTTATCTTCAAGACTATCAAAGTTGGAGAAGACGATACAAGCACGTTTATTATTTTAATAGTTACAAACCAAATATTTATCATATCATTGACGTGTTACTTATTATTCCCTTTAGAAAATAGTGGATCCTTTTTATATTCGTTGTTGTTTGTTACTTTATTCACACATATAACTCCCTAATGAATAATTTCTTTAAGATTCCCGTGATTCCACAGGTCTATAAGCTAATTCAAGTATAAAATAGTAACACCACTTCCGAGTCAACATAAACAGCAAAAACAATTCAACAACCAGCTAATTAAACTAAATTATCTATATCTATCTTATACTACATATAATGGAGGGATGACATTTCTTTCATTTGATGCACTAATACATTTGATAAATACAATATTAAGCATTAAAACTAATAAACCTTAAGATATAATACAATAAAACACAACATATAAAGCATCTAAGTTAACCAAGGCATGCAATAATAATAATAATAACAACAATAATAATAACAATAACCTAAACTTGAATAATAATATTAACAATAATAATAATAACCTAAACTTGAATCATATAGCCAATGTTTGTACATTTTTATGGATGTTTTGTTAAAAACTACATATATATTAAACACGGTTGGTTCAGGTAACCATGGATAATTGTAAACAAAAACCGGAATTGAACCGTGATAAGAGTGTTTTTCTGCTTTCAGTTTCTTGGTTATCGTTTTTTAGTTTTTAGGTTTTGTTTAGGTTTAGTCTCTATTTAATATCTTGTAATCTCTGTAGTTCATTAAATACCCAAAACATACTATAGGATCAAAGTTTAATTTACTGGAAAAACTACATATTGTTCTAGTCAAATGCCACAAGCTAGGCTTACAATAGGGGACTTTGACAAATTGCACAAAAGCTACAACCATGAAATTCTAAGTCTAATACTGCATTTACTTGATGATTTGGGGGATCATTGTCTAGCTATTATCATTTTGAACATCAAGCCTGTGATATATAGCAATAGCATTATGCCAAATCAGTAGCTGACATAGTGAACATGTATGATGTGAATTCTAAAACAATAAATTTTTAGATACATAAATAATCCGAGGACTAAACTACTTAATTTATTAAATGTATTAAAATGAATACAGATGAAGGTAAATAGCACTCAACCTCATCTCCTGGGAAGTAAATAGCAAGGACCGCTTGTAATGCACTCTGCTTCTCCCATTACTAACGGCAATATCGTCGGTTGCGAATAAATATCATTCTCCTCGATCTACATTAAGAAATGAATAAAAACATATCTACAGTTATGTATCTACAAATATCCTTTGTTTGAGTTTGGTCAAATTATTAAAGAACATTGCTTTTAGATTTCATAGGATGGAACTTACCCTTTAGTTTCTTACATATTGCTGTTCGGAGCTTCAGATCGAGTACCTGCGTTAGAAGTGTACCTTGTGTGACCTTCACGGATTGCGTTTATTCCAGCCTATGCCATATTAAAAACATTTATTCCAGCCTATAGCAATGAAAAGAGTGTATTATATAGGTAATAGATGGATATATCATCGACTCAGCAACCTCAACAATAATAGTCGGGGTGTCAAAATCGGATTCTCAAGCAGATAAGCGAATGACTGGAACACCAGCTGATACAGCCTTGTTTTAGTAGGTTAAACTCCAAGAATTAGAGAGGGAGACAAGAGACAAGAGACCAGTTGGGACAATTTTCTTCTTATCCATTCACAATGCAACAAGTACAATTTATACCAAAAGAAAACACTAGTAACTGCTATCCACTAACCTATTAAAAGGGAAACGTGCATGGAAGTTGAAACATGAAAAATAAAACATGCATGCATTTTACTTCCACATAGTGAAGTATATACTTATTAATAGCCTACAAAATAGGAACCTGGTGACTAAATATGCAATGCAACTCATAGCAGTCTTGACTCCTTCCATCTGCTTATTTTAATAAAGACAACGAGCTGGAACACTCCAAATTACTTGCTAGGGCCTTTGATCCATGTTGTGACTGTGGGCACGGGCGGTACCAGAAATTTTTTTAAGAGGGGCAAACGTTGAGTGTAAAATTTCAAGTCGGTTCATGTCACTAACTTGGCATTTGTTGATGTAATGACAACGATTTTACTTTGAATAAAAGTGAACTTGTTTAGGTAGAACCTAAACTAGTTATAATTATATTGACAATATTTAGGACATACCTATTTTTCCTGATCGATATTAATACGGATAGAGAAAGCGAAAACAAAAATTTAGATAACAAAATTTAGAAGAGCACAAAAATCAAACATTAGATCTCTCTGAAAATAAAGAATGACATTAACCATTAGACTAAGATGTAGCTCACTACGGAGTATTATACTATTTATTCTCTTATAGGGGCAGAATAAAAATTGTGCATCATTGTCATCTAAAGAAAATCGACGTTTATAGAAGTCTTATCGAACCTTTTTCAGTTAGACACAACAGGCTACCTTCACTGACTTCGTTTTCATAATCTGATCTTCTATGCCCGGTAACAACAGAAGTAGTCATTTATAAAGAAGAACTACCTAAAAAAACATTAACGACCCTTCCTTTTGTTTTGTCATCGACGCATTGCTGAACCTGTTGCTCGGGCAGTCGAGAACTCCAGCTGCTTAGAAACTTATAACATCAACCATAGTAACTATGACTATTATCACCTCTTTCAAACTCCAAACAATAATCTACTTCATTCCAACTAAAAAGCGCCAATTTTTATCCGATACATTCTAGATATGATAACACTGACTTACCAATATTAAAGTGGGTTCAAAGAAACTGAATAAAATATTCACATGCAAAAGATGAACATAAAGTTTTTTATTAAACAACTACCATAAGTAGACAGCAATAAGACATGCGGAAAATATGAAGAATATAAAAAAGGAATAAACATTAATCATTCAACTGCTCCTGTCGCATTATATCATATTTTCTGTCACTTGTATCCTCTCTTGACCACACCTGTTTTCTCTCGTCTATTTAAGCATTAGTTAACCTTCCTTAAACTTCACAATCTAAGTAATCACCAATATAACAACGCCGGAGTCCAAACTCGAACTCGACATGGGTGACGTTATCGATCACGTCGAATCAGATAGCATAAGTTCTGCTCCTTCTTCACCACATCACTCTCCATCCACCTCAACAAGTACCAAACCCAAAGCCGATAAAGAAATCACTTTTTCAACAAAAACCCCGCACTTTGGTTCACCTGACCGGCCGGGAACCATGCCCCCAAGTGGGTCAAGGACTCCCATGGCTTATTTAAAGTCTAAGACACCAAAATTTTTGACACCTTTGGGTAGTCCTATAAGAAAGGCACTTCATCTCACCAAATTTGACCCAACCGATGCATGGCTGCCTATTACTGAATCAAGAAATGGAAATGCTTATTATGCAGCTTTCCATACTCTTTGTGCTGGGATTGGGATTCAAGCACTAATTCTTCCTGTTGCATTCACCATTCTAGGCTGGTAATTCACTCAATTTCTTTTTTTTTAACAATCTTTTTCCGGCCGACCCTTAAACCTTATTATTACTATTCTTCAACATATGAGAAAAAATGAACTTTGTTACGTTTACATAATATCACTTGAGTTTGCTTACATATTTTGCACAATGGTCCTATAAGACTGATTTTAGTTTAAAGTGGACTTGTAACTAATATAGTTAATGCAATTATTACAGGGCTTGGGGAGTCATAACGTTAACTTTGACATTCATATGGCAAGTTTACACTATGAATTTACTCGTCAATCTCCATGAAGATACTCAATCTGGGGTGCGCTACAATAGATACTTGCAACTGGCATATGCGGCATTTGGTAAGTATTAAAAAAAAAAAAAAAAAAAAAAAAAAAAAAAAAAAAAAAAAAAAGTTCGTTACTTAAATGGTCGTGTGTTTTCTTTTTTTCGGATAATCTCTTTGTGGTTTTGACCCGTAATATTTTTGTTAGTTTAACTATTAAATGCATACCCAAATAGTTGAAATGACCAAAAATAAATAAATAAATAAATAAAATAAAAATCACACTTTTAAGTGTGAAGAAATATATAATTTGCCGACACTTACAAATATGCACTCCATTTGTAACACCCAAATTCTCCACATAAAAGAAAGTATGAAAGAATTGGGTGTTACAAAGTTAATATGCACATTTGTAAGTGTAGACAAATTCTAGATTTTTCAACAAACTCAAAATATTTTACACACTTTTTAAATGTGTAAAAAAGTGTTGTAAAATGACATTTTTTTGTAATGTACCCTCTTTTAACATTTATAAAATACTAATTAGGGTTCACCCTCACACGTATCGTTTATTATATGCCATCATCTGCATCTTCTCCAACCATTATTTCTAACTAACTCCACCTGATTGCGACCACCTCAAAATAGTTTTAACACATAATAAAAACTCATAGAAAAACCATTCATAAAACACAAACGCTTATCAAAACATTTATACTAAAAGCCATTAACAATCCACCTTACATTTAAATCATAAACGCGTACTGTTTCAACTTTCAAACATATATACTCTATCGTTAACCATTATACCTGACAAACCACATGGAACATTTAAGTAATTAACTCAAAAAAAAAAAAAATAATAATAATAATAATAATAATAATAATAATAATAATAATAATAATAATAATAATAAAATGTGTACGTATCTCTACTTTAAATTAGAACATACTTTTATATGTTTTTATCCTATGTCTAGCAAACTAGAAGATACAATGTCTAAACTTATATTACTGATAATATAATGTCCCGCAGGTGAAAGGTTAGGGAAGATCTTAACCCTATTTCCAATCATCAACTTATCATTTGGTACATGTATTGCTTGTATCATAATTGGCGCATCAACGTCCAAGATATTCTTCCAAGTCGCGTGTGCCTCCTCAGGATGCAAACCAGAAACACTTACTGTCGTAGAATGGTACTTGGTGTTTGCTTGTGCCGCAATAATCCTATCTCAACTACCCAATCTAAACTCCATTGCTGGCATTTCACTTCTTGGGGCTATCGCAGCCGTTGGATATTGCACAACAATCTGGGCGGTGTCTGTCGCCAAAGATAGACTTCCAAATGTTTCATATAATCCGGTTCGGATTGGCAGCCACGTGACTAGGTTTTTCGATGTCCTGAATGCTCTTGGTATCATTGCTTTTGCTTTCAGAGGAAACAATCTTATATTGGAAGTTCAGGTAAACAAGATATTTTAGCTGTATGTTCTTACAAGTTATATTCAGAAATATTCCTAAACATTAATTTAATAGTTCATGGGAATTTTAGTAATATTTTGTTCCAGCGTGACATACTAAAATATGCATTTTAGAGATAAAGACAGCGATAACGTCTACTCATAAATTATTTGGTTCCTTGACCATTCTATTATGGAGGGCTTGATATTAAAAAGTTAATTAATCGATTTAATTAAAACCTCTTACTGATTTTATATAGATATAGATTACTGTTTTATAAAACCTCTTACTGTCGGGAAAAACTTGAATATTTATGTATCAAAAGAATATTTGAACGTTTAAAACTTTAATTAGCTAAAAAGCCCATCGTAACACGTGAGATTAAAAAACATTCGTATCAATTAAGTTACTGCATGTCGTAATCTGTTATTTTTACTAGGCAACGATGCCTTCAAGCAAAACGCATCCATCATCAGTACCAATGTGGAACGGTATCAAAGTCTCATACGCACTTATCGCAGCGTGTTTGTTCCCGCTTGCAATCGGAGGCTACTGGGCTTATGGCCTCATGGTATGTTTTTAATTACTCTAAAACGTCCATCATGCATGTTTTGTCTCAACTCTCAATGTTTGGAATTGGTTTATTGCTTGTCATGCCTTATATTTTTGTGTTCGATTGAATTCTAGTTGGATTCTTATTATTACCTTGTGGATCAACTGAGTTATGTAAACTTACCGCATGATTTGGTTTAGACTTTAATTAAACAACCTCATTTAGAACCGTAAGTCTAAATAACTCGAATACAATAAAATTATCAAGTAAAAACTTTAGTGAAGTTGTTTAATGATGCTAACTTGCTAAGGATGTCTGCATGATATTTAATCGAAAAGGCATACTATGCTGAACTTAGGC
Organism: Artemisia argyi; assembly: GCA_030686995.1. Taxonomy (NCBI): domain Eukaryota; kingdom Viridiplantae; phylum Streptophyta; class Magnoliopsida; order Asterales; family Asteraceae; genus Artemisia; species Artemisia argyi. The sequence continues at coordinate 91,310 of JARVZY010011194.1, read as the reverse complement.
TTCTTTCTAGAATCTATAATAAAGAGTTCTAGACAAGAGAAACTCATTTCCGATTTTATGTGACAGATTCCACCGGGTGGGATGTTGACTGCTCTATTCGCGTACCACTCACAAAATCTAGCGAAATCAGTCCTAGGGTTCACATGCATACTTGTAATCATCAACGTGCTCTGCTCATTCCAAATCTACGCAATGCCAGCGTTTGACGAGATGGAGTCAATATACGTAAAGAGGTTCAAAAAGCCATGTTCCTGGTGGCTCAGGATGATTATTAGAACATCATTTGGGTTCAGTTGTTTCTTTGTCGCTGTGGCCCTTCCATTTATAGCTAATCTGGCTGGTTTGGTCGGTGGAATATCCTTGCCTGTGTCGCTAGCGTATCCCTGCTTTATGTGGCTCATTATCAAGAAACCAAAGGTCTATAGCCTACGTTGGTGGATAAATTGGGTGCTTGGGGTTGTAGGAATGATCTTAAGTGGGCTCTTGACTGCAGCTGGGGTTTATGTCGTTATCCATGATGGTGTCAAGCTTAATTTCTTCAAGCCAACGTAATGTTAATTAATGTATGGTACATGAGTGATTGTGACGACGAAATTGCACTTTGGGTTTCTTTTTTTCTATCGGAATTTCTATAGATTGAGTTGTTGGAGTTTGAGAATTTTTGTCCAACTGATCAAAGTGCTTGTAGTCTAACGCTATTATATGTGTTGTGTGAGTGCAACTCACCGAATGCTATTGAATTCAAGTTATGTGTGATATATACATTTGTAGCGTGAAATAGTTACTTAACCTCTAAACGGTCGTCGCGAAGAATATTAAATTAATACAGAGTATAAAACTATTTGAATTATTTATTACATGATTTAAACGAGGAGTGGAAACCCACCGCGCTGCGGCGGGGTGTTTTAATTTCCATTTTTTTTATCGTTATGTTTGGAGTTGGACGATAGTTTCTTACGGAAGCAAGCGCTTACATTATGGTTGTTATCGTTTACAAAAAAAAAAATTGCATGCTTTATACTTAGCGGCGGGCAACATGCGAACTTACCGCCCGGTAGATAAACGATATAGGTATCATACATATTACAGTACATACGTCTTAACTCCTACTGTACATATAAGAGGGGTACGCCTTTATGCATGTGAATTATACCTGTTGTATAGCATGTTTTCAAAATCTCTTGGTGACCTTGTCATGTTGCTATTCATGTTTCAGCTTATTAGCATCAAGATCACTCTCCACATAAATGTTGACAGTATGCATACGTTATTGCCATTTCATTCCAGACCGTAAATGTAACGTTGTTTACGCTGCAATTCATAATTGGGTCAAAAGGTCTTCGCTGACATTAGCAAAATAAGCAACGGAAAGGGACCAGTTTTTTGTATCTATACCTCATCTTATCTTTTAACGGTTTCCAACTTTTGATGCCGTGACGGTCACATTTCCCATGTGTATTCATTATTGTTCAGTCGCCACTAGTTTGCACCTCGCACCCTGGAAAACGCATAGATAAGATACTGTTAACTTGAAAGTTCATGTGCAACAATATCTACTAATGCAATCTATAAGTTAAAGTGTGACCGAGTATAGAGCTAATACGATTATACGAAACGCAACAAACGTGTAGTCCTTTACAGCAGCATGTGGCCTCACCCTGCACAAAGTTCTGTGCGTTTGTAAGCAGTAGTATTGGGTTAATCCCAATCTGCCCATATTAAAGGTCAAACCCGAAAGTCAAAGTCAACATGGAAAAGTCAACGCAGCAACAAATAACTGCCAAATAGCAGTTACAAACGGTTACAAAACTAAGGGACACAACTGTTGGAATTAAACGAATCGACACACCCTTTCATTTGTACCTTTTCATATCATATTTATAGATTAGAACATGTAACGATTACAATCATGACACATTTATAGAAAATAGAGATTATTTCATATTTTGGTATATTGTTGATTAAAGATCCGTAAAATTGGGCCAACAATTGGCATCAGAGCCAACATCATCATATACCAAGGTTCCATTTTTGCTTTGAATCGAAAGAAAAAATTCCCAGGTCTCGGTATCTAATTTTTTCTGCAAATTTATTATTCGAACCAAAATAATCAAAGATTTTTCATCTTATTGTGTTCAAGGAAGATACCCTTTGATTTCTAGTCGCCTCGTAACAAAGTTACCGGCATTTAGAAAAGACACCTTCAAACTGATTTGCAAAAAAATCCGATTCATTTTTGTTTTACCGAGAACAATAGAAACAAATTAGGGATCAAAAGTTTTTGTTTTTCTTCAAACAAAAACACTAAATCGATTCAGAAACAAAGAACCAAACATCGAGAGGATAACATAAGTCATCATCAAGGGGCACAAATCAGAAACATCAAAGGAACGAACACACCTATTTCTGAAGAATCAAACCAAGCACCCTTAATTTGTTTTGAATCACCACTTGATTCAAAAACGATACACGGCAAAAGGATTCCCACCAGTGAACGAAAAACCTTTCGCATCAAAGGGATCACAGGAGTTCGAGACAAGAACACCAACCGTGGAGAAGACGCGGTTAACCAAGCTAAACACTCGGCGGTCAACCATCCGAAGAAACCAAGCAGAATCGATTTCTAAGTCTCAAAAGGAAGAGACATTTTTATCTCTTTGAAGAGATAAACAAAAAAAGGAGAGGCGGATATAAAACCAGGGCAACACAAGGACCAAAATAAGGGCTACGGGTTTCATTAATACCCCCCCTAGGTTCTAAAAATTCGCAAATACAACCCTCCACTTTTATTTACTTCTTATATAGTATATTTACATTTGATATATCATATAAGGGTATAGGAAAAGATACTTATTAATTTTAAGTTAGTAACTTTTTTTCAAGGATTCTTAGAAATATAATAACCTAGTGATTACACTGCTTATTATATTATTAGGAATAATTTTAAGGAAAAATTAACCTTAGGTTATTCATTTTAGAATATAAAATCTCCGAGGATAGTTTTTGGATTAAAAACTAGTCCTATAAGGTTTTGATTGTCATTTTTAGACACAAAACATTAGAAGCACGCTAGATTTCTTTTAACACACCCCGTGTTAGAATTTTTAGGAGATTAACTTGTCATTTTCATTAAGAAATGACTAAAGATGGTGGAGATGGAAATAAAGAGGTTAGTATACCTAATACTACCCCTCAATTCCAATGCCCGATATTGAAACCCGATAATTACTCACTATGGGCAATTCGAATGCAAATCATTTTAGATGCAAATGGGTTATGGGAAACAATAGAGCCATTAGACTCGACCAAATCCGATAAGAAAAAGGAGAAAACTGCTATTGCATACCTTTACCAAGGCTTACCCGAAGATCAATTGCTTCAAATAACAAAGCACAAAACCCTGAAAGCAATATGGGACGCTTTGAAAACTTGACACTTAGGCGAAGATAGAGTTAAACAAGCGAGATTACAAACACTCAAATCTGACTTTGAGTTGTTACTTATGAAGGAAGACGAAACAATAGACACCTTACAGGAAAACTTACAACTCTAGTAAACAAAGCCGCTAGTCTAAGACACACAATGGAAGATCAAATCTTAGTTAGGAAATTACTAAATGCTGTACCGGATAGGTATCTGCAAATAGTTGCATCTATAGAACAATATTCCAACCTAAGCACTATTACAATGGAAGAAGCAATAGGGAGACTTAAGACCTATAAAGAAAGGATTAAGTTTAAGAAGGATAAACAAGTGTACAATCAAGAGAGTTTGATGTATACACGATATGAAGGACAAGAAAAACCTTTTAGAGAATATGGTCTGGGAAGATCTAACCAGTCTCAAGGCCGAGAACAAGACAAGAACAATTATCAATCTAAAAGGGAAGAACGAGCGTCTTTTGAAGAAGATACAAGAGACAAATCTCAAGTCACATGCTACTGATGTCACAAACTTAGACATTATGCATATGAATGTCAAAATAAACGCAAGAATCAAGTCAGAGAACAATCCAATTTTATTGAAGAAGACTTAGAGCCAACATTGCTTATGGCGACTATAACTGAAGAGAAATGATACAATGAGCATACCGCAGAGAGTGCAGAAATCGCAGAGAGTGCAGAGACAGCAGAGATTGCAGAAACCGCAGAGAGTGCAGATATCGCAAAGAATGCAAAAGACAGCAGGGAGTGCAGAAAAATTCCAAAATTCGATCAATGTTGCAGCGAATCTTAAAGGAAGCAAAATGGAGACGACTACAAAAGACTTAAAGATCTACGTCGCAGCGATTGTGATTAAGGGGGAGAATATTGGGTTAATCCCAATCTGCCCATATTAAAGGTCAAACCCAAAAGTCAAAGTCAACATGGAAAAGTCAACGCAACAACAAATAACTGCCAAATAGCAGTTACAAACGGTTACAAAACTAAGGGACACAACTGTTGGAATTAAATGAACCGACACACCCTTTCATTTGTACCTTTTCATATCTTATTTATAGATTAGAACATGTAACGATTACAATGATGACACATTTATAGAAAATGGAGATTATTTCATATTTTGGTATATTGTTGATTAAAGATCCGTGAAATTTGGGCCAACAAGTAGTATGCTGGGAATAGCACAACTCTCCCATGATAAATCCCCTTCTCACTTTGCACATTCGCACAAAATAGTTCAATTCATGTTACTGGAATAAGTAGCTGCAACATATACAAAGACAAAAATGGTTTAATGAGATCACATGTATTTGTTAGACGATAAGTATTAGGGGATTAGGCCCGTGTGTATTAGGCCCATATTGTATCTTATATATTATCTCATGTACCGAACATATTAGGCAAATATACGATTCTATTATTCTACATGGAATCAAGACCTAATTCTCGATCCACTTTTCCTACTGCTTCCGCATCATCCTAAACCCCATTCTCGTTTTTTTTTAGTTTTGTTTACTGTTTGTCGACCTAGTGTGTTGTCGACGGGTGTTTCGTTTGTCGACCAAGTGTGTTGTCGACCTGTTTCATTAGTTTGTTATCTTCCAAGGTTTGGTTTCGAGTTACCTGTTTACTGTTTAATTTCTTTGTTCTTTTCTAAGGTTTGGCAGTTGGTTTGATTGTTGTTCGAGGGTGACGATATTTACAACAAGGAACGGTATCCATTAAATTTGTTTTGACGTCTCTTGCAAGTTAATGAACCTTTATAACCTCGTACTATAATGCTTTAATTGGTTGGTGGAAAGTTCTTTTTTGTATCTTCATATTTGTGATACTAATTCAAGATCATGGGTTGGTGCTTATAATATTTATTGCTTCATCATATTATTATTGGACCGATTTGTACTGAGATTTGCTATACATACAGTTTTGTTGATCTTAGTTGACGACCACTGTGTTCTCATCCACGACCCCACACCATTAATAGTTGAAGACATTGTTAATTTGTTTCTGTGATCTCATCAACAAACCTAAATCATCACTATGATTACGGATACGCCTCCCCCCGCACCGGTTCTCACCTTATCGGATAAGCTTATGGCTATGAATCACCTAACCACTTTTGTTCCCATCAAACTTGATGTTGATGAGATGAATTACTCTCAATGGGTGTATTATTTTTCTCACATTTGTCATGGCTATGGCATCTTGGACCATCTTGTTGATCCACCCGAATCCTCCTCTGCTACACCTTCTTCACCACCAACTAGGGATCCGGAATGGCTAAAGGTTGATTTCATTATTCGGTCTTGGATCTTTTCCACACTTGAAGTGAATCTTCAAAAGCGATTGGTTGTTCTTAATCCTCAAACTTCCAAAGAGGCGTGGGTGTCCCTTGCAACGATTTTTCAAGACAATAAACGCCCAAGAGCTATGGCTTTGAAGGCGGAGCTACGGAATTTGAAGCTTGGGGATTTAACAATTGATGCATACTTTCAGAAAATTGAGTCAATTGTTTCGGTTTTAGCTGGTCTTGGTTCTCCTCTTAGCAATGATGATAGTGTTACATTTGCACTAGAAGGTTTGCCAAACACGTATGATGTGATTTCTACAGTTATTGCTAGTCGGGAACCCTTTCCCGATCTCAAGATGGTTCGTTCTTTGTTAACCACGCAAGAGATGCGTATGAAATCCAAGGTTCAGGATACGCTTGTGGATGCCACATCTGCTTCTCCTATGGTCTTGTTGGCGAATAACAATAATGCTCGGCGCTCGTCTAATCCATTGGAAAAAGTAAACAAACCTTGTTTTTTGTTTGCTAAGGGAAATTGTCGTTTTGGTGAGGCATGTCGGTATCTTCACAATGGGGTTCATGGCAAGTCTACTTTACTACCTCGTGGTTCTGGTTCCTCATCTACTGGGTCGAGTTCTTATTCTTCGGACTTGCAAACATTGCAACACTTGTTGGCTAAATTGGGATTTACCTCTACCACGACTACTGCTACTCCTCCTAGTCCAGTTGCTTACCATACAATGACCCCCTCCTTGTACCCATATTCTCAGGCACCTCACTCACCTTGGGGGTCCAATACGTTTTCTATACTTCCACAGGGGGCCCACGTTATGACAGGTTCGCAGTCACAGCAGGGGTTCGCAGTACCGGTTCAGCAACAGGGGTTCATAGTACCGGTTCAGCAGCAGGGGTTCATCGCACCGGTTCAGCAGCAGGGGTTCACAGCACCGGTTCAGCAGCAGGGGTTCGCAGTGCCAGTTCACAGTGCCGGATCACAGGTTCAGCAGGGGACTTCAACAGGTCACGGCACAGGTCCGGATTCTGGCTTCGGTTTTAATCCTGCTCAACTTTTTGCAACAGGTCCACAGGGTTCGGGTCAGGCGACTCTTTTACCGAATGCTTTTGCTACTCCTACTCTTCAGGAACCGGCTGCTGGCAATTGGAATATGGATACAGGTGCGAGTTCTCACCTTAATGATTCTGTACATTGTCTTAGTGATATTCTTAATGAGTGCATTTATCCCTCTGTTGCGGTTGGTGATGGGCGTTTCATTCCCGTCACTAACTCTGGTCATAGTTTTTTGTCTACTCCTTTTCGTCCTTTACGTTTAAACAATGTTTTAATTACTCCTCATATTGTAAAAAATTTAATTTATGTGCGTCAATTTGTTCGTGATAATTATTGCACTGTTGAATTTGATCCTTTTGGTTTTTCTGTGAAGGACTTCCTAACTCGACGGGTACTCCTTCGTTGTGATAGTATGGGTGATCTCTACCCTGTTATGAAGCCTTCTCCTATTCCTCAAGCGTATCTTACCAGTCAGTATACGTGGCATCAATGACTTGGTCATCCAGGGAGTGAAGTGTTGCGGCGTCTAGTGTCTAGTGCTTCCATTTCATGTAATAAAGATAAGCTTCCCGTTCTTTGCCATGCTTGTCAGCTTGGTAAACATGTGAAACTTCCGTTTGTTAGTTCGTCTAGTTCTGTTACTTCTTGTTTTGACATTATTCACTCGGATTAGTGGACATCCCCAATTCCGAGTCTTTCTGGTTTCAAGTATTATGTTTTGTTCCTGGATCATTATTCTTAGTATGTTTGGGTTTATCCTTTAATGAATAAATCTGATGTTTTGTCTAAATTTCAGTTGTTTCGTAGTTATGTTCGTACTCAGTTTAAGTGTGAAATTAAATCGTTTCAGTGTGATCATGGTGGTGAATTTGATAATACTGTCGTTCATAAATTATTTTCCACTCATGGCATCCAGTTTAGATTTTCTTGCCCTCGCACCTCTCAACAAAATGGGAAATCGGAACGCATGATTCGTACCATAAATAATCTTATTCGCACTTTATTGTTTCAAGCACACCTACCACCAAACTATTGGACCGAGGCTCTTAATATGGCTGTTTATTTATTGAATATCTTACCTTCCTGTGCCATTAATAATGAAATACCCTTCACCATACTTTTTGGTGCTACACCTGATTATAGTGTTCTTCGTGTTTTTGGATGCCTTTGTTACCCAAATATAGATACCAACCATAAATTAGGCCCCCGTGCTACACCTGCAATCTTTCTGGGACATGCTGCCAATCATTTTGGCTATCGTTGCCTTGATCTTAACACCAATAAAATTATCATCTCTCGTCATGTTACCTTTGATGAAACGGTTTTTCCGTTTCAATCTAACCAATCTCAGCCCACTCCCTCATATGATTTTTTGGATGATTCTTCCAATCTCATTTCCACCATAATCAACACCACACCAATTGGTCCTAATTCAAACCCAATTCCTACTACACCTGTCACCATTCCTGCATCTCCTGCACCACCTACACCTCATGCATCACCTATACCTCCACCGTCTCCACCAAATGATCCTGTACCCATTGTTCATGTTCCTGAACCCACACCTCCACCTGTTGCATCTACTCATCCCATGGTCACACGTTCTCGTGTCGGGATTACTCGTCCTAATCCTAAGTATATTGGTCATGTGTCTACCGTTTCCCTACACCTAGGTCCTATAAGGATGCTTTTAATAATCCAAATTGGCGAAATGCTATGTATGATGAGTATAATGCACTTATTAAGAATAAAACTTGGAAACGTGTACCTCGACCTCAAGGTGTCAATGTTGTTAGTTGTATGTGGTTATTTCGCCATAAGTATTTGGCTGATGGCACTCTTAGTCGGTACAAGGCACGTCTTGTTGCCAACAGTAGCACACAGATTGAGGGAGTTGATGTTGATGAGACCTTTAGTCCGGTTGTTAAGCCGGGCACTATACGGACTGTTCTTAGCTTAGCTATTTCTCGGCATTGGCCTGTTTACCAGCTTGATGTCAAGAATGCATTTTTACATGGTGATTTAGCTGAAACTGTCTATATGCATCAACCTCCTAGTTTTCGCGATCCAGAGCATCCTGATTATGTTTGTTTATTACAGCGGTCTCTTTATGGTCTTAAGCAAGCACCTCGGGCAGCGGTTTGCTACTTACATTACTACTGTTGGGTTTACTCCGAGTCGTTGTGACTCTTCTTTGTTTATTTACAGACAGGGTAATGATACTGCTTTTCTGTTACTCTATGTGGATGATATTATGATCACTGCTTCCTCTGATAGTTTATTACAGCAGATTATTGCTTCTTTGCATAAGGAATTCTCTATGACTGATTTAGGTGCTCTTAACTATTTTTTGGGTGTGTCGGTTACACGTGACTCTTCTGGGATGTTTTTGTCACAGCGTAAGTATGCTATGGAGATTTTGGAGCGTGCACATATGGTTGGTTGTAACCCTTCTCGGACTCCTGTTGACACTGAGTCTAAATTGGGTAATGATGGTGATCCGGTTTCTGATCCTAAGTTATATCGGAGTCTTGCAGGTTCTCTTTAGTATCTCACGTTCACTAGACCTGATATTACTTATGCTGTGCAGCAGGTTTGCCTATATATGCATGATCCTCATGAGCCTCATTTCTCTGCTCTTAAGCGGATTTTACGCTATGTTCAGGGGACTCTAGCATATGGTTTACAGTTACTCTTTGGTTGCTTATTCGGATGCTGATTGGGCTGGTTGTCCCACTACTCGCCGGTCTACATCAGGTTATTGTGTTTTTCTTGGCAACAACTTACTATCCTGGTCCTATAAGCGTCAACCAACGCTTTCTCGTTCCAGTGCTGAAGCTGAGTATCGTGGTGTTGCCAATGTTGTTGCTGAGACATGTTGGCTGCGGAATCTGCTTCGTGAGCTTCATACACCGTTGTCCTTAGCTACTATTGTTTATTGTGATAATGTGAGTGCAGTGTACTTGACCTCTAATCCTGTTCAGCATCAAAGGACAAAGCATATTGAGATTGATATTCATTTTGTTCGTGATTTGGTTGCTACTGGTCAAGTTCGGGTTCTACATGTTCCTTCTCGGTTTCAGTATGCTGATATCTTTACCAAAGGGTTTCCGTCTGCCTTGTTTGCTGAGTTTCGTGACAGCTTGAGTGTTCGGTCTCCTCCCGCTCAAACTGTGAGGGAGTGTTAGACGATAAGTATTAGGGGATTAGGCCCGTGTGTATTAGGCCCATATTGTATCTTATATATTATCTCATGTACCGAACATATTAGGCATTCAATATACGATTCTATTATTCTACAGTATTAATATGCAAAAACTGACTTTTTTTTAATAGAAAGAAAAAAATAGAAATTGGTATTGTCAATTATGACCTGCGTCCTACCATATCAGAAGCATTAAAGAGCATGTAAAAACTGAACAGGGACATACTCTTTCTCCAAGCTCCATATGTTTCCCGTAGAACTTTGTGAGAGTTCAAACGCAGCCTGATTACAGTAGTTCAAGTAAGGATATATAAGATATATATGAAGGGAAAAAATCATGTCCGGTATGAGGTACACGTGGTTAAAACTTTGAGAATGTAATAAAGGTTGCCTGAAAATTCTCCGTACATGCTGTTTTGATTGATCAAATGCTTCCATTCATTTTCGGGTTTCTACGGCTGTAGGAGAAGCAAGCTTGCAACAAAATAATAATCGCATGAAATTGCACAAAATTGACCAAAGTCTAGGATCACTGAGTAGTAAACATTTTGTCCAAAATAAATACCAAAAAAATATCGTTACCTTCTCCTTTCTTTGTCCTCATCCAACTGGTTGTAGAACCTTAGAACGTAGAGATTATGAACGAGTCAACCGGCAAAATTTTCAAGCTCGTAACAAGGATATGATAACAAAATCCAGTTGCATTTGTAGAACTTGCATAATGAGTAGAACTTGCATAATGAGCATATAGCATCAGTGACCTTTTGTTGTCCTAGTTCTTCCAACATATTGTGTTCCACCAAAAACAAAAACCCTTTCATGCTACACTATTGTTAATCATAAGCCTTAGAATACCTGTTTGAAAATCTTCTACTAATTTGATAGAAATAAACTTAAAAAACTAATAAGTACTAATTTGATGGGTATTGTAAATACCAACGCTAACCCGAACATCGGGTCTTCTTCAAATCCTAACCCATTTGGTAACTTGTCATTCGAAGAACAACAACAATTGTTGTATTTGTGGCAATAACAAAATAACGCGGAGCAATCCACACCCCCAACACGACAAACCCAATCCTCACAAGCGGCTAGTGTCGAAGTGGAACCCGAAGCTACGTCTCCACGAAAATCCAAACGTGGAGGTAAACGTGCGGCAAAAAAAGGCAAAAAAACAACTAGTCGACGAGGTGTTTGATGAAAAATATCCCGACGTGAGCGAGACTACGTTACGTTGGACACCGAAAGAGGAAGTTTTACTTGCCGTGTGTTGGGTGGCCGTTTCCGAGGATAGGAATATTGGAGTTTCTCAAAAGGGCATCACTTTTTGGTATAAGGTTATGAACGAGTTCAACCGGAAAAATTTTCAAGCTCGTAACAAGGATATGATAACAAGCAAGTGGCATACGTTGAATGAAAATTGCCAAAAGTTTCTAGCGTGTTACAAACGTGTCGTACGCACAAAAAAGAGTGATGAAAATGAAGTGGATGATATGAGGAACGCTAGACAAATGTATCGTGACGAGCATAAAGGTATGCTGTTTACTCAAGAGGACGCGTGATTAATTTTGAAGAAGTGTCCAAAATGGGACGCGCCGGCACCGATTGACTTAACCGGAGACGTCCCCGGTCAAACCAACCAAGAGCTATTTGGTGATGATGTACGTCCACGTCCTCCCGGGAAACACAGGACGTCCAAAAAACAAAAGTCTGATACATCGACTAGCACCGGTGGAAGTGCGTCAAGCAACTTGGAATCTATGACTAACGAGCTTCGTCTTAGACAGGAAGCGGCCCAAATGGCGTACGAAGCGGCTAGGATGAAAGACGAGACGGCTACGCGTATGGATGAATTTAGATTTCTCAGTATGAAAATGAGTGACGTCGATCCGGATGAGGCGTATTTCATCAAAATGGAAAAACAAAGAACCAGAGAAAAATATAACTTGCAACATCCACCAACCAATCCAAATGATACTGACTAGTTTAGATTATCTACTTATCGTATGTTATTTCGTATGTTTCATTTCGTAATTTCTATTATGTATTTTTTTTATTGTAATGTTTTTATTTTGTTTTGTAATGTTTTAGTTTTATTAATAAAATGTTTGAATTTTAATAAATGAATTTGTTGATGGTAGAATTTGTAAATTTGTAAAAAAAAATTGTGTTATTTGATGTTATGATTTCCTGGTGTTTTTTAGTGTTATATTATTTGTTGTTGAGATGATATGACGCTGACGTGGCGCGGTGTTATTTTATAACTCAAGTTATGAGTCCCTTTACTCTTAGATCGCGACTTTCATCTCTATTGCTAATTGAGCTCTCTCTTCTAGGCTAATTTAGCAACCTATTTTGTGTAGGAAAGCAACTCACATCTTTATCCTTACTTTAATTTTTTTCATTTTCAATTTTTTTTAACAATAAAATTAAAACTCTATTAATAATGAAAAAATATTACATAATAATTCAAATAAAATATTCCCCCGTCTCATATTAATGTCATGTTTGAATTTTTAAAGCCTTTCTTTCTAAATTTTTACATTCAATATTTTTGTTTATGTAATATAATACTTGAATCGATTAAGTTTTAAATGTATTTTAATTACATATAATTTTTATCAAATACTATATAATACAAGAAAAAATATTTATGTTCAAAGTTGATAAAAAAAACAACTTGAAGTCAGACCTAGACATTTAATATGGTAAATTAATATCTATTTGTTCAACGTCAAATGTGTTCTAAAAACTAAACACAAATACCATCCACACAAATAACGTCATCTCGTTTCCATCATCTCACAAATACTAATACACAATCAGCACAAATCTCCTTGGAATCTATCTCATAATTTCGAACACACCATACAATCTCTTTCTATGGTTTCTTTCTGCTTCGAAAATTGTTTCTTTCTATTTTTATGCAAATCGAACACAAACTAAACCAAAAGACTTGTTATAAATATTCGTCCCATCATCCGAATGAATACATAAGGCTTCAAGATCTTTGAAACAAAGGTCTCGGGTAGGTTGTATTTTTGTTTATAAACGCTTGAACACAAACCTGGGATTTTTTTTTTTATTATTATTTTTTTGGGTGGTGGGAGGGGGGGGGTGGCTGGCTCAACAGTTACATTTTCTTTTTCTATTTTTGTGTGCACATAAGTTGGTCTGTAACCGACCAACATCTCATTTCTTTTGCTAGTTGACCGAGTCGGTGAGTGATGGTGTAATAAGGCGACTGAGTCGGGTAGGGGACACAGACCGAGTCGAGTTCCTCTATTACGTCAAGCCATACCACCTCGTAATCTACTTCCTCTCTCCTAATAAAAGTGATGTATTTAGTTACCTCAATTTAGTAATTTAGAAATAAAAACTCAACATTTACGTAGTAACTTGTTAGGACATGCACAATTTTATTGTATAATAAAAAAATAATCGCTCATCCCTTACATATAAATACTCCCAACCATTACCAACTTAATATATACTCCAACTAATAAAGCATGTTATTTCTCTTAACTTTAACCCTTTTAGGGCTACGGATCACAAATGTCATTATAAAGTAACAAAATCAATTCGGCTTTTTAAGTACATCTTTTATGTTTTTTAGGGTAAATTGCAAAAATGGTCCTTCACGTTTCACAAAATTGCAAAAACGGGACCGAGACAAAAAGTAGCGCAAAAAAGCCACCCACGTTCCACATTTTCGCAAAATCGCCACTGAGAGCCCTTTTCCGTTAATTTTCCCGTTAAGTGCCATGTCATCGAGGGCATTATCGTCATTTCATTGCTACTGTTGATTAAAGAACTAAATTTGCAATTTGAGTTTGATATTTTATTTCACTTCACCACCACCACCACTCTCTACCACCGCCGCCACCCTCTACCGCCACCACCACCACCACCCTCTACCACCTTTCAATTTTGCGAAGTAGTCTCATCTTTCATGATTCACTAGCCTCCATCCAAATGATACACCAACCCAGTTCCACCAATGAACTGCCAATTGAAACACCATGAGCATACTAAGTGAACTCTTTTGACTCTGCAATACTGGCATGACATGCACTCCATGATATCCAACTGTCACTTTTTTAGTATACCTTTTTAGACATATATGAGCACACTTGTGTTATTGCTTTGTAAACGATGGTATCAAAGAAACTCCATGAGCTTGAATTTTAGATCTTGGATTTCAACAGTTGAGATCCTTTAATGATCTGAACCAGCAATTGACCACTTATCAACACTCCCTTGCAAATGTTCTGACACGAAAACTACAAAGAAGATGCAGCAAGATATTTTGATCCAATACTTCTTCACGTTCGAACCCCTGTTAGCCCTGAAATCATGGCCAAACAAATAAAATGAATTAAGCCCCAATTACTCTAAGAAAGTCCAGTTACCGCATTAGATTAGATCAAAATTCTAGTGCTATTACTAGAGATGGACTCACTTACACGTGTAGGTCCAGCAATGCATTACCGATTCGCTTTGGCTGGTACGTTGCGGATGAAAGCTTGTAGAGAAGTTTAGTTGAGTCTTCAACTACTTACTTGTAAAAGTAGCTTCAAAACTTCCCCATAAATCAGGTGTCTGAGTCACTATTAAAACAAAACGTAACAATAATAACCATATCAAAGTCAATTCAAACAAGTTTGCTGTACAAAGAAACTATTGATATGGTAAATGGAAGTGAAGATAATCATTAGGTTAGGTACGTACCAGCTCAAAACTCAAGAAACACATGTCGTTGCATGCCAAATTCAAATCTCTAATTCATAAAACGTTCACCATATTAGTACATCCTTGACTATGAATGCTGCATAAGCTCTGCCTCATTCAAAATAGCAGACTCACTTTCTCGTTGACTTCAATCAATTCTAGAAATAGAAAACCTGACAGTACATTAAATCATTATTCATTCAAATATAATTTAGCTTTAGGAAGTGTTAATTTGAGTTCAGTCAAGTCTAAAAGATACTGTAAAAGCACCATAGAGCAACCAAAATTCTCCTTTGATCTTAAAAAAGGATGAAGATGTGGGTTATGGTCTATGGAATTAATGGATTTATAGTGCTAATATCAAGTTTACGATGCAAGCTAATTAATGTTTATTATCATTATCAATAAGTAAGGTGAACTTGATATAATAGTCAACAACTTACAAAGCTCTAAAGCTAAAAAACGTCTGACAATGCAGCTCCAAAATGAATGTTTGTTGTAATTCACTTCTTTATACATTGCCTGCAATAGATAGAAGTTTGTTGTTAATACATGATTGGCAAACCAAATTTATTAGAATACTAACTTCAAATTGGATTTTGAAAATCAGATATTGTCTGAATATATAAATTTCAAGGAACATAAACCATATAACATATGCAGTGGTATCAACATTTGTTGATAACCCCACATTGACTTCAGGTTTGACATTAAAAAAGGTTTTTATGACCTCGTTTGTTTCAGTTTTAAACTATACAATCAAAATCCTACTTAATAGTTAGTTTTGGAGAAAAGCTTATTAGTTAAAATATAGTAAATAAAAGAAGTGAAATGGCATAGAGAGAACATACATTCACATTATGTTTGTGATGCAGGGGATATGGGAGATTTGGGGCCAGTAGGAGCCTCCTCTTCTGCATCTTTCTTGCAGATCTGGACATCTCGATATATACAAACCCAAAAGTGATGGGCTTCTTCAACCGCCCAATTTTAAGGTGGTGGTGGCGGTAGAGGGTGGCAGCGGTGGTAGAGAGTGGTGGTGGTGGTGAAGTGAAATAAAATATCAAACTCAAATTGCAAATTTAGTCCTTTAATCAACAGTAGCAATGAAATGACGATAATGCCCTCGATGACATGGCACTTAACGGGAAAATTAACGGAAAAGGGCTCTCAGTGGCGATTTTGCGAAAATGTGGAACGTGGGTGGCTTTTTTGCGCTACTTTTTGTCTCGGTCCCGTTTTTGCAATTTTGTGGAACGTGAAGGACCATTTTTGCAATTTACCCTGTTTTTTATCATAGCAGAGACAAGACCTTAACTGTTGGTTTTTTATAATGACAAAGCTAACTGTCAATTTTATGTTAATACATGCGGTCTTTCCTAGTTTTTAGTTTGGGGTTTTCTTTAAAATAGACTCATGCACTTATCTTTACTACTTATAATGTAAAAATGGTCAAAGTGAAAAAGTGGAAAAGTGGAAAACTGAATTTTCAGTCAATCCCCATAATACCCTTCTCAATGAAAGTCTGACTTTTTTTTCACGCTCTAACAATGGAATGGCTCAATCTATCTAAAGAAAGTATTGAATCAGTAATAAACCAATTCAAAAACAGCTAATCATTTACAATTGTGTAATTAATTCAACACATTTGATCCACACCCTCTGATTCAAAAACGTCATTCCTATTATCAAAGGATCATCATCAGGTTCCAGCAAGCCATCTTTAAGAAAACCTGTTTTTACTTTTGATTAACTAAGGGGTTTTACTTATAGGATGGATAAAAATCAATTGCAATAAGATGATGATCATCCGATTCATGTGCACTGGATAATCATTTTATGGCATGGAGAATTGGTAAGTAGCTATTCTATTATAATATTTTATTACTTACATTTTATAATTGATTTGAATTATTTAGGGTTTACAATTATTAGTCCGTTCTGAATCATTTATAAGATATTTGCATTGATCATGTAAATTTAATTTTCTTCTACCAGATCCTAGAAATTTAAGCCGCTTCGCCAGAATCATCATCAGGTTTATTATTTATCAATAATTCATGAATTTATATATATAATGTTAGTTGTTATAGAATTAGTGCTAGAATCGATATATGTATATGTTTAGTACTTTTTTATTTATGAAAAATATGCATTTGATTCAAACTACTTTTTTCATTCTTTGTTTGATTCCAATAATCTGTACGCATTTGTAGTATATATATTTTGGTTTTTGGCCACGGCGTTTGAGAAAAATTGTGAATCAACATAGAATAGTATTAATGTTTTTGCATGTATGTTACTTGATCGAATGAGTGATAAATTGTAGAACCTAATTAGTTTGATATCGCGGATGAGATTATATTATTAGGAAAATAAGAATGGAACTGAGATCAATAGTGACACATATTCTTGCGTGAAGAATTTTAAAGTAGTTTAATATACGTGATAATTTCGTTTAGATCATTGAATTGGATAGATGGATGCACAAAACTTTCGTATTTTGTATAATTTGGTTTTGTGATCTTATTTTGTATATAGCCTTTTATGGTTTTTGTTTGATTGATCACTTATATAAAAAATGTATGCCTCTTTTCCTTCAAAACCCTGGTATTGATCTAATAGCAGACGTCATACGGTCGCTTCAATATCTCAGCTAAGAAATTGGGGCCTATCAAGGTACTAGATAGTTTGTTAATACCTATGAATACATTTACTCTTTTTTTTTTCTTTTTTTTTATTATTATTATTTTTTTTTAATAGATAACTAAAAAGGTTTGATAAACCCCTTAAACTTTAGAAAAATTTGATTCAAAAGTTACTGGTATTCATTATTTAAATCTCTAGGTTCTAGCCATTTTGCATTACATTACTTTATACTCATAAGGTGTATATATGAGATTGCAGATTGGAAAAACAAAAAGTTTTTCTTCGAGCTGGTCACATGGTTGCGTTAGAAGTACAGAGTGTGGAAAGGATTAACAATGCATTCGTTTTTATTCAGAGAGTGACACGAAGTTATATCATTAGGAAGCGTTTTCTCGCTATGGCGAATCTTGGCCTCGCCTTGCAAACTTCATGCAGAGGTTTGTCTTTCAGTAAACTGTCACATGAGAGACCTTTTTTTATTGGCACATTTCTAAATCATACTTAATAGAGATGGAACTTTTATCCATATATCTAAAAACTGGGTTGATCGGGGTTAATATTATTCATAGGTTATATGGGTAAGTTGAAAAACTTGGTTAGGTCGAAAGTGACATGCTTACAATCTCTTAATGTCTATATTCGATGTATGTCAATGTATGTCATGTCCTTATTCCTCACACACAGTTTGTTGGCTTTTTTTTACTCGGAAAGCTTGCTTATAAGATGTATGAAGATATGAGAAAGATAAGCCTCTCAACTAAAATCTAGACTAACTTTTGGCTGTACACATCGAGGTCGTCCTACAACAGACTGCAACATGCAGTTGTCCTCATCCAGGCTGGTCTGAGATTGGCGGCTACTAACTTAGAAGTCAGTACCTGGTATTCATTCACTTATAAATATATTGTTAGTTTGTTCTAATACGAGTCAGTTCTTATATATAGGCCAAATGGCGCAGTCATAGAGAACATAACCGCTATAAGAAACTCACAAAGGCAACGGTTACCACACAAAGTGGATGGAGGGCGAGAGTTGCTAGAAGAGAGCTTTGGAGATTAAAGATGGTCAGTATTCTTTTTTCATATGCATTACAGACTTAAAGTGATAGGTCTTGCGTTGAGATTGTAGTATTCTTGAGTAGTGACCAGAATTAGTTTTACTTTCTTTAGTTGGACAAAGTTGACACTTCATTACTACCATTTTTTTTCTCCCTATCTCACCACCACCCCAAATGTTACCTTGATGTTCATTACTACCCTCTTTGTCAACGAACATGTATCTCTTTATCCTTACCTTTCTTCACATGTCTAATAGATTATGTGCTCAATATAACAGGTCTAAATTCTTAGTTTTCAAGTTGTTCATTGCCGTATAGATCTCTAATTTTTACTTCATGGCACGATCATAGTTTAAAATAAAACCACAAACTTTATAAAAATATAAGGGGGTATTTTTTAGAAATGATAGTTTATTAACTCATGTTGTATCAAAACGCAATGTAGGAAATAGTGTTTGGATAGCTTATCAAATTATTTTATGTAAATATAAGCAGCTAAATGTAAACAGCTTATCAAGGTAGCTTAAATAAGCTGATAAGCATAAGCTGTTTGGTTTCTTCCTAATACGCCCGAAAGTTGTTATTTGCAGTACCAAAACGTAATAAACTGATAAGCTTCTTAAATAAGCTTACCCAAACACCCCCTAAACATTAAATGGCATACTATTTTTAACAACAATTCACTCTCATCATTGGTTTAACAAGCAGCACATAAAGTAGCTGTTGTTGTTATTAATTGGTTAATTTCCTGACGAAACTACAACTTTTTACCATATATATCAGCTATTGTTAACATTTCCCACAAAAAAAGTTCATTCTATAACTGGAACTGAATATAAAACTAAAATGAACTAAAGAAAATAAATAAATAAAACATAAATATATATAATCAAAAACATATCTACTCGGAACAATAACTTAATTTGCATGGTTAACAAATGAACCATAAAGAGTTTCGATACTGTCATATATGCCATATACAACACATGGCCATAATAGGCCACTATAAGTCACCATTAACAATTCTACGTACATTAAAGAACAATTATATACTCATGTAAAAGAAAAGTTAATTTGTATAAGATAAACTTACAAAATTCGAGATAGCCCACAAAGTAAGATAGTTAGTTTTTGAACGCGATATGGTGTGTAAAGCATTACATTATGCCAAATCAAAAGTAACTACTAATAAGCTATCTAAATACCAATTAGGTGATGCATTCTTGTAATAATGACGACTTCATTTGTGCAGTCTATTATTGAGCATGATGCGCTCCCATGCCTTCTAAGCTTGTTGACCCACAATCACAAAAAGAGCATCAAGAAACAAGCATGCTGGACAATCTCAAACATCATTGCAGGAAACAAAGAACAAATACAGGTGTACATATCTTATAGTTTCATTTTCTTTAGCTTTTGTGTGTTGCTATCAATGAAATTCAATGTATTTCATTGCAGATCATTTAACTACCTTTTCCAGTTTGGCATGCTTAAACGGGTCAAAAGTCCTTCAAAGTGTAATTTTATCGTATGTTACTTTCGGAATCATTTAAAAAGGGTACTTGAAATAAACTTTTGATAACCAAAGTTTGCTGGGTATATTTTGTAACTGGACAAATAGGTTTTCTGATGTCTTGTGGTCTTGTGGCATTTATGAATATCACATCTTTTATTGAAAACTTTCTTGTGTAGTATGGTATTATTGGCTTATTATGTTTGTGTATTATGGTATCAAGTTCAATGGTTATTACTGGCAGGATCATTGTGAATTACCAAATGCTTAGTTGCACGTTCATTAGTTTTTTTCCAATATCAAGTGTGTAGTTCTTATAAGTTTTAATAATGGCAAGGCATCCTGCCTAGGGAAAAAAAAAGACATCTGGTGAAAAGGCTGTTAGTTATTATCTTATAATTGATGTATTGTTTTATTTTCCGTTTCACTAAATGTTTTTATATGTTCTTTGATATATGTTAAGAATTTTTGCTTGAGTTGAATTATCGCATGCTACAATCGTTTACAATTATATTTTGACATTTTCATGTTCTATTTTGAACGTTACATGAAACACTTACCATAATATCGCATATCGTTAATTATCTGCCGCTAGGAATTTCCGTTGCTATGCACGGGTACTCGTCTAGTTTACTAAATACATTCTCGCAAAGAGATTTCACTTGTTGCCTCTAGTTCGTTTCTCTTTATCAACTTTGGTCTATTTACTCTCAACTCTCCTCATCACACAACATGTACATGACCAAATTACCATTTTACCCTACTTAAATATTATCGCCGTCTGCCTTTCTAAAAAAAATATATTATCGCCGTCTACTATTTTCCTGCTTTCACATACCCAAATTCGTAATTTCAAAATCACATGTTTGTACTTGGCGTTTGCAAGCAATAACTATGCATTTTATAAACACGTTTAGTAGTATGAGAATTGATCCATTAAGAAAAAATAAAATAAAAAATAAGAATAATGAGAAATATTTTCAGCCACATATTTTAAATGAAGAATAACAATTTCTTGAGAGATGCATATCTTTTTGTATAGGTGCATCAGAAATGTGTGGCTGTGCTTATTTATCATCTTTCTCATTTTACTTTTATTTCTTATTTGATTCTTACACTTAGTAGTATACTTGTATTTTTAATTCTACAATAAAATTAAAATTAATTGCGACATAAATTTATGATTATTAATAACATCGAATAATTGAAACAAACGTTTTGACATACAATCTATAATCATACATATTATATCAAGATACCAAATAAGGGGGGAAAATGTTGTAGAATTCAAAAAGAACGAAAAATCATGTAGTTACATTAACATCCATTAACTAAGTTTGAAGTATCAATATACACTTTGGGCGTGTTTGGCAGATAGCTTTTGAGAAGATTTTAGAGCAATTAACATTTAGCATTGTTATTACAAAACTCGTTTGGAAAGAAACATATAACATTTATAAAATTATAAAAATGCTTGTTTTTTTTATACTTTTTGAATAAACATTTAGCATAATGTCATTTTACACATTAAAATTCCAGGCTTTACCAAACACTTATATAAATTAAACTACTACTGTTAATGCTAGTTTCAACAAATACGCCCTTTAACATATTTTATTAGCATTTTAAATAGGATTAATTTCATATATCACCCTACTTTCACAATTAATTTCATATATACCCAAAGTGCATGTATTGAATGCATAATTTACAATGTTTTTAATGCATGTTTAGGTATATATGAAATTTTCATCTAAAAGTAGGGGATATATGAAATTGCCCCTTTCAAATAACATCAATTTAAAAAATAAATATTGAAAATCAAATGGTTATTTTATCCTAAACATTAAAAAATTTGCGCTAAACTCTCTTCTTGTCAAACACAAGCACATTTTAGTCGCAATTTTGTCACAAATCATATATATATATATATATCTATATCTATACTACTATATAATGTATTTGGGACTATTCTATAATTAGAAAGGCTTAAAAATTCAGATTTTTACTTACTAATTATGGAAACAACCACCTCTAACAATCACCCCCAACAATTTATAACCACTTCAACAACCACCCCCAACAATTTATAACCAACTCAATAACCATCCTCCAACAATTTATAACCACCCCAACAACCACTTTCCACCACCCCACCTCCCTCCTCTTCACCCCAACAATCCGCCCCCGCATCGCGCGGGCACCTTTCTAGTATATATATATATATATATATATATATATATATATATATATATATATATATATTCTCTTTCAGAGTAAATATTTGTTATGATAGTTTTCAAACGACAATATATAATTATGTTAGTGCACAATGTCATTTTAGCTACACTACCGTATATAGTCTCTAAACCAACTTTTTCTTGACGTTTGAAAAATGTAGCATCAGAAATATCTCTAATATCCATATTTGAATACTAGAACGGGCACATGTGACTATATTTTGTATTATTCAGTTATTCGGTTACACATTTAGTTATCTTTATACTTTGTAAGTAGAGATGATAGAGATAGTTAAGCCAAATAATTTTAGTTTAAATAATCAATTTGCTTCATAACTAACTTACTTTCTAACTAATCTGATTTTTAACCAATTAATTTTGAAATCTTTTTATAATAAGCAAGTAAAATTATAAATGTCTTATAAATAGATAGTTAAAACTTTAAAATGTCCTGACTAATTTAAAAAAAGAAGAATTTAGACAAAAAGTGACTAAAAGAACAAAAACAAACTATATGCTGTGGGTCCCACACCAAATCACACACGCACACAATCCGTTTACACCACCACCTCCACCAAATCACAATCCTACCCTTCCTAAATCTTCCCAAATCCCCCATTTCACCCACACTTTCCCGCCCAAAACAAACCCAATCTCGTCATTTCCCCCAAATAAAACCCCCCCACTCCCCACCCCACCCCACCCCACACAACCCCACACTTTCCATCCTTCCATCATTTTCATCATTCCATTTCCATCAATGGCAACACTGGAACCTTGCAAAAAACGAAAACTAAAAATTTACGAATTCAAAAGCTTCGGCAAATCAATACCTGATTACTCAGGCGCCTTTAGAGATAATGTCAGATTGTTTCTAGATGAATACGGTGAGAATCAGAATAATAATCAGAATAATGTCTGGTCTACTCTTTTGCTTTGTGAATCAAACGGTGCCGTTTTCCCTATTTACGTCGTTGAGGAGTGTTTGGATGAGTTTTCCAAGGACAAGTTTTGCAGTTATTGTAAAATCGTCGGTTAGTTCCTTTAATTTTTTACGGTTATTTTGTGATTTAAATCATTCCGTTAATTTGTTATATTTCAGTTCATAATTGTGTGTGTAATTGCGTTTAATTTTACGGTGGATGGTGTAAATCAGTTAATTCGTTATTTAACTGTACTATGTGTTAAATCCTTGATTAGTTTATGAATCAGTGTGTGTGTTGATTTTAATGAATTTGTGACGTCACCGTCAATTTCACTTTTCGGTATAAAATTATAAATTGCAACTACTTTGCTGACGTCATTCAATAACTGTTAATTTGTAAATGTAGATCCGTGTTTAATTAACGGTGAATTATGATGTTAATTTGAATGAATTGTGTGTGTTTAAATTAGGTTAAATTTGATGACGTCATCCTGCAAATCAGTCAATTTGACTGTTAATATCTGTGTGTGTTGTAAGTTCCACAAATTGTGACGTCACTTAAAATCCGTCAATTTTGTTGTTAATATGTTTGATGTCACTTAAAATCTGTCTGTTGATTGTAAAGATGTGTGTGTGATTTGGTTTTGACGAATCGTGACGTTACTCAAATAAGTGTGTTTAAATTAGGATATATTGTGCTGCAAGTTAATGAAATCTGCATATCGGTCAAGTTAACTCTTCACGTCTGCGTGTGCGCGCAAATAACTGTGTGTTTAAATTACGACGAGTTGTGCAGTTCTGCTGCAAGTTACTGTAATTTCCGTAAATCTGACTGTCGTAGCATTCTCCATACGTGCGTGTAACTGTTTATTTGTGTGATTCAGTTGTGCTTTCACTGCTAATATCTGTCAGTTAACTCTGAATGAGTGCGTGAAATTAACTTGGAATGAGTTATGCTGTTACTGCATTTAGCTGATCTGTTAACTGTTCATATCTGCGTGTGTATTTAAGTGTTTTAGTGTGTGTTGAATTCACAGATTTTTAATTATTGAATTGTGATTTGAAGGTTGGGGGCATCATTTTGTGTGTAAGAGAAGGTACCAGTTTATGATTCCGACATACGGCAATAAACAAGCGTTGAAAGATTATGATCAGAAGAATAGTGTGGAGGCCGATGACACGCATATCTTACATGGATTGATTCATTGCAATGGTTTTGGTCATCTAATTTCAGTCAATAAATTACAAATGGATTCTACAATTTTACTCACTGAAACTGATGTCATGAATTTATGGGACAGCATTTGTTACTCACTCAAAACTAGGTATATTTTGCATCAGTTTTCGTTAAACGGGTTAATTTTTTGCTCTTTGAATTTTATATTAATTTGGTAAGAAATTGTGTTTTGTAGGAAAGTATCAGTTGCTGATGTCAAGTTAGATAGATCAATGGAAATAAGGTTAATTTATGGAGTGGCTTTCCAAAGTTCATGGTTTGGGAATTGGGGATATAAATTTGGGGCTGGAAGTTTTGGTGTAACAGAGGATAAATACAGGGGAGCTGTGCGGTTTCTAGCCGGATTAGACCTTGATATGATCATTGATGATTTCAAAAGTGCTTCCCAAGGTAGGAAAATTGAAAGAATAATCTGTAAATATCGCCATTTAAGTGAAACTAGATTGAGTTCCATGAGTGATCTTATAAGGAGTTTGATTGAGCTTACGCAGACAGGAGAGACTAAGAGGCAGAATTTATTACCAGCAAGAAAGTTATTGAAGTATGAGCATCCTACATTTGTTGAAGGTCGAAATCCGATACGCCTGGAAGAATTTTTGTGTTATCTTATGGATGAAGATTGTAGGTGGCCTCAAAGGAGAGTCGAATACTCACTTGAAATGGTTGTGCAGATATTAAAACAGAGGAATGGTACAATGTCAATAAATGCATTAAGGGAGAGTGCTAAACAGTTTGTTGGGGACGCGGGGTTGCTTGATTTTGTGTTGAAATATATCAATGTTTTGAGGTTTGAGAATTACATTATTCAACGAGTAGTCAACTCGTGCACTCAGTTGGTCGAGTTTGAGATTTGTAAGCTAGCAGATGATTCTAAGAATATACAATCTGTGTCATCATTATTGAAATTGGAGGCGAGATGGCCTAAGGAGAGGCTGGAGAAGACTGCTCAAGTGATTGCAAATATTTTGAAAGAGCACAAGATTGGGAATAATGGAAAAAATGAAGCTATGTCACGCAAAGATTTGAGGGATATGGCTAACAAGTATATCGGGGACACAGGTTTAATAGATTTCGTCTTGAAATCGATCAATAATTTGAAGATTGGGAACCATATCGTTACACGCACAAAAAACCCACTAACCCGTTTGATAGAATTCAACATTCGAGACCATAAAGTTGAAGACTTTAGCCTTGAAAAAGAGGGAGATCCTAATAAAGATATGTTATTTATTTATAGAAATGTTCTACTGGGTTACCCGTGGTGGAGCTCAGTGACTCGAGCATGTCAAGTCTTATTAAACAGTAAATATTTTGTGAAAGAATGGGATTTTGGTGTAGGAACCAAGGAGCTAATGTTACTGACATGTCGGGTTTTACCGAGTTTCGATGAGCTGGAAACCGAGTTGACTCGTCCACTGCCACCTGGCGAGGTGGTAATGGTGACACCATGGATGACAATTGGCCAACTGAGAGAGAAGGCGCAGAGCGCACTAAGGGATACATATTGTCTAATGGATCGTTTTGTAGTGAGTCAAATTGGGGGGTTAAAAGGGATGCAGGATGATGTGTTGCTATCATATGCAGTGTTGGCAGGTGAGCAAGTTTGGGTTAGAGGGTTTGGGCTGGACTTGGATACAGTGCTGAGGTATGAGGGTGGTGATGGGTATGCAATGGAATCAAAGGTCGAGTGTTTGTGTGGGGCTCGTGATGATGATGGAGAGAGGATGGTGGCCTGCGATGAGTGCAACGTGTGGAGACATACAAAATGCAGTGGTATAGAGGATGATGAACTCGCGCCTGCATACTTCATCTGCAGTGATTGCGATGCTAAGAGCAAGAGTGAACTCTTAAGCCAATAAGTTTGGTTTGGAGGTATGAAGGCACATTGAATTAATTAATTAATTCATTATTGCTTTAGTATATTAAGAAAATATATATTTGCAATTAAGAGGCATGATTTTGTTTATAATGGTTATTATCTCTCAGTGACTTAGTTCTTTAGTAGAGACTGGTGGATACGAATCATAGGTTGTAATGGAACTTAATCGTTATGACTAGTGCTGCAAACATACTATTAGATGTACAAGTAGATCTACACGTGACAGATATGGTACAAAGTAAACGTTTTTTTGCAATGTTATCTAATTGAAATCAAATTTAAGACAGCATTTTCATATCTGTCACGTTTCTGTTATAGACCTGAATCAAATCTAGTTGCTTGTCAGTATGAGTGCAATTTTGTCATTTGGCACCGTGTTATACACCAAGTAGAATGTTTGCAAAGATTCAGTCATACCTATCACAACCCTGAAGCTTGTAACTTTGTAAGCATCACATTAGTCATGACCTCTAAGATGAATACCCAAACAAGCCTTGTAGCATACTAGCATAGGGCCAGTGGGAAGATTAGCATCAATCGGATATGGACATATGGTTATATAAAACTTTAAACCATATTAGTCTGAGCAAATAATACAGGACAGATAATAGCCTAAGCAAATAAGATTGCTGAATTAACCGGAATGATTTATTAAGGAACTAAAGACATTTTGATGTCAGAACATAATATTAACATATAGAACAAGTTGTCAAGTTATTTTGAAATAGGTTCTTTTCATAATGCTGTTCTACAATTAGCAGCTACTTGATAAATGATATGCACATATTTAAAAAAAATATACAACAGGAACTTTCCATCTGTTTTGTCTTGCACAAAAAGTCCTTAAACTAGTACTCTTTCTCATTTGCAACTTGTAATATACAAACATGGGCTGCTTAATGTGGAACTGAGGTCCAAATACTAGAAGTGCAAGTAAAAAAGCTTAAAACTATTCATCTTGACATCAAACTATATGTTTTATTTCTTTCTTACGACTAAACAAATTTGACGAAGTACTAGATTTTTATACACAGTTACTTATTCGTCACCCAAGAAAAATATTGTTGGTTTTTTGGGTTCTATGATCTCAACCGTTCCTTCGAGCATCTTGGCAACCTTCCCCATTGACGGTCTCATCTCGGGCCGATCTTGAAGACACCAAATGGCCGTCTTTACCATCCGTGTGATCATTTCCTCGTGGAGTCGACTGTCATACGATCCCTTTATATGTTTGTCCAAAATATCCTCAACGTTCATTTCCTTGTACACCTTATCAAACGCCCATCTAGGAAAGTACCAATCTTCACTGTCCATTTTCGAGCCTTGGATGTCAAAATTACGAACCCCTGTTACAATCTCTAACAAGACCATTCCAAAGCTGTAAACATCTGCTTTTGGTGTAATTTGATCGCTTTTTACCCATTCAGGTGCCATGTACCCACGAGTCCCACGCATTCTTGAGTAGCTAACCATGTCCTCTTTTTTCCTTAGTTTTGACAACCCGAAGTCTGATATCTTTGGGCAAAAATCAGCCCCGAGAAGTATGTTCTCGGGTTTGATATCACAATGTAGTACCCATTCTAAGCACTCCTCATGTAAATACGCAATTGCCCTTGCTACTCCAAGCGCTATACGGTACCTAATCCCCCAGTCAAGTATGGGCTTTCGGTCCAGTAACTTGCTTCCTTCAACATCATCATCTTCATTTCCATTTGTGTAGTCAAATTTCTGGAACAAGAACTTGTCTAGCGACCCGTTAGGCACATACTCATAAACCAATATTCTTTGACCTTTTTCGGCACAAAATCCCCACAACCTGACCAAATTGAGATGGTGCATCCGTGCAATAATTGTGACCTCAGCCCAAAACTCATTATCACCACCTGTAACATTTTTCAAACACTTGACCGCAACAATCCGATGATCAGTCAACACCCCTTTATAAACATCACCAAACCCACCTTTCCCAACAACATTTGTACTCGAAAAATCATTTGTAGCTGTTTTAAGCTCTGCGTAACTAAACCGCTTTGGCCCGCCAGCTGGCAAAAACTCAAGCCCGAATGTTCGGGCCATATCTCGATACTTAACATACTTCTTAAGAAAAGCCCAAAAGAATGCCACACCACTAATCAACTCAGCCGCGAATAAAGTCGATATAATCGCGATATTTCGTGTTGTTGACTTTGACTCTTCGGGCGGAAAGGGAAGACTAATTTGAACCGGACACGTCGTCTCAAGTATACTCGTCAAACCTGTAAAATTCGTCTTGTCGGTTTCGGACTTAGCAACCCGAAGAAAAAAAGCAGCTTCAGTTGCGGGAGACCAAATCCCATAATAAAGCTGCCTTACAAGAGTACAATATCGTTGCCCGTCGTACTTATACCCGAACCCGAGACATTTTATGTCACGTGCACACGCACTTTCACACATAGTAAAGTTCCACGCCTCGATATACCGCTGATCCCCCTGACCCGACCCGCCCGTAAAATTCACATAATCCAATTCCAAAAACTTTGAGTCATTCCCAAAATCAACTTTTCTCTCGCACTTCTCTTCACCATCGGGTCCGCGGGTAAACCCGGGTGGGCAATCACAAACCGTGGTATCATAAGTATCTCCATACATACACACAAAATTCGGGCCACACGTCCCTTTAATCCTACACAATTCGGGTACGGCTTGCCAAACAACATTCCACTTACCCGAACCCGAATCCCAACTATAAATCCTTAAATTACCATTACTCTCTAACTTAATTCTTCTCAGCGTCACATCACCATAATCCGAAGTAATAAACGTTGCACCATTTTCTAGTTGTACTTTTCCTTGTCCATCAAGACCTTGAAACTTGTTACTAATACTATAATAATCCGTTTCATTGTCATAACCCCCGCTAAATAATAATTTGTTCCCATCAAACCGAAACGTGGACCCTGGTTCACGTTTCACAGTTAAATTATGTCCAGTAATATTTTGACTAGGAACATACGTGTCCGTTGGATGCTGGAAACTACTCCAGCTTCCAATGGACAAGCTTCCGTCATCATTTAGACGGAAGCTAGTACTATTAGTACTGTTTGAGGTTGTTGGCGATCCGGGGAGTGTAGCTTCAGCTATCCGAAGCTCCCCGGATGCTGCAATGGTCAAGCCTGACGAGGCGTTGACCAACGTGTCAAGTGACCATATAGTTGTTATTGGTGTAATGTTTTTATAGTATACAGAGAATATGAATTTGTTGTTCGATGCAGATATGAAACCTGAAGAGAAAATTGAGTTATTGGATGTAAGTGTTTTGTTTTGTGAAGGTGTCCATGGAAAAGTGGCTATAGATGATGATATTGTTTGGTTTCGAGTTTGTGCATACGAGGTTTTGGAAGTTAAGACTAGGAAGATGGTTATGGTGGTGATGAGTAGTAAGGGATGGGTTGTGGACATGGTGGTTTAAGGTGGTTGTTATGGAATTTAGTTAGGTGTGTATGATATTTAACGGGTGGCTAGTTGTTACCATTGACTTGGTATTTTTTTCCACACGTTAATAGTCGTGTTTCATTGGTCAAATTGGATATTATGTTGGCCCATGTAACATGGAAATAAATCAATATTTTCAAATAATTCGTTGCCGTGGGGTCCATCATGCCCATTCTACACGGCCGCCAGTGGGGTAACTATGAAATTTAGTTGTTTCGTTATTGACCATTGAGCATTTGAGCCCTTGAGTTTGGGACAATTTGTAATTGGTGCTCAATTGCACAAAAAGTAGCATTTGTGTAATTCTCGGACCAAAAACATCACGATCAAATGTCATTAGATACGCATTTTGGAGAGTGATAAGGAAAATTGTCAAAAATGATCACAAGAATACTCCAATTAAGTTGTCTAAATCAAATTAAAACCCGCTTCTCACAAATAACCTAAACACGAAAAATTAATTCAATTCGTTTACCCACATTTGTATGCCAACATACATGAGGTGACCAATTAAGGATGCGACATCGAAAAAACCAGAAAAGGTTTGTTTCCATGTAAGTAGATTCCACAATGATTAAAGAGGTTTGTTGACGTCTTTTTTTACTTTGTTTCTCCCATATCCCGCTTCAAAGGGATTGGGTATTTCTTGTTGCAGTCTTCCTTTTAGTTGGAGTGAGGTTTTTTTTTTTTTTTTTTTTTTTTTTTTTTTTTTTTTTTTTTTTTTTGAGGTTTGTGAGGCTTTTTAGTTTTTGTCTCTAGGTTAAGGCTGGATTTTGATTTCAACATTTTTGTAGTCTTTATTTTAAGCGCTTCTAGTAGGTCTTTTGGTGACTATTTTTCTTTTTAAGCTTGGAGGTTATTAGCTTAGAAGTTTTTGCGATTATTGTTGTCTTAGCATGCAATTATTGCGATTATTAGCTTCAAATTGAGACTTAGAAATTTGTTGTCCAGTGGCACCACGAGGGTTTGAGAGAGTAAATATATGTTATATCGGTTATTCTTTACATTTAATTTTTGTTTTACAGTAATATGCCGTTGGTTGTTATAGGTGAGGAGGAAAGAGATGTGCATCTTTAGGACACTTTTAGTAATAACAGAATAGAGCGAGTGGCATTTTTAGAAAAATGTGCAAGAATAATGGCATATTGGTCAATTGGTGAAACTTAAAAAAAAAATTGCATTTTGTAGAAACTGTTTAAATAAAATGACTTTTTTTTCCCCAAAGAATATTTGTCTTATCAAAGAAATAACAAGGAACCCAAACCACTGAATTGACTACCTGTATTAAACTTGACTAAAAGATTAATTAATCATTCTTTGATGACTTATGAAAATTTCCCTCGATGATCCAAAGTTTGCACAAGAAATGTTTGACGGGACAAACACCACCTTATTATAAAGAACGCAGCCCCCAAGTGGGTTGCAAAAATGACATTTATTAAATCAGAATTCATACCAAACTATAACCACATATGTAAATCAAAAACTCTCGGGGCATGTTTGGTACAGAGAATTTCAGAGATTAGAAATGAAGTAGAGAATAAAAATTCAGAGAATAGAAATCATTAGAGAATTTTATTTAATTCTAATGTTTGGTAATAACAGAGATTTGACCCGAGAAATAACAAAAAAAAAAAAAAAAAAAGTTTAAATAACATTTTGTCATATGAGATTCACATGTATTTGGTTTGTTGATTTTTTTTTTTTTTTTTTTTTTTTTTTTTTTTTTTTTTTTTTTAATTTCTAAATAACAATTCTAAAAAATATATATTAAAAAAAATATTTTTTTTTAAATTATTTTTTATTTTTTTTAATTTTATTTAAAAAAAATATTTAATTCTTTTAATTTTTTTTAAATTTATTGTTTTATTAAAAAAATTATTTAAAAAAAATATTTATCTTTATTTTTTATAAAATTAATTAAAAAAATATTTATTTAAAAAAAACTTATTTTTTAAAAAATTTATTTATAATTTTTTTTACTTTATTGTTTATTTAAATTATTTTTTAAAAAAGTATTTTTTTTTAAACAATTAAACAGATTTTTTTTAAAAAAAATATTCTATTTGACATTAAAATACAGATGTAAGTTAAAAAGGAAAAATACATATCGTAAAAAAAATATTACAAAACTAACCATTTCCATTTCTCCAATTTCTCTACAAAAAGTGATGGAAATGAAACTTAAAAATTTACACTACCAACTATCAATTCTCTCAAATTCTCCACCTTTTTTATTTCTCTCATCTACCAAACAATAGAATTCAATACATTTTCATTTCTCTTATCTTATTTCTCTCTACCAAACACACCCTGATGTCACAAACAATAATATTGTTTCCTAAATGTAAATCAAATGTCACCTAAAGCATTAATCAAATGTCACAAACAATAATAATGATTAAGGTTTATATTAAACCCCAAGACATACGACGCCGTATTGCCTTGGGCTTTTCCCGCCAAAATTCTTGGGCTAACCTTAGCCTGCTTCTATGATCCGCTTTTGTTCCTATAACTCAAGGTCAAGAGATATTATCTCCATTCCTGTTTCCACTCCTTTCTAAAACCTGATTGGCCGATCTGATAACACATAGCAACATTTACTATCTGAAGGTTTTGATGATTATGGACTGATAATCCAGGATAACACAAGAGTTTCGGTTTCGATTTTGAGGAGTTTTTTTTTTTTTTTTTTTTTTTTTTTTTTTTTTTTTTGGAGCAGTGTTTTAATTTTGGGGGTTTTTGTTACCCGCTATTTGATATAAAGGTATGTTTTTGTTCATATTGTTATTGTTATTGTTATTGTTATTGTTATTGTTATTATTATTATTATTATTATTATTATTATTATTATTATTATTATTATTATTATTATTATTATTATTTATTTTTTATTATTATTTTTTTTGAATATAGTGGTTCCTTTTAAGTTGCATAGGTGGTTCAATTGTTGGAATTTCTGTAAAAAAAAGTGTCGGTTGATTTGCTGCCTGCCATGTGTTTGATGAAATTTTTGACAAGATTTGAGGTTTCACTTTGCTTATGCTGTTTGTAGCCAAGGGTGTTCATAATCTTTGCCAAGTTACTATTGTGATGCTGTTTGTATCTAAGTGTTGGCGAAATGGATTATTCGAGTGTTCTTGCAAGTATTTAGGTATTCAGTGCCTAATTTTTTGCGAGAGGGTGAGCTTATTAAACTCACAGCTGTGATGGTAACTATGTATCTTGGCTTGGTAACTTTTGTTCGTATCCTTTATTTACTGGTAGAAATAACGGAGGTCGTGATGATGAAATGTACATGTATGCAAAAAGATGTTTAGAGGCTGATATGTATCTTGGCTAAACAATCCGGATTGTAATTGTTACTTGAAAAGGTGGTGTGGAAAACTAGAAGGGGGTTGAATAGTTTACCGTTTAAAATCTTTTTAACTTGTTTAATTAGCTTTAAAACTTTCCGTTTGATCAAAGATATATACACAAACACAGTATATAACATGCAAGTAAATGAAAGAAACGATCAAACCACAACACGAGTATTTATTGTGGTTCGGCTACAAGGACTCTTTTTCCTTGCCCTACGTCCACGCCCCGAGTATCCAACTCGAGAGTTTCTTTCACTAGTCAACAAGCTCCTTTCACCGGCAGAGAAAACCTTACACGTCGCTTATACACGTTTACCGACACTAAGCTAGATGTCGAGTTCTTTTACAAGGGTACAACCACTCCCGTTAGTTCTTTTACAAGGGCACAACAACTCCCGTCACACTTTGTATTTTGAGGACTAAAATACTAACCGATCACTACTGAAAATACACAATCAAATGAAGTGTAAACTACACAAGTCTACACAATGCTAAGCTAACAAGTCTTGCAACGTCGTGTTGAATACTTGTAACTTTTTATGAACTCGTCAATCTCTTTGCTACAAAAAGAAACTTCACATATGAAATGTTAAAGGGTTAGATCAAAGAATGAATGAATGTGTGAAAATATAATGTAGAGTGATAAGCCAAAAATCAAACTTGTGGCTTAGTATTTATAGCAAAACCTTCTGCAAGCCTGGCGGATACGGCGGAACCCTCAGATGGGTTCCGCCCGTGTACCCCCAGGGTTCCGCCGGGCTTGCAGTTGGTTTTGCAATAAATCTTGCAAACCAAACAATGTCACATCTCATTATACCTAGTCAAACACAAAACTTGCAAGCAAACATATGGTTAGTCAAATACACTTTCTTTCCATAAATGTATATTGACAAAACTTGCCATAAATGTGATGTAACATTTCTATTTTAAGAAATAAAAAGTGTTGTGTTTTATGAAATGTAAAATGTAGCAAATGTCTAGTTTATGTAAGTCTTTAAAACTAAGATTATGTTTTACTTAGAAACTAAAGTTTACATTTTGTCGTTAACAAAACTTAGCAAAGATCGTAAAATATAAATAACGTTTTTAGGCGATATTTGTATTAACAATCTCCCCCTTTTTGTTGATGACAAAACATAAACTTTGTTTTTAAGTAACTCACAAAATCTTAGTGTTTAATACTTAAAAAAAAATTTTATATTAAACTTGTTTTACTTAAGTGATGAAAATCATATTAAGTTTTAAAGATTTAATATATTTCTCCCCCTTTTTGTCGAAACAAAAAGTAGAGTAGCGAAGCGGAATCATGCACGTGCTCCCCCTTGGTTGTTACTCCCCCCTAAAAGGAGTGCCAAATGGGAAACATGGATTTTGATCCTACAAAAAAAAATTGGGGAGTTGGTGATATATATAGTCAAGCTTGTAGTTACCACACACATTGCAACCACAATGACAACACAAAAATGATCACCCAACAATGCAAATAAGTAAGTAGAAAGAAATATCATTCCAAGTAAAATTTGACTTTTAAAAGTCAAAGACAAGAAATGAGAAAGATTCTTCTACTTCTAAAAGAAAAACTAAAAATAACCAAGAAAATAAAAGAAAATCGAATCCTACTTTCCTAAATGGGGCAAAAGGCCTCCAAAGGTTGTCTAGGATTTGTTTGGGTGGGAAAGAGCATCCAAACGTTCTATGACGTGTTGGAATTCCAAACGGGTTTCATCTTGGAATTGGTGAAGCAACAATTTTATGCTTGCACCCATTTGTTCACAATTTGAGCAAACATGGGGATGAGTGGGTGGAAATGGGTTCGTTTTGGTTTCTTGGTTTGAGGGTTGGTTGGTTTTTGGTTCTTGGTTGGAGGATGGGTTTGGTGTAGAGTCTATCAAGGTAGTTTGAAATTCCATTGCTTGATGGAGATGATTCTCAACCATGCTTTGGATTTCCTCATAGGAAGGAAAGAAAGACTCAAAGGTTTGGGTTTGAGAATGTGGTGGAGTTGGGTGATCATGGTATTTAAAATTAGGTTCTCCATAAAGAGGACCATGGATGTCATGATAGATTGGGTGAAACAACAATGGTTTGGGTTGGTGGTATTCTTGTTGTGGTGGTTGGTTGTGGTTAAAATGCTCATTTTGGTCAAGAATTGACCTTGGTGTTTCATTTTCAAAAGGTGGTGGTTGTGTTGGTCTTGGTGGAAGATCATTGAGATCTTGGAAAAACGGGTGTGGTGATATTGGAGGAGACCCAAATAACTCCATAGGTTCAAGTTTTGGCAATGGTGATGGTGATGGAGTTTTGGATGGTTGGGTTGGAGCACTTGGTGGAGTTGGATCAATGGGTGATTTTGTTGGTGGTGAGTGAGCTCATTGGGTTCATTGGGTGATGGAGATGGAGATATGATGAGGCGAAAAATGATCCGTTTTTAGGGGGTCATTTAAGCCCGAATTCGAATTTATTTGATCAAATATTGCCCTAAATCGTTCCTTTTGTGATTTTAGGTACTTTGGGAGAGAAATCTGGAAAAGGAAGCAATTCGGACGTTTTTGGAGCATAAAAGTGAAGAAAACGCCAAAGTCTTAATTTTCCAT
Source organism: Artemisia argyi (assembly GCA_030686995.1). Classification (NCBI taxonomy): domain Eukaryota; kingdom Viridiplantae; phylum Streptophyta; class Magnoliopsida; order Asterales; family Asteraceae; genus Artemisia; species Artemisia argyi. The sequence goes on along the minus strand of JARVZY010011194.1, from coordinate 55,645 downwards.
GTTGGGAACAGTAGGTGACGGCGTCAAGAGTAACTCCCTGACGGCGTCAAGAGCAAAATTCCATGACGGTCCAGAAGAGATTTGACGGCGTCATGAAGGTAGGGCGTCAAGAGTAAAAGTCATGACGGCCTGGAAATGATTAAGTCTTGACGGCGTCAAATGTAGATCAAGGCAGTCCGAGAATAGTTTTGGCGGCGAGGTGACGGCGTCACAAGCTTTGTCTTGACGCCGTCAGACCTCTTTTCCTATATATAGTTTTCTAATTTTTCACATTTAAGAGAAAGAAGTTTTGGAGAAACCCTAAGTACGATTTTGGTGCGAATTTTATAGGTTTTTCAAGGGTTCCAAGCCCTTGATACCTTACATGTGTAATTAAGATAAGTGTTCTTTCAATTCAATCAATATGTCTATGTGTTGGTTGTCTATATCTTGTTCTTGTCTTAATTCCATCATGCTAGGCTAGATCTATCTTGTGTTTGCTTAGATCTAATGAAACCTAGATGTTAATTATGTGTTGATTACTTGTTTATACTTGTTTTGGATGAATGATTTATATGTTAGGCTTAAGAAAACTGGCAGATCTCCAATTGGTAACATGCTTGAACGTCTTAAGAAACATGAATCGACGCGCACTAGGTCTTTATTGGTTGTATTTAATGCATGAGCCACTGTTTACAATCCCTATAGTTGTACTGGGCATGGTGTAGGAGGAGATAAGAGCTCATAGAATTGGGGAGTTAAGTGTGCCACCCCATAATTGGTATTAAGGAATACGATCCGTCATCCATGCATTTATAACAAGTAATTAACGTGTAAAAGATGTCTAGGGAGTAGTGAAATCTAAGTAAACACATTTTCTCCACTTACTGCTCACAAATTTAGTATAATTTAGTTTATTTTCATTTTTAGTATTTTATTTTGATTGCATCTTTAGTATTGGGTTAGTTGATTAGCAACTAATTCCGCCCACATCCCTTAAACCCAAGATTTTTAATTGCTTTTTAAAAAATATAAAAATACAAAAATAATCATCCTTCACCTTTAGAACTAGTATTTAGGCTTTCTAATCCTAGCGACACTATTCCTAAGCTGAACGATCAATCCCCCGGTACTTGTCACTATACTATACTACAACGATCAGGTACACTGCCTGGTGGGGGTTGTAAACTTCTCGAGATCCCTCGAGAGGTAAAGCCTGTTGCGATTCCCACGCATCAAGTTTTTGGCGCCGCAGCCCGGGGAATAGTTATTGTCTAGGTTAGAATTTCTTTTTATTAGGTCTACTTGCTAGATTCCTTTCTAGTAAGATTTTATTTTTATTTTTAGGTTCTCTTTTGTCTATCTTATTTCTTTGTGCCTTTGTTCGTAACCACCCGACATCATGGACAACGGGAACATCTTTGAACCCGTCATCCCACCACAACAAAACCCACCATTAGAACCCCTTAGGCCCCGAACCTTAGGAGAGTATTCCCGACCTAGCCATCAAGGCTACCGAAACACCATTGAGCTCACCGGAGCCAATGTGATCCCCTTGCGATCCGACACCATCCGGTTGGTGCAAAGCGGATGTGCATTCCATGGACTTCGTTTCGAAGATCCAAACCAACATCTTAAGGACTTCCTCAAAATCGTAGATTCCATAAACCTAGATGTTGAAACTAGAGAGACAACCCGATTACGCCTATTCCAATTCTCTCTACGGGATCAAGCTAGTCAATGGCTTGAGCGTTTACCCGCGGGATCCATCACCACATGGGATGATCTCACCACTCGTTTCCTTGCTCAATTTTTCCCACCGGGGAGAACTACTAAGCTTAGAAATGACATCTTGATGTTCCAACAACGTCAAAATGAATCTCTTTATGAAGCATGGACTCGTTTCAAGGACTTACTCCAAAAAGTCCCTCATCATGGCATAGATCTTTGGCTCCAAGTACAAATCTTTTATGACCATATCGACATCTCCACGAGGCGAGCCATTGACCAATCGGCCGGTGGTAAGCTACGTGATCTTAGTGCGGAACAATCATGGGAACTCATAGAAGATCTTGCTCTCTATGACAACGAAAGTTGGAATGATCCCCGTGACTTGAACAAAACGGTCAAGGCAATATCTTTGCCTTCGAACAATTCTAGCACTCCCGACCGTAGGATCATGGAACTTGAGGACCAAGTCAAGTTTCTCATGAAATCTTACGAAGCTCCTAAGCCTTCAAGCCAAGTGAACAAAATCACTTCTTCATGCGAATTATGTAGTGGTCCCCACGACACTCGTGATTGTGTGGAACTCCCCGGAACAGCTTTTGCGGACTACGCATCCACGCGTACCGACGAAGCGGGAGATAAGTGGTACACTTTCAAGCCCGAGCCAAATACTTACGGTGACTCATACAACCCCTCATGGAAAAATCACCCAAACCTTAGGTGGAAACAAAATCAACCCAGTTCTTCCAATCCACCTAATCGTTACCAACCAAACGGTCCACCTTCCAACCGTACTTTCAACAACAATCCTTCTAACAACTATGGTAGTACCAACAATCTTGAAGGATTGATGTCTAAGTTCATGGCATCTCAAGAGGCTCGCATATCTAAGTTTGAAGTCGATTTCAAACAAAAGCAAAGCGAGATGACCACTCGAATTGACGCATTGTTGAAGGTTCTCAATGACCGAGAAATAGGAGCACTCCCAAGCGACACAATCAAGAATCCGAAACTAAATGTTAATTCCATATCTTCAGTTTCATCACCCACTTCGTTTCCACAATACTACTCGGTCAAATCCACAAGCACGTGTTTCAAACAAAACCAAGTTCTCCAAAAGGACCAATCAAATAAAACACCCACTATAGAGCCGGTCAAAAGCATAGTTGAAACACCTCTTACGCAAGACCTTGACGATGAATTCAAAGAACTTCACCTTGAACGCCCCGTCATTGATGTCTTAGCGCATGCTCCTTACTATAGTGCCCTCCTAGAAAAATATGAGAAGTGTAAGCCAGGTAAAAATGGGACCGCCTTCGTTCAAAACAAGTTGCCTAAAAAGCTTGATGATCTGGGTATATTTGTTTTGCCTTGTAAGATAGGAAGATCCGAAGCTTTCGATACACTAGCCAATTTAGGGTCAAGCCTCAACTTGATTCCCTTATCGTTATTCACCGCTCTTAAGCTAGGAAAGTTAGAGGAAATGGAGGTATTGATAGGGCTAGCGGATGGGAGTATTGCCCACCCGGTTGGAATGATTAAGGATGTAGTTGTTCACATAGGAAAGTTAACTATATTAGCGGATTTTCACGTCCTAGACATGGTTAGTGACACTACATGCCCATTATTGGTAGGAAGAGGATTTTTAGCAACCGCTAGCGCCATGATAGATTGCAAGGAATCCAAGATAGCGGTAGGTGAAGGCGATACTTGGTCGGTGTACGATGTTAAGAAGCATAGTTATGATTGTGATGATGAACCGATACCGCATTGGGTAGAGATGAATAGGAGACCATCTAGATATGGACCTTGGATAGAAAGGAACTTTATAGGACCTCAATGCCCATTCTATCTAGAAAAAGACTTCATCGAAAAGACACATTCGGTAGAACAACTCATAGCTAGAGATGAAGAGCTAGACCCCTTTGAGGACCCCTTAGTCTTTAGGAAGATGATTGAGTTCTTAAGCGTAATGCCTATCAACATAGAAAGGAATAAATGGAAAAGAGAGGGAGACAAGTGTAAATGGAGGTGGGACAAGCCACCTAAAGAAGGTGACGGATCATGGCATATGAGAATGACTTTGTATGATCCGGATGGAGAAAAGTTTGAAAGGTCATACCATACTAAGGAAACCGATAGGAAGTTGAAACCTAAATTTGATCCCAAAGATGTCCTCAATGAGGAACTCACCCGTATCACGTAGTAACCCATGACCTTGAGTCTAGCTACAAGACTCGTAAATAAAGAAAAGCGCTTCTTGGGAGGCAACCCATGTTTTGTGTGATTTTATTTGTTTGTTTTATTATTTGCTTCCGTATGCATGTTTTATTTTTATTGTTGGTAGATCATGTTTCTAAACTAGATAGTAGAAATACTTTACTTTGTTGTTTTGGCCTAGTCTTAACTCCACCTAAAGGTATTTTTGCAAAAGATAAGTGTAAGGGGAAACCCCAAATATGTTTTCAAGAAACAAACCGATCATGATTCTCCACAATATTAAATGAACATGTATATTCGTATTTGTTAGAGTCAAATGCTTGTATTGAGTCTTAATGAAGTTTTGCAGGATTTTCCAGGAAGTAGGACCAAGTTTTTCCAGAAATTTTTAAGGAAACTTAACATAAGAATTTATGCAGGTCACTTCTGACGGCGTCACGAGTTTACTCTTGACGGCGTCAAGTGTAAAAATCTGGAAATTTTACCAGTTTTGTTTTTTTAACGGAGTCTTATGGTTTTTGTGAATTATTAAGTTTTATAATCTCCAGGAGATCTGCAAACTTCATTCCACAAGCATTATATCTTATCTTGTTTTCTAGGATTTAGTAGCTTATATAGGATGCCGCCGATTTTACGCAAGGTTGTCTTGTCTATTTTGTCAAGTTTTACAGGTTATGTATGACAAGAAGATGATTTATATTCTGGAAGGGAAGCTTTGATTGTTCATTTTCTTGGAGGAAGATTTAACCTGGCCACCTTATTATCCATACCGAGCGAATCAGGGGAGTATTTGATTTCATTCTCTTTACTTTTTCACTTTTACATTCTTTACTTGAACATTGGGGACAATGTTCATCTTAAGTGTAAGGGGAGGGTAAAAAGATGATACCTTACATATGCACTTTCGCTTGAGTTTGTTTTGTTTAATGGTAGATGTGTAATAAAACTATGAGAAATACTTGTTAGTGCAATTTTAGCGCCAAATTTAAATTTTTTTACAACATTTAGGAGTGAAACTTTAGCCATAGCAAGCGTCTCATGGATAGGAGATTGTATGACTAGCACATAACCGTATATTCAGAAAAAATTTCCACCCAAATATGTGAGGTTCGCCTTTAGATTTGATAGGAAAAACATTTACTATTAGTGCTTATGAGTGTACCGGTAGCATTTAGATTCTAGAACTTGCGTTAGTGATGCATCCCGAGACCGCTAGTGAGACTACATTCGTGTGGTAGGATTTACTACATGATAAGAGGCATTAGGATCACCCTTGTGTTAAACCCGTATCATAATTACTTGACCATTTAAGTCATATTACTTGGCTAGTTAAGTCAACTAATTTTTCCCACACCCTTAGCGTTGTACTCATTTTTAGTACACGAAACCCCTAGTACACCCCTCCGAGCCTATCTTTTCGTTTCTAACTTTAAGCATTTTACTTAAAGGAAGAATTTGTTACACCCCACTTAAATGTACAACCAAATCGCCTTAGCCTTCCGTGTATGCGCTCATTTTTAGTGCATTATTGTTATTTGTTAAACCCTAAGTTAACTTTCTAATTGATTACATGGTTGCTAAGTCGAGTCATATCCTTGTACATATTGTTTTGGGATGATTGGGACTCATGGGTAAGTACTTATTTTATGGAGTAATGGGGAAGAACATCATATATTACCCCCATATGTACGTTAATCTTAAAAGTACTCCAAGTGTTTTGATTTTCTTAATTCGAGTCATTAGATTAGTTTAATGTAAAGTATGTAAAAATTCAAGTGTAAGGGGAATGTTCATTCCCTATGATGTATTATTTTGGATGGTAGGGTAAGAGTGTATGAAAAAAAAAAAAAAAAAAAAAATCGAAAAAATCAAGAAAAAGAAAAAAAAATAGAAAAAAAGAGAAAAAAACATACGGACTACCATCCCGTTTCATTCTATGTTTATTTTATGTTTTTGTTATTTTTCATTTATTAGCTTAAGTCGAGTCTAGTCTTGGCTTAGCAACGCCACATTGTACATGTAATTAACCAAGATTGTTAACTCGCCACCAGTAAAACTTCCTTTATCCAACAAAACCGTGTATTTCATATCCCTACACCTAACGTTACAACCCTTTAAAAGACCTCTTTGATAGTTTATCCTAGGTGCTTACGCCATGTGTTGGAGGTTTGATCCTTTCCCAAGCCTATGGTAATCTATTTTGTTATGACAGGTAGTGAGAGATATCTTTCGTTTCCATATTGTAATTTACACTTTATTACACCCGAGAGATGTGAGTATCTAAACACTATTTGTGAGGTGCTTGTGTATGACCTCCGTGGTTGTCTATTGGTCTTTAGTGGAACGATTATTCATTGTAATTACTTTTATATTAGTGTTAAATGACCCATAACATTTATTTTGAGTAGAATAAAAGCGCATTTGCTTGAGGACAAGCAAATCTCAAGTGTAAGGGTATATGATGAGGCGAAAAATGATCCGTTTTTAAGGGGTCATTTAAGCCCGAATTCGAATTTATTTGATCAAATATTGCCCTAAATCGTTCTTTTTGTGATTTTAGGTACTTTGGGAGAGAAATCTGGAAAAGGAAGCAATTCGGACGTTTTTTGGAGCATAAAAGTGAAGAAAACACCAAAGTCTTAATTTTCCATGCTGGGAACAGTAGGTGACGGCGTCAAGAGTAACTCCCTGACGGCGTCAAGAGCAAAATTCCATGACGGTCCAGAAGAGATTTGACGGCGTCATGAAGGTAGGGCGTCAAGAGTAAAAGTCATGACGGCCTGGAAATGATTAAGTCTTGACGGCGTCAAATGTAGATCAAGGCAGTCCGAGAATAGTTTTGGCGGCGAGGTGACGGCGTCACAAGCTTTGTCTTGACGCCGTCAGACCTCTTTTCCTATATATAGTTTTCTAATTTTTCACATTTAAGAGAAAGAAGTTTTGGAGAAACCCTAAGTACGATTTTGGTGCGAATTTTACAGGTTTTTCAAGGGTTCCAAGCCCTTGATACCTTACATGTGTAATTAAGATAAGTGTTCTTTCAATTCAATCAATATGTCTATGTGTTGGTTGTCTATATCTTGTTCTTGTCTTAATTCCATCATGCTAGGCTAGATCTATCTTGTGTTTGCTTAGATCTAATGAAACCTAGATGTTAATTATGTGTTGATTACTTGTTTATACTTGTTTTGGATGAATGATTTATATGTTAGGCTTAAGAAAACTGGCAGATCTCCAATTGGTAACATGCTTGAACGTCTTAAGAAACATGAACCGACGCGCACTAGGTCTTTATTGGTTGTATTTAATGCATGAGCCACTGTTTACAATCCCTATAGTTGTGCTGGGCATGGTGTAGGAGGAGATAAGAGCTCATAGAATTGGGGAGTTAAGTGTGCCACCCCATGATTGGTATTAAGGAATACGATCCGTCATCCATGCATTTATAACAAGTAATTAACGTGTAAAAGATGTCTAGGGAGTAGTGAAATCTAAGTAAACACATTTTCTCCACTTACTGCTCACAAATTTAGTATAATTTAGTTTATTTTCATTTTTTGTATTTTATTTTGATTGCATCTTTAGTATTGGGTTAGTTGATTAGCAACTAATTCCGCCCACATCCTTTAAACCCGAGATTTTTAATTGCTTTCTAAAAAATATAAAAACACAAAAATAATCATCCTTCACCTTTAGAACTAGTATTTAGGCTTTCTAATCCTAGCGACACTATTCCTAAGCTGAACGATCAATCCCCCGGTACTTGTCACTATACTATACTACAACAATCAGGTACACTGCCTGGTGGGGGTTGTAAGCTTCTCGAGATCCCTCGAGAGGTAAAGCCTGTTGCGATTCCCACGCATCAAGATGCAAGGTTTAGAAAATGTTCATTTTTTATTGGTGAGGTGAATTTATCCGAGGATGAGGAGCTTAGGTTGATGGATTGGTTAGTCTAAAGTGGTTTGACACTTATCCGGGCGGTTTTCCGGAAGGGTCGTGATGGTTGAGAGGTGATTGTTGACTTAGTCATGGTTAAAATGGTTTAAAAGATCAGAAATTGTGATGAAGAAGGTGTGATTTGATAGTGTTTAGGATGGTTTAATTTATAGTGATGAAGGAGTGTGGAAAGGAGTGTTTGGATTTGATGTTAGGCCATACAAAAATGGAGGTTCCTAATGATTTGGAAGGCTAATTGTGGGTTGTCATATCATGGAAGTCAATCCAATGAAAATGGTGAAGTGAGAAGACAAGATTTGCACTAAATGCTTAGTGGTTTTGGTAAATTTGTTGAAGGATATGTCTCATGGATTTCAAGGAACCTTTGGAAGGGTTCCTTCCTTTATGTGTGAAGGTTCCTTGAGTACTTCAGTCTGACACACTGAAGGTCTCCGGTTCGAACCCGGGCGAAGCCACCAATCCCCTACACTTAACTATTGCTAGTCCCTAGCAATCTGGCATCTACTAAAAACCTATTTTTGAAAATTTAATGGATTTTAAAATCTCTTTACCAGACAGCCATTACTTCTGGAGTAGCCAGGTGTGAAAACTGTGGTACACCTGATAACCGTGTGATTTTGAGCAAATCACCAGCTGTCAACGGATTTGATTAGTCTTTACCAAAAGCCATTTGCTTCTAGACTAGCCAACTCTTGATGGAATAGTCAACATCTTGGTGAGCTGATTACCAATTATGGTTTTTCACTGCCTTTACCACAAGCCATAATCTTGCGGGCTAGCCAACTCATTTGCTTTATGGGATATGGGGAGTTGAGGAACCATACAATTTTTGGCAAATTGCAAGCCATAAACGGATTTGAGTTATCTTTACCAAGATCCGTTTGCTCCTGGATTAGCCAGTCCTTATGTGGATTAGACATGGTGGACTAATAACCATTTGTTGTGTTAATGCCAAGTACTTCATTAAGTGAAAATTTTGAAAATTTTTTAAATTTTTGGCAAAAACGGGGGTACTAGATGTATAATGTGATTAAATTCGCTAGAATTTCCCCCTACACTTAGAAATGAATATTGTCCTCAATATTCAAAGTCCCGGCTATTATGCCAACTCTTTGAACGTAAAAAGGCAATATTACAAGCTGAAATGTAGGAACAACATTTATTTTATTTTTGTATTTTTCATTTTTATTTTATGTACTTTATTTACAGTAGGGCAACTCCCCTACACTTGGGTGGTAGAACAGAGAAAGAAGTCAGAAACATGGGTGAGAACCCATGTGATGCTAATGTTTTTGTTTATCGAGTCACTAGCTTGACTCGACCCCGTATTAATTAGTCCGTGGGGAAAGTTTGGAGATCTGGGACAACCACTTGTGGTATGTCCCCTCCAAAGTAGTGTTTCAAACGGTGTCCATTTACTTTAAAATTGGGACCGTCGGGTTGCAATAACTCAACAGTTCCGTATGGGTATACTTTTGCTACAGTAAATGGTCCAGACCAACGGGTTTTTAGCTTGCCCGAGAAAATTTTCAATCTTGAATTGAAAAGAAGAACTCTGTCACCAACGTTGAAAACGCAGTTCTTTATTTTAGAGTCATGTATCTTCTTAGTCTTTTCTTTATAGATTAAGGAATTCTCGTAAGCTTGATCACGTAGTTCATTTAGCTCGTTTAGCTGAACCTTGCGGTGATCACCCCTGTCTGAATGTCAAAGTTTGCATGTTTCAAAGTCCAATAGGCTTTGTGCTCTAATTCGATCGGAAGATGACATGTCTTTCCGTACACCAACTTGTATGGAGTACACCCAATGGGTGTTTTATAAGCTGTACGAAAAGCCCAGAGTGCGTCGTCCAATTTGTCCGACCAAGAGGCACGGTTTTCACCAACCGTGCTCTCCAGAATTCTCTTAATGCCCCGATTTGAGACCTCCACCTGCCCACTAGTTTGGGGGTGATAAGCAGTAGAAAGACGGTGAGTTACACCGTATTTCAGCATCACTCTTGCAAATTGATCATTGCAAAAGTGTGTACCACGATCACTGATAATGGCACGAGGAGTCCCGAATCGAGCAAAGAGAGACTTCAGAAATTTTACAACAACTCGGGCGTCATTAGTGGGTAAAGCTTTCGCCTCAACCCATTTAGACAGATAGTCGACAGCCACGAGTATATACTTGTTCCCTCATGAAGACGGGAACGGGCCCATGAAGTCAATGCCCCAGATATCAAATATTTCACAGACTTAGATGATGTTTTGAGGCATCTCATCCTTCTTAGAAACATTCCCGTGATGTTGACAAGCATCACAAGTTTTGACAAGTTCTTGGGCATCATTATAGATGGTGGGCCAATAAAAGCCAGAATCAAACACCTTTTTGGCGGTGTAGTTGGAGCTGTGATGTCCCCCAGTGGGTCCATCATGACAGGCTTTGAGGATTTCCATGGCTTCAGTACCATGGACACACCGTCGGATGACTTGATCCGCACATATCTTAAAGAGGTAGGGGTCGTCCCAGAAATAGTGTTTGTCGTCTTTGAAGAATTTTTTCTTCTGTTGGGACGACATCCCTTTCACTACAAAATTACCCGCATGGTAATTTGCAAAATCGGCAAACCATGGGGTAGAGGTATCATCCCGACTAGAGATTAAATTTAGTGTCTCCAGAGGAAAGGTTTCATTAATTTCCTTTCTCACGAGATCATCCTGATGAGGATTCTCTAGACGGGATAAGTGATCAGCCGCAAGGTTTTCTGCTCCTTTCTTATCACGTATGATAATGTCAAATTCTTGAAGGAGTAGAACCCAACGGAGCAACCTCGGCTTTTCATCCTGTTTAGCAAACAAGTATTTCAAGGCTGAGTGGTCCGTATACACCACGCATTTTGTTAGGATCAAGTAAGACCTAAATTTCTCAAAGGCGTATACCACAGCTAATAGTTCTTTTTCTGTGGTGGTATAGCGTGTTTGAGCTTCTGTCATGGTCTTACTAGCGTAATGTATCGGCTGAAAGTGTTTGCTTAAACGTTGCCCCAAGACTGCACCGATTGCAAAGTCACTTGCATCGCACATTAATTTGAATGGCAAGTCCCAGTCGGGGGCAACAAGAATGGGTGCTTCAGTAAGCTTTTGTTTCAAAATTTGAAACGCTTCTAAGCACTCAGGTGAGAAGATGAAAGGAGTATCCTTCTCTAAGAGATGGGTCATAGGCCTGGAGATTTTTGAAAAATCTTGTATAAACCTACGGTAAAATCCAGCATGACCCAGGAAACTTCTAACACCTTTGACGGTAGTGGGAGGAGGTAGTTTAGCAATTACATCAACTGTAAGGAATTAAATATTCCATAGATTTAATAGATTTGATGATCATAAACAAGAAGAATGAAACATGAAGAATACTAAAATGATAAGCAAAATATACTAAGTGCAATTCTGCTGAAGAGTGTTTCCACTGATAGATTCTGCTGATGAGCAAAAAGTTTCTGCTGATGGATTCTGCTGAAGAGCAAAATAGTTCTGCTGATGAATTCTGCTGAAGAACGTTTCTACTGAAAAGTGATTCTGCTGATGGATTCTGCTGATTGACACTGCTGCTAAACAATGAGTCATATTACCAAATGGAAAAGGATGAAAGAAGATATTTATGTGCATAAAAGTCAAGTGTATCTTTTAGATAATATCTTTCATCAGTCATCAAATTGTACACTCCAAGTGAGTTGTAAACATAGATACGTGTTGTATCTTAGATGACTTAACATCCTAGTCATAAGCTAGATAGTAGATGACAAAGACTTATCAAAATTTGTAATGATCTCCTTTATTCTATAAAAAGGAGATCACACCCCTTTAGATAAAGTGGTGGTGAGTGCATGATTCACAGTGAAACAAAGTGAACATCACCTCCAAGGTGCTTCGTACTTAGATATTACAATAACACCAAGTGTGTTAAAATGTAAAGCACCTAAAAGAGTGTGTGTGGGAACATCAGACGAGGGGTCTGATGAACATTAGACATGGGGTCTTTTGTTGTTAGGTTTGTTTAGCCTCAAGGATCTTTGATCCCTGTTAGATGTAAATCGTGCTATACTTGATCACATAGCATTGGGGCTAATGGAATAACAAACGGTAGAAAAGTTGGCAAAACCTTGTTGTGATAGTATTGTTTCTTTCATAGAATATTCCGTCAATATTATCATCATGCTTTTCATATCCAAAATCATAGATCAAAGGTGTAACAACCTTGAGCCCATAAACGATCAGTAAAAGCTTTTCAAACAAGCTTTTCACATCAACTTTTGCTCTATCTACCTCTATCCCATTCTTAGAAATCTTATGGCCGAGGACAATGCCCTCTTTGACCATAAAATGGCTTTTCTCCCAATTTAGACACAAGTTTGTGTCTTCACAGCGTTTAAGCATGATTTCCAGATTGGTGAGACAAGTTTGGAAAGAATCCCCGATGACTGAGAAGTCATCCATAAATACCTCCATAGTTTTCCCGATTGTATCGGAAAATATAGCCATCATGCACCTTTCGAACGTGCCAGGAGCGTTGCATAAGCCAAATGGCATACGACGGTAGGCAAATGTTCCATATGGGCATGTGAAGGTAGTTTTTTCTTGATCCTGTGGATCAATGGGGATTTGAAAATATCCCGAGAAACCGTCTAGGAAACAATAGTATTCATTTCCTGCCAATCTCTCGAGCATCTGGTCCATAAAGGGTAGAGGAAAGTTGTCTTTTTGGGTGGCATCGTTTAGTTTTCTATAGTCGATGCATACACGCTACCCAGTAACCAAACGAGTTGGAATCAACTCGTTTTCCTCATTGGTGACAACAGTTATGCCACCCTTCTTTGGGACACAGTGGATGGGACTAACCCAAGGACTATCAGAGATCGGGTATATTAATCCAGCATCAAGAAGTTTGAGAACTTCTTGTTTGATAACATCATGTATTTTAGGATTAACTCGTCTCTGGTGTTGAACTGCAGGCTTAAATTCATCTTCCATAAGAATTTTGTGAGTACAAAATTCAGGGTTAATACCCTTTATATCAGATAATTTCCAAGCAATTGCTTGCTTGTGTGACTTTAAGACCTTTATGAGAGCAGCTCTCTCCTCATCACTTAAATCTTTTGCTATAATGACGGGTAACTTGTCGTTACCTTCCAAAAAAGCGTATTCGAGATGAGGAGGTAAGTCTTTGAGCTCAACTTCAGGAAATTCATCAGTTTTCTCAACATATTTGATTTCCTCTTTATGAAGTGTTAGTGGTAGAATAGGAGGGTGGGAGGGATCTTTGTTTAACAATTGCTCAAGGAGCATGATATCCCCCTCCGGGTCAATCTCTTGATGATCAATTCCAGATGGAATTGAATCACTTCTAAGAAAGGCCTCTATTTCCTCAAGGATGAAGTCACTTCCCTCAAACGGAGTGAGGGCAGGATTAGAATTATGAATGATAGGAGTAGAAGATGGAGTGGGATTGCCACTCAGGTAATCATCAGAATAACCAAGAACTTCTTGAGCGTACTCCTCATAAGCAATATCAATGACATCTATTCGGTTAACCGATTCAGAGTCATAATTTGAGGAATACCTCAAAGTTTGATCGAGGTTAAACGTGATTGCTTCCGTACCCACACGTAATGTGATCTCATGTTCAAAGACATCTATGAGAGCACGACCCGTTTTAAGGAATCCTCTTCCAACAATTAGAGGAACCCTTTGATCTGCATCAAATTCAACAACGACAAAGTCGGCTGGAAAATGAAACTTCCCTACTTTCACAAATACATCCTCAGCAATGCCAAGAGGACGTGATATTGATCGGTCTGCAAGCTCTAAAGTCATGCAAGTAGGTGTAAGTTCTGGAAGAGATAGTTTCTTCCATACTGAATGTGGCATCAGGTTGATGCTGGCACCAAGATCGGCCAAGGCATATCAATCAACCATTCCTGGAAATACACAAGGTATTAGAAATTTTCCAGGATCTCCGAGCTTTTCAGGAAGCTTTTTTAATAGAACTGCAGAGCAGTTCTCATTTAACGGAGTTTTAGCCATTTCAAACAGCTTTTCCTTATTACTCAACAAATGTTTAAGCGTTGATGCAAACTTGGGCATCAAAATGATAGCATCCGCGAAGCTTATGTCAAAATGTAATTCTTGAAATATTTGATAGAATTTGTCCATTTGATGACTAGCATTCTCGCGAAGCTTTTGATCACTTAATCGTGATGGGTATGGAATTGAAGATCTAGGGGTGGTTTTTGGATTTTCTACGGGAACTGGTGGAGTTTCAGGTACTACTTTGTTTTTAGTAGCTAGAACCTGAATAACTAGAGGAGGGACGTCGTCGGTACTTCCTTTATCAATAGGAGGTATCGTGTCCGTTGTAACCTCAGCTTCTTTTTCCAATACCTCAGGAGAAGAGAAAGAGGTAGATGGAATTTTGGGTCCTTTATATGAAGCTCCACTACTGGTTGTGATCGCTTTTGCATCGCCCCTCGGATTCGCGATCGTGGTGCTAGGTAATTTACCTGAGCCCGAGGGTCTTTCATTTAAAGATTTCTTAATGTCAGAAATCTGGCTGATCAACAACCGGTTTGTTTCTTCCTGGGTTTTCATGAATTGTTTTAACAATTCATCAGAGGGAGTAGGGTTTGGAACAACAACTTATGTTTGGATTAGAGGGGTTTGCCCTCAGTTGTTCTGATTAAACCCTTGATTTTGAAATTGGCCCTGATTTGGGTTTCCATGAAAGTAGCCAGGGTTAAAGTTACCCTGTCCCTGATTTCTATTCCCCTGATTTTGAAAGTTTTAGGGATGGTTAGAAAAACCTTGGTTACTTCTATTCTGATTTTGAGGACGGTTTTGTATGTTCTGGTTAAAACCAGGTGGTACAGGGTAAGTGTTCGGACGCCATGGTGGTTCAACAGGAGGACGATATTGATTAGCTCCTGGATTGGAACTACCGGCAATCACATTTGTTTCAAACGTGTTACTATCGGTGGCAGTACAGTTATAGTATGAATGAGGACCACCGCAAGTAACACAGACATCCACTTTCTTCACTTCAGCATGTGAAGGATTCTGTGGGAAGGAGACTTTCTTTTGGTTAGAGTGAACCAAAGCTTGTATAACATCCGTGAGTTTATCAATCTTAGCATCGGTGCTAGATTGATTCACGGTAGATGAAGAAGGATCGACCTGTTTGTTTCGTGTGGTACGAACCTTGGATTTGTTTTCAATTATAGCTAAAGCTTCTTTGACAGTACGACTCAAAAAATTACCTCCAGCTGAGGCATTGAGGGAGTCTTGATCTGCTTGGCTCACTCCATTATAAAACGTGTCGAGTTGCATTAACTCAGAAAATCCGTGGTGAGGACATTTGCGAAGCAACTCTTTGAATCTATCCCATGCTTCACTGAACGTTTCACCAGGTCTTTGTGAAAACTTGGTGATTTCATTTCTAAGATAGGCAGTTTTGGATGGTGGATAGAATTCATTCACAAATTTCTTAACTAAATCTTCCCATGTGTCTATGGAACGAGGGGGTTGTTTTTCTAGCCAGACTCTGGCTGCCCCCTCTAGAGAAAATGGAAAAAGAAGTAGTTTAATAGCCTCTGGCGGGACATTCTTATATTTGATGGTAGATGTAATTTTGTTAAACCATCGTATATTCGAATGAGGATCGTCCCTTTCGAAACCATAGAACTAATTAGAAGTTACCAAATTAAGTAATCCGGTTTTTAATTCGAAATTGTCAGATACTATGGCGGGTACAATAATAGCATCTCCATAACCCTCGATGGGTGCCTGGAGAAGCTCGGACATTGGGCGGTCTTCTGCCATAATGACTGAAGGTTCAGGTTCAGTCTGAATTTCAGGCTCAATTTTCGGGGCAGAATGTTTTTGGGTACGTCTTCGAGGAATTGTGACAAGCTCGCGGTGAGGACTTGTAGACCTTGAAGAACGAGTGCGCATGCACTGGAATAAAGAAAAAGAAAATCTTTTTGGTTTTTTATATAAATATGAACAGAGATGGTAAATTTACAATGAGTGTTGGTTCAAAACCACGTATGCTTCCAAATTCGTTGTACGCAGCACACCTCCCCGGCAGCGGCGCCAAAATTTGATCAGTGCTAAACAGTCAGATAATATTAACCAAGTTTAAATGGTCAACAAAAACAGCTTAGACTAATGCTCCGTGGAGTACAAGGTATTCGCGGGTCGTTAATCCCAACGAGGTATGAAATCTGTAATAAAACGGAATTTGGGAACGGGTGATTATGAACAGGAATAGGTGAGAATAGTTTGTATTACTAATTTATACAATGAAACAGTTAAACAATATACTTAAACAAATATATGAACTAAAAACGTTTACAACTTAAAAACTTGCGTCTACGTACGGGGAAAAAGGTAAGTTTTAATGAAAATTAAACTACAGGGGGTAAAAATAAAAATTCTACAAACTTAAACTTAAAAGAAAATTTAAAATAAAAGGAAAATTATTTTTTAGATTATTTTATTATTTAATATTAATTATTTAAATAAAAACTATTTATCTATTTAATTAAAACTAATTTAAATCAAACTAAAAATAATAAATACTACAAATTAAACTAAAAACTTATAAAAATAATTTCTAAAACTTAAAAAGAACTTGAAGAAAGTATAAAAAATTAAAAATAATTTTTTTTGTCTTTTATGATTTTCTTTTAATTAATTACTAATTATATTAACTAAACTATTTAAAATATTTTAAATTAATAATAATACTAAAATTACTTAGAAAATTATGGAAAAAATTATAAAACTAATTAACCATCACAGGAATCCTAAAAAATTATAAAAACTTTATTTTATGTATTTTTAAACTAGTTTACTAATTATTAAATTAGATATCAACTAATTATTAATAAAACTATTTAAATTATAAAAACTAGTAGATGAACAGTAAAAATTCTAGAAAAATTATTAAAATTATATTATGACTTATAAATGCTAGGAAAAATATAAAATCTAGGTGTTGCTTTATAAAAACTAATTATGCTATATAAAACTTAATTATTGATTAATAATTAATAAAAATATTTTTAATTCTAATAAATACTAAATGAAATTATAAAAATCTAATAAAATTACAAAAAATACTTTAATATAAGAGGAAATTAATAAAAATATAATAACACAACTTACTTAATAAAAATCTAAAAATGAAAATTAAAATTAAATTATATTAAATAGAAACTATCACTTACTATTATATTGTTTTTTCTTGATTTTGATTTTACAAAACTATATTATACCTAAAAATAGACAACTTTTGTAAAAACAATTATTTTATAACTTAATATTAAGCACTGTGAAAAGCAATAAGCTCCACAGTTGACTTTGGTTGACCAAAGAAGCAAATAAACTCAATTGAGCTTGAGTGGGACCCACTATGGATTATTCTGATTCTAATAAGTATGTTGGACTATTTTAAGCAAGAATAAGCAATATATGACCACTGAATAAGCCAATAAGCTGAATAAGCAATTGACAAAAACGAAAAGCAAATCGGAAATGGGACAAAGTTGAGGGTCAAATTTAGGTGGGGTCCAAAGGGTTTCAGGTCAAACTAGTGGTCAACTTGGGAAGCCTGGTAGGAGGGGGTTCAAAGGTACAAGGTTTGACAATTGGGGCCCACTGAGGTGGCCACAAATCACCACCAAAGTGGTGGTGGTAGGGTGATATCTGCTGGTGCAGGGGAGATATTCTCCCTGCAGTTGTGTTTGGGGGTGTGTGGGACCCACACAGAAAATCACAAAAATAAACTAAAGAGTGGATTACAAAGTTGAGGTGGGGAACTAAGATCCCAAGAAGTTTCAGAACCTCAAACCTAATACAAAATTCATAATAATTCCCACAACTTTTGGATCTGACAAAGAACTCAATTTTGACTTTTGATGAATAGCTTGTGGTTTGACTTTGATGAGATTTAAAGTACTCCTAGTGACTGATTATGTAGTTATAAGTTGAAATAAACCTGATTTAAGCTTTCATAACTTCTAATAAACTAATTTGCAAGATTATGACCCTTAAATCACTAACTGTTATCTAAAATAGAGGTTTAAAGGAGATTATGACTTTTTGACAAATAACTACTGACTTTGATGAACTAATATTACCTAATAAGACTTGTTACAACTAAAAACAACAACAACAACTCACTAGAAACTAGTGAATACAGCAAATCCAAACACCCCTTCTTGTGGGTTGATTTTTGATTTTTTAAGGATGTCACTGAGTTAAACCATAATACTAGTACACTAAGTCATATTATGATGAAATGAACTGATTTAAGCATAAGTACCCAGATTATAACAACTAATCTACACAAATCAAGATTGAGCAATTTTGACAGTGCAAAGTGAAATCTAAGCAACTTTTAATTTCAACAAACAAGACAACTATATTCTGCTAATTCATGATCAATTAACACAAATAGAGCCTAGAAAAACAGATATAAACAACTGTACCAACTTTTATAGTAAATACGAAAAATGGATCAAAGGTCTTACAAATGAGTGATCCAACTGAAATATGATGAAACAAGGAACAAAATCACTTCCTAAACCTCCCATGAGGTACTACAACCCAGGGCAATCCATTATTTCCCTTGCTCCATGCTTCTTGACTCAATTCCATTGATTTTTGATTTTCTACTGATTTTCTTAATTTTTTTTTATTTTTTTTCTGTTTATGAGGAACTTTGATTTCTATTATACTAAAACCTTA
The DNA here is from genome assembly GCA_030686995.1 of Artemisia argyi. Taxonomy (NCBI): domain Eukaryota; kingdom Viridiplantae; phylum Streptophyta; class Magnoliopsida; order Asterales; family Asteraceae; genus Artemisia; species Artemisia argyi. The sequence goes on along the minus strand of JARVZY010011194.1, from coordinate 36,971 downwards.
ATTAAGTTATTCTAGGAACTTATATGAGATTATAAGTCCTATAACAACATTTTTGATAACATTACACCACTAATGAGATTTTGAGTAAAATTATGCATAATGTTGGAACCAAAGTTTTACTATTTTATGAAGTCTCGGTCATTTGTAATAATAGGTTGCTTTAGTTATTATTTTACTTACAGTATAGTTTATGTTACAAAGTTTACTAGACTTAAGCTAGGTAATCCATGGGCTTTAAGGCCCATACGATTTCGTGAATGGGAGGAGAGGGAGTGTTGCCCTAGCTCCTTCCCTATAAATAGATGGCTTAGGTCTTTGTAATACTTGGTTGGTTATTTGAAACATTAAGGAAACTCTTGCAATTCATATTCTCTAATTTCTCATAATCATCCCACTCTCATTCTCACCTCATTTCTATCATTATTGTGCTTGTGTTTACTAAATGGTGACCTAACAAGTGGTATCATTCGCTAGAGGAAGGTGTAGTTATTGTTTTCATTGATTTCTATCTTAAAAGTCGTTTTTTTTTAAATCGATTTTTTGTGAAAATTTTAAACTTTCTTGTTTGTTTCTTGGTTTTTCTCACATCTTTGCTTACAAACTTGTGTTTAAAATCAAAACAAACCAAAAAAAGTTCCAAACTTTTTACAAAACTATTCGATTTGGTCATTTGTACTTTTATCGAATTTTTTTTTGTCTTGAAAAATTTCTTAAAGTTTTCTACTTTCTTTAAGATCTACTCATTTTACACACAAAAGTACAAGTATCTTGAAAGAAAAACGAGTTTTAGGATTGCTTTCTTTGTAAAACAACAACTACCAAGTTATCGAAATTCTATATAGTTACCATTTCGAGATCTTCTCAAAGTGCACTACCTCGACTTCGTTTGTGTGGACTCGGTATTTTCTTTCTTGTATAAGAAAGTTAAGTACTTCGACTTTTGGGAAAGTTTTCGAAATTGTATAATTTCGAAAACTGTTTATCGCAATTTTGTGTTTTTTCGCAAAACATAAAATTTTCGAAATCACAAAGTTATCGCAAACTTATTAAGTTTCGAAATCTTATTATTTCGAAAACCTAAAAGTTTCGCAAAACCTTGATTATTTCGAAATTTCAAGTTTTCGAAAACCTGCAAAGTTTCGCAAACCTGGTTTCTCGATAACCTGACAAGTTTCGCAATCATATTATCGCAAACCTTGTTTCTCGATAACCTGACAGTTTTTCGCAATCATTGAAGTTATGCTAAGTTTTTCGATACTTGGTTTAATCTACACTTTCTACAAGATCCATTTCTACACAAGTGTTCTAAGATGTCTCAACCACCTAATCACTACTTCCCTCACATTCAGCAACATCAGCAGTATCAGCAACAACAAAATCAGCAGTATCAGCAACAACAATACCTTCCGCACCAAATGAATCAACAACCTTCTCAAAAACTAACATACAATCCACTACATCATTACCTAATGATGCAACAACATCAGATCATTCCTCAACAACAATCATATCAAGTGCCACAACAAAACACTCAGTTTTCCTCCAAACAACCTCACTGGTTTGACAGAATGTGTGAAGTTATTACAACTCAACAATCCCGACATGAGGCAGGATCACTTGAGACACCTCCAATGTTAACATCTGGGAACTATGTTCAATGGTCAAGTCGATTCTTACGCTTTCTTGAATTAAAGAAACCTCATGGGAAATTCTTGAAGCAAGTGATACTTGAAGGACCGTTTGAGTGGCCGACAAGATTTGAAGCTGGTGATCCAACTGCTGATCCTCCACGTCCTCCTGGTGATAGACCTCTTCCAGAATCTGCACTCACTGAAGAACAGAAACTACATCGTGAAGCTGATGAATATGCAATGGCTTATATACTTCAAGGTATTCCTAATCCAATCTATCGAAGTGTCGATGCTCAGAAAACGGATAAAGCTATGTGGGAACACGTTCATCTCCTTATGGAAGGCACTCAATTGAACAAAGATGACATGGAATCCAAGCTATACATGGAATACACTGACATCACAATTGAACCTGGAGAGTCACTTGAATCCTACTATCATCGTTTCACAAATGTGGTTAATGATCTGGAACGTCACAAAATCACAGTACCAAGGATCGCTGTGAACTCCAAATTTGTTGGTAGTCTTGGCCCTGATTGGCATAAATATGTGACATTTGTTCGTCAAACGAAGAATCTTCATGATGCTCCATATGGTTTGTTGTATGATTTTCTGAAACACCATGAACCTGAAGTGGAAAAAGATAGAGCTTTACGAGGAGGATACACACCAACACCAACACCAAATTCTTTGGCTCTCGTAGCTCAATCTCCATATGCTCCATCACCAATGTCAAATCATGCATACGTTCAAGAGCAGAACTACTTCAGTTATCCACAATCTTCTACCTCGAACCAAATGGTCCCTTATGATTCATCTCCACAGAATGCCTCTACTCAACTGGTTCCATTAAACAACAATGATGCTGTGTATTACTCTAATTCCAATGAAGATGACGATGATGACTTTAACATGTTGAATCAGGGACTTGCTCTTATTGCTCGCGCTTTCAGCAAATTCTCTAACAAAACAAACAACCGTCAACGCTCATCTTCAAACACAAGGAATCAAGCTGTTGTCAATGATGGAAGAGTGGAAATTCAGAATTGTAACTATGGTCGATCTGGTTCAGGAAGCTCCTCAGGGAATTATGGGAATGATCAGAGGTTTAGTAACAATACGGGGTTCAGGAACAACTCAGGATCTTCTCAACAAAGGTCTGACTCAGTTGCAACAAGGAACTCCAACTCAGGGAATGCAGTTTGGTGCTACAATTGCAATGAACAAGGTCATATCGCTACAGCATGTCCCAAACCGAGAACTCGGGGTAGTAAGTTTCACAAGCAGGCATTACTCATGGCTCTTCAAGATGAAAAAGATGGACATTTCCCTGAACAGGATAACAACTTCATGGCAAATGTGAACAACGATGATGACATGGAAGATCTGGAAGCCAATGCTGCTGTGATGCTTATGGCCAACATGCAGGAACTTAAGCTCAATGATTCAGGTCCAGTGTATGACACTGACGGTTTGTCTCAGGTACATGACCTCAATGCATGCTTTATTAATGAAATAGTCTCACCTTCTGCTTATGAATCAGATATGGCGCAAGTTGTTCCATGTAATTCATCTTCATCGTCTCAAACAGATGAACAAATAAGCACAGTTGTCATATTTGATGATGACACAGTTGTCTCATTTGATGATCCTATTGAGAATGATAAACATGATTATTTAGAACAACATGAACCATCATTTGATCCAGACCCCGACCTAATATTGTTATCTAAACAACTGGATGATCAACAATTGCAAATCATTAAATGCAACGAAACAAATAAAGTTTTGAAAGAAAAAAATGCGTCACTTGCAAGAGATATTGAGTGTTATAAAATTCAGCTTTCAAATCAGGATGATAAGATTAAACATGCAAAAAGTTTTGAAAAAGCTTTTCAAGCTTCTTACAACAAAGAACAAGATCTTCAACGTAAAATGCAAGATTTAATTGAGTCAAACGGAAAGTTGATTTCGAAACTTGAAAGTGAGAAGTGTGAATTGAAAATGCAAGTTGAACGTCTTCAAAGAGACCTTTCAAAAACTGAAACAGAATTGTCAAATTGCAAAAAGGAGTTTTGTGAACATAAAACACGAAAAAGGAAGTATATAGATGACTTACTTGGTGATATTGTTGATCTTGAAAAACAACTCAAAGAATTTCGTCACATTGTTTACAAACACGGGAACTCTGTCACAACAATTCAAAAGTTTGCTTTAAAACCGAGACCCGATAAAGGATTTGCACTTTGCGATTTTAAATCAATGTTTCTTCACAAAGCTTTCAAAGAAAATCCTAAGGTTTACAGTATTGACCACATGTTTGATAATACAATTGTGCGTGCTGTTGTTTTTGATACTGAGGAAGAAGAAGAACTTGAAGACGAGAGTCGATCAAAAATGAGTTATGTTCAATATTGGACACCATATGACTATTCAAAAGCTCCACCTCTTTCTAAATCTTTTGTTACTCAAAAGGATTTACCTGAGAAATCATGGTTTATCGAAGAGTCATACGTTTCATCTCATAATAAGGCCCCTGTCCAAACTGTAGCACAAATAAATGGTCCTTTACCATCATCCGGTGAACTTACACCTTTACCAAAAACGTGTCGTGTCTTAAATTATTTCAAAACCTTTATGGAAGACATCGAAATTTTGGAGGAAACAATTGAACGTAATTCTGAAATAAAAATTGAAACTTTTCAATCCGCTTACGAGCGAGAAAAGAGAGATATTTTTCAAAAACAAATGAAGCCAATTGTTCAACACCTCCGTCTATGTGCTACACGTTAGGATCAGGAACTTCAAAAGGAGGTCAAAAATATGATAAACGTTTTCAATGCAACTGAAAATGACATTTTGGTTCAAAAGCAAAGAAATAGCGTTTTAAAAAATGATGCGGATCGACTCTTGGAACAAGTTCTCAATGCTGATATTTTGTCTGTTATCATGAATGATCTCTATAAATCTGGTACTTCTATGCTTATGGATGATCTTTGTGTTGATAATAACTTGTTGAATGAGGAAATTGAGACACTTAAACAGGAAAATGATAAGTTGAGAATTAAAAATGATGATGTGACAAAACAATTTTCAAAAGAAATTTGTCAACTCAATCAAAGGCTTGAATGGTGTCAAGCTAAAAGTCTTGAACGGGAATTGAAGTTTCAAAGTCAAAATGTTTCAAACTCTTGTCAGATTTCCAAAAACAACGAGTCTTTAAAAGGTCGGTGTCTCCGATACGAGAAAGAAATTGCGGATTTAAAAATTGAAAACGCCGAATGGCAACAAAACCGCGATGACATCAAATATTGCAATGGTTTACTTGAGTCTGAAATTCAGGACAAAAATCACATCATCATTGATTTGAAAGAGAAAGTTAAGCTACTTCAAAAAGGAAAAATGGTTGACACCACAGTGATAGCACCAGGAATGTATCAATTAAACAAAACTGATAAAGGAAAGGTTGTTCAAAACACTAATGTTGATAACTCCACTTCTACAGGACTAGTCTCCACTTCTAGCGTTAGCAGACCTAAGCGAAAAAGTAAAAAGAAGAATAGGATCTTGCAACGTAAGAGAGGAAACCTAGAAGCTCAAGAAGTAGAAGACCAACTTAGGAATTTGAATAAAACTCATGTTGCATCAGATTTAGATTCTAATTTGGCAAATTGTAATCAAAATCTAAATGTAACGAATGATGAACCTTTGAATGTTTTGAATATTAATGCATCTTGTGTGTTTTGTCGTAAAAGCGTATCATCTGGTGATCATACAAAATGTGTAGCTAATTCTCTTCTCAATCGTCATAAGAAACATAGGACACGCATTCCTTTTAGGCCCACTAATGCCTCTAAGTCTAACTTAGGAAAGCCGTCTTCTACGGTTTCTAATGATATCCCAGTTACCCCCATACGTGCCGAGAACAAATCTAGGAATGAGCCAACTACTAGTGCATTTAATATTAAGAAAGCAAAAACTAGTTGGAATTGGCAACGTTGGTTACAACACAAACCAAACTTTAAATGGATTCCGAAATTATTGAACAAATGTGTTTCTAACCAACAGGAACCCGCACTGTCTTTGGGTTCCACCCTTACTTCTGTTCCATCTGTGTCTTCTTCTTGTGATGCAGGTGGTACAGATCGTTCTCTGGATTGTTGATAGCGGATGCACCCGACATATGACAGGCAATCTCAAACTGTTGAAAAACTTTGTCTCAAAGTTCATTGGTACTGTTAGATTCGGGAATGATCATTACGCTCTAATCATGGGATATGGTGACTTTATAAGTGGGAACATCGAAATCAACCGTGTTTATTATGTGGAAGGACTTGGGCACAACCTTTTCTCTGTTGGTCAATTCTGTGATGGGGATCTAGAAGTTGCATTTCGTGAGAAAACTTGCTTTGTTCGTGACTTACAAGGAAATGATCTCATGTCTGGCTCACGTGGCTCCAATCTTTATACTATTTCAATGTCAGATATGATTGCAACATCTCCGATATGTCTTCTCTCCAAAGCAGAATCAACTAAATCTTGGTTATGGCACAAACGTCTTTCGCACTTGAATTTCAGAACCATGACTGACCCTGCTCGTTATAAACTTGTCGATGGATTTCCAAGATTCCGTTTCACCAAAGATCACTTATGTTCAGCCTGTGAACAAGGAAAAAGTACTCGTGCTCATTTTCCGTCTAAACCTGAGCAAAGTACGAATCATGTTTTACAACTGCTTCATATGGATTTATGTGGACCGATGCGTGTTCAAAGTATAAACGGTAAACGCTACATACTCGTAATTGTAGATGACTTCTCAAGATGGACTTGGGTCTACTTCTTACGAAGTAAAGATCAGGCTCCTTCGATGATCATCACCTTTCTCACTAAAATTCAAGTTCAGTTACACAACACGGTACGAATCGTCAGAACTGACAATGGCACTGAATTCAAAAATCAGACACTTAGGTCTTATTATGAGAAAGTGGAATTGAACATCAAACATCTATTCCTAGAAGCCCAGAACAGAATGGAGTTGTTGAAAGACGCAACAGGACGTTAGTGGAAACTGCTAGAACTATGTTGATTAATGCTCAATTACCAGATTACTTGTGGGCAGAAGCTGTTTCAACCGCATGTTACACTCAAAACCGTTGCATGATCACAAAACGCCATCGCAAAACACCATATCAAATTGTTCACAAAATAAAACCGAACATCGATTACTTTCATGTATTTGGGGCACTTTGTTATCCGAAAAATGATCGTGATGATTTAGGTAAACTTAAAGCAAAGGCTGACATCGGAGTGTTCGTTGGATATTGTGAAAATTCCAAAGGTTTTTGGATATGGAATCGTCGTACAAGAGAAATTCAAGAAACCATTCACGCTAATTTTGATGAACTCACACAAATGGCTTCTGAGCAACACAGCTTAGGACCCGAATTTAACCGTCTTAACTCTCCGGCATCTTCAGCTGAACCATTGCCACTTAACCGCAAAGAATTAGAAACCCTGTTTGCTCCACTATTTGATGACACAATTGAATACCGTCCTACTGAGGTCTCACCTAATTCCGCTGCTCAACCTGATAACATTCCAGTACCAGACTCACCTCAACAAACTGCTACAAGTGTTGAGAGAGACGGTCCTCCAATTGTATCACCATCTACAGCAGAACAAACTGGTTTTACTTCCCGCCATCCAGCTGAAGATCCAACACCACTATCAGTTCCACAATCCGCAGAGCATGATCCTGATGCGTTCTTTAATCCGGTTGCACCAGCTACTACTGTTCCTGATATAGCTGAGTCATCAACACGCAACTTGGATCCTGCCAACATGCGAGATACGTATCAACTACACCCTTCAACACATAAATGGACTCGTGACCATCCACTAGTTCATATTATTGGCCATCCAGATGCACCTGTTATGACAAGACAACGACTTCACACAGATGGAGAAACTTGTATCTATGCTCTCACAGTTTGTCATGAAGAACCTAAGAACATTAAAGATGCAATGACTTATGACAACTGGATTGAATCTATGCAAGAGGAATTTCAGCAATTCATAAGATTAGAAGTCTGGGAATTAGTTGAAAGACCTGACGGAGTCTTTGTCATCGGGTTAAAATGGATCTGGAAGAATAAGCTTGATGCAGAAGGGACTGTCACACGCAACAAATCACGTCTGGTAGCGAAAGGATACTCCCAACTTGAAGGTCTTGACTTTGCTGAATCCTTTGCTCCAGTAGCTAGACATGAAGCTGTTCGGATCTTTTTGGCTTATGCTGCACACAGGAATATGGTGGTTTACCAAATGGATGTGAAAACAGCATTTCTTAATGGAGAACTCCGTGAAGAAGTTTATGTTAGCCAACCTGAAGGCTTCGTTGAACCTGAGCGTCCTAATCACGTTTACCGACTCAAAAAGGCACTCTACGGACTCAAGCAAGCCCCACGGGCGTGGTATGACAAACTGTCCACTTTCTTATTGGCCAATAAATTTTCTAAAGGATCGGTTGATCCAACACTGTTTACAAAAACCTACGGGGAGGACTTACTTGTTGTTCAAATATATGTCGATGACATCATTTTTGCCTCAACAAAACGAAGTTACTCTAATGATTTTGCAAAATTAATGAAAGATAATTTTGAAATGTCCATGATGGGTGAACTTTCGTTCTTTCTAGGATTACAAGTTCATCAATCACCCCGTGGAATTTTTATAAATCAATCCAAATATGCTCTTGAAATTTTAAAGAAACATGGAATGATGTCGTGTGATACTTATAATACACCAATGGGCTATACCACAAAACTAGATGCTGATTTACATGAGACTCCTGTTGACCCTACCAAATACCGTAGTATGATTGGGTCCCTCATGTATCTCACAGCTAGTAGACCTGATATAGTATTTGCTGTCTACATGTGCTCTCGCTATCAGTCCAGACCAACTGAAAAACACCTCAGTGAGGTTAAAAGAATCCTTCGATACATAAAGGGAACCATTAACTTGGGAATCTGGTATCCGAAGGATTCTGGTTTTGAACTAATTGCTTTTTCAGATGCTGACCATGCAGGATGCTTAGACACACGCAAAAGCACATCTGGTGGATTACAATTTCTCGGAGACAAACTTGTGTCATGGCAATCAAAGAAGCAGGACTGCACATCACTGTCGTCTACAGAATCTGAATACGTAGCCATGTCTGCTTGTTGTGCTCAAGTCATCTGGATGAGATCACAACTTAAGGATTATGGCTACCTATTCAACAGGATTCCTATCTACTGTGATTCAAAGAGTGCAATTGCCATCTCCTGCAATACTGTACATCATTGCAAATCCAAACACATCGATCTCCGATATCATTTCATCAAAGAGCATGTGGAAAAGGGTACCGTTGAACTTTATTTTGTTGGAACTGAGTACCAACTGGCGGACTTACTTACCAAATCTTTAGCACCATCAAGGTTTGCTAGTCTAGTTCACCAAATTGGTATGAGATGTTTGACTCCAGAGGATCTGGAAAAGTTTTCAAAATACAACTGATCGTCAAACATCATAACTATCTTTGTATAATATTTTTTTCTTAACTATAAACCAATCAAAACACAAAAAGATTTTTCATATTTCTTTTATTAAAAAAAAAAAAAAAATGCAAGTATATCGCTTCACTTCAACACTTTGTTCATATTTTACAAGTGTTGAGGGGGAGTCACGCTTAAATCTTTTACCAATCTTTTAACTGGTATACTTGCATGTTTCTCGTATTTTACAGTTCTTTGGAGTGTGTGGAAATTCTTTTACATTCCTTTGTCTCATCCCTTAGTAAGGACTTCATAAGTTAGGATTAACGGATGTATATCTCGATGTTACACAAGTTTGACATAACTTTAGGACTCTAGTAGAGATATCTAAATGTTAAGGGACCTAAAGTAACTAAAACCTAAAATTTCAAAAAAAAAAAAAAAAAACAAAAAAAAAAACTAATAAAACAAAGAAACCGGATAACACAAACCCCACAAACTTTAAACCTCTTAAACCCTTTTATCAAAACCGACGGCCCTCATTCATTCGAGTCATCCAAGAACTTGATCATAAAATTGTAAGTTCCTATGTAATCACTAGGGCATAACATACATAGGATCTTGGTTAATTGGAAAATCAACGGCTCGATCTCCTGTTATCATGATTTCGAGAACTAGGGTTAAGATTTTCGAAAATCGCTCTTAACATGTTTAGGTGTTTAATTCTTGATAGGTTTTTGTTACAAAGCATGTTTCTAACATATCCTCATCATTTATTCATACATTCCATCATGTTTGCTTCGATCTAGAAATCTAGGGGTTAGGTCGATTTGGGTTTGTGAGATTCTGTGATTATTTGTTGTGTTTCTGTGGTGGGATATGTTTCTATGGTCTCTTATATGCATGTTAGATTTAGTTTAGTTGACATACACCATGAATGCTTAGTTCTCGATAGACATGTATGCCTCGTTCTTTGATTATCTACGTCTATCTGAGTCCAAAGGTGTTGAATGCTATCATAATGTGCTTGCTACATATGTTTGTGATATGGTAGTACCATTGATTCTCATTAGGCTCAAATTTGTTAAGTTATCGAAAACTTGTTCTTGATTTTTTATCGAGATCTTGGTTATCAAGCATATTGGTTATATCTGATTGGTACGTGTCAATCTTTATGACAGGTCTATATCATTGGAATCTATTATCGCAAAAGAAACGTACGTTAAACTTCAAATACGAAAGATTCTTGTATAAGAATGTTTTCGAGAAAATCAGATTTTTTCGCAATCTATGAAACTTATCGAGAAACTCAGTTTTTCGATAATTTGTTGTTCAAACTCAGTAGTTTTCGAAATTATTTTTCGAAATTACTCTTTTGAACAATAAATTTCGAAATCACTAGGTTCTCGAAAAAGTTTTATCGAAATTGATGTTTTCGAAAATTTTTTCTCGATAATTCTTTTTCTCGATAAAGTTTTATCGGAATTGATGTTTTTTCGAAAATTTTTCTCGATAATTCATTTTTCTCGATAAAGTTTTATCGGAATTGATGTTTTTCGAAAATTTTTCTCGATAATTCATTTTTCTCGATAAAGTTTTATCGGAATTGATGTTTTTCGAAAATTTTTCTCGATAATTCATTTTTCTCGATAAAATTGACAGACAAGGATTTTTCTCGATAATTCATTTTCTCGATAAATGGATTTGTAACATTTTTTTCGAAATCTTCTTTCTACACAAGTTTGCGATAAATGGGTTTTGTATAATTTTTCGAAATCTTGCTTAGGCCTTGTCATAGACATGTTACCTTGTTGTGATTCATTGTTGTTATGTAATGTGAAGTAACTATGAATTGTGTATTTCAATTGTGCCTATTTGTAAGACATTGCATTGTCTAATTGATTTCGTGATTCTTAATGATCAATGATTTCTCATGTATGCATATTACATTATGAAACATTCGTGCTTAACTGTCTTAAGTAGTAATCTATAACCAAACTCACATCTGTGCTAACACGTAACAAATTGGGATGTTTGGTCTATGGTGATACTTTTCAGATTAACATGGCTGAACACAATGAGAACGTCACTGAACAAAGTCTTCCACTGCTTACCATAGATGACATCACTCCCGAAAACTACAATGTCACGATTGGCGACAAAAATCCACGAGTTGATTTCGACAAGTTGAGTATTAAAGAGAACTCGTGCAAGATTGTCAAGGATATTCTACTTGCACATCCATGCAAACCTTTGCTCACCTGTTCTACCTCAGTTCCTCTGTTCTACCTTCATCAGTTCTGGCTTACGGCTCAGGCTAACTTGGATGATGAGTCTTTCACTGTTACATTGGATAGCCAAGAATACACTGTAGATCATGACGTTCTTCGAACAGCCCTTCTCATGCCACAAACTGACAACGAATTTGCTCCTATACTACCTGACCTGGATCTTCTTGACTTCTTCATTGAATTAGGATATGAGGTTGATGATGATGTACCGCTAGTCAAGCTTTCCCGATTTAATGCCAAGAATATCCCTCAGCCTTGGAGAACATTCTGTCTGTTGGTGGTAAGATCTATATCAGGAAGGAAAAGTGGACATGAACATCCAAGGCTCGAACACCTGCAAACATTCTGGGGAATGGTGACTCTGACACCGATTGACTTTGCAGTTCCTATCATGAATGATATCATCCACAGTATTCAGACTGAACGTGTGAAGACTATGATACCATTCACAAGATTCACCAAGCTTCTCATTGAACATCTCTGCAAAAGTTCTCCAGAATTCATCAAGAGGATGGCTGATCCTAATGAGCCGAAGCAGCTCTTCGAGGACGACTTCACCACCTCATTCATCAAGACGACCACTTCCTCAACCATGATCAAAGGAATGAGGCTTCCTGAATACCTACTGAATGACAAAATCAAGAAGAGTCTGAACTACAAGCTGTATGACAACGCTTACAAAGGAGTACAAGAAGAAGCAACAATAAAGACTCGTAGCAAAGGAGGTGTAAAGTCTGGGAGTACTACAAGCACCACTGCCTCACCTCATACTAGATCTAAGGGTGCTCCTAATTCAAAACCCAAGACTTCCACCAAACCTATACCTACATCTAAACCTAAACCTGCTACCAAGCCGAATAAGAAAGCAACTCCTGAGTACTTTATTCGGGATGAACCTACACCTCCACCTTCTGACACCGAATCCGAGTTCGATTCGGAATCTGAAGAAGAAGAACCAGACTATGAACTGAGATATAGAGCACCTGATGAAAGCTTCCCTGCAACAGAGATTGCCATCCAACAAAGTCTTGAAACTTATGAAGAAGAGACAAGGAAAAGAAAAGGGATCACTATTAATGAGCCTAATGATGATGAAGACGAACCAATCGTTGAACCTTTGGTCGATAAACGCAAACTGAAGAGTATAGTTGTCGACACTAGAGCTGAAGAAAAGCAGCTTAGGAAAGAACAAAGGAAAGCTACTCTCGAAAGCCGACTCATGTCTCAACCTTTAACTCCACCACCTATTGATCAGTCTGAACATGTAGGAGCTACAAGCAGCATGATTCCTCCCGTTGTATCCACCACGATAGAATCAGCTCCACAGCCTGATGACACCGTTAAAGATACAGACAAAACAGGAGATGTCAACATGACAGAAACTGCTAATATAGAAGAGAATGTTGGTGGACAAGAGAACATAGCTACGGATCAGGAACATGAATACCTAATTACTCCAGAGTTTCTTGCACGAGAAGCAGAGGAAGCAGAGGAACGTCGTAGAAAGGAAAACGAAGAGAAGAACGCATTCGACACCAACATATTTCTTAAGTCATCTTCTCAGCAAACTTCCTCAGCACAACCTCCACCTCCTCAAGACTCTCCACCAAAGGATCCGACTCCTCCTGCTTCTTCTTCAGACTCTCACAACGAGTCATCGTCCGAATCATCACCTGAGCACTCATCTCCCACACCTTCTAAAACCGCATCTAAACAGCATTCGATCAATGAACCAAAACAACCAGTTAATCTACAGGAGCAAGTGAGCAAACTCATCAACATGGTTACCAATCTTACCAAACAAGTTGAGGACTTCCAGGAGTCAAAGCAGCTGATCGACAAGTTTTTGTACTCTGATTACACTGGAGTTATCAGAACTGCAACTCATGATTTTCTTACTGAGAATCTGGTTGAAATGATCACTCCTGAAGTTGCAAAACTTCTTGAACCAATCAAGGACAACTTGGATCGCAGAATCAGAAGTGTTACAAAGAAAATGTTGTCTACCACACCATTCACGCTTCACACCGCAAAATCTTCTACTGTGGCTCTAACCGTCCCAGAATTGTCCTTCAATGACATGCTTGTCAAACTCTTCGACAACCTTGCCACCAAAACCACACCGACAGCTGAAGAAAAAGCCCTGTATGATGCTATGGTGGCTTACATGTCCAAAGAGTCTTGCAAAGATGCTGCTGGAACCCGGAAAAGGGCAAGAAAAGATGATGATCCTGACCCAAACTCCAAAGGCAAGAAACCTAAGTCTGGAACAGGTCCTTCATCCTCTCTACAACCACAAAAGGACTCCACTCCTCCTGGGAATCAACAACAACCCTCTACTACTGGTCAAGGTCAAACCGAAGAAGAAGAAACATTTATGGAACCCACTGATGACTTCCAGGATCCACTTAACACCGATAACCGTGCTTCACCCATTCATGATTCTCATATTGAACCATCGTCACCATCCAAGGCTAAAGACAAAGATGCTACATCTAAGTCCAAGAAATCAAAGAAGAAAAGATGTCATTCATGGCTCGACAATGATGACAATCCTCAAAATGATTGGCTGACAGAAATGGTCCAAGCTCAACCTCCTCTCGAAGAAGAAGAACCACTTCCTGGTAATACTCTACAGTTTACCCAAGTCATTATGAAGGATCTTCAGATCGACAAACTCACAAAGGCAGAGCTTAGAAGAATCAATAGGGATGCACAAGAATTCCTCAAGAAAAGATCTGGAAACAAAGTTGAATACGAATATCATATGCAGAATATAGCTAGTGCAATGTCTGCCGACTTTGACTGGTTAAATCCTGAAGTGAATATCGATCTCAATTCCAAGAATCATGAAAAACCTTACTTCACTGACTGGACCAAACCATTACCTTTGAAAGGTTTTCCCGACAAACCCAAGATACCTTACAGCTTCTTCTTCAACAAAGATCTTCGTAACATCCAGCTCACTCAGGAGACATCCAAGAAGAAATATGCTTCCTCACTCACAATCTCAGTACCAGCCGCTAGATACGAAATTCCAGCCATTGAAGAAACAACTCGTATTTTCAGCAACTCCATCGTAGCTTACGACAGAGATGCTCTACACGGAATTCAACATTGGCCTGAACGTCGTCGTCTCGGTTATACAAGCAGATTAGGAGAGAAATCATTGGAAAATGTGAAGCAGAAATCAAAGATCATCGCTATCTTGGAGATTCAAGAGTCGAAACGATTTAACTACTTATTCATGCGTGAAATTGTTGTTAAACGACAAGATGAAAAGAAGTACAAGTTCTCTGAAGCAGACTTTCCCGACCTTTATCTCAACGACATAGAAGATATGTATCTTGAAAAGGTTCAGAGTAGAATGCGCGGATTCGATAGAGACGTACAGTACAACTTCATGGCATCACTACTTCTTTACATCCGACGACTGATTGTTCAAGAAAGAGTGGAAGATCTTCAGCTTGGAGTGGAAAGTTACCAACAGAAGATTAATTTGACAAAGCCACAATTCTACTTTGATGGTCTCTATCAAACACCACAGTTTACTCTCATCCAAGAACCGTTTGGTTTCACCTACATCAACAGCAAAAAGCTACAAAGCTTCATGAGGTTCGATGAGGTACACAAATTCTGTGATGTTACACTCAAATCTGTTCGTGATGGGCTTGTCAAAAGGTTGAACGATGATCGCCGTAAGATAGCAAAGGGGGAACAACCTCGATGGAAATCCAGCTCCAGAAGACAAGTTCGTAACTTCGTTTTAAAGATTGAAGAAAGGTTATTTCGACGGGAACAAATCAGACGTCTAGAAAGCTATATCGGTGTCAGACCATCGTTTCCTGTCAGAAACTTCGAAAGACCAGAACCCAAGTTCACTGACTTTGACGCTCCACTTCCTGACGAAGATTAACTTGGTACATTTGGTTAATTTTTCATTATCAATTGTTTCATTTGATTGAATTTCACAATGGCTTGTGCACGCATTACAGTGCACAACCTGAACTTGTAAAGAAAGGACCCTGAGGTACGCTTCAGTGCCTCAATCCTAATTTAAGGAGCGAAGGCTTCTTACTTTTGAGTAGAATTGATCAAACATTTATGATTTTTCATAATTCTGCTCAAAAGGACAAGTATTTCACCTCAATAAGACCTAATCACTTGTTGAGGGGGAGCACTTGTCAAAACAAAAATACTTTGCTCTAAATCATAAGTTCTTGGTGCATCTCCCCGTAAGACTCAAAAGGCATATTTTAATCTAAAAGATTATCAAAAACACCATTTTATATGCTATTTTTGAGGGGGAGAAAATGAAAAAGTGATTAAAATATACGAAGTCAAAGCTTAAAAGTTGTATCATGTGCGAGCTAGACTCAGTATTAACCCAGGAATTGACGAGACAATAAATGTTAGTAATATCGAAAAGACTTATCCTCGACGGGTAATAACATCAAGTTAGATACTAGAGCTAGTTGTCACCTAAAAGCTGACAATGTATCTCTTTATCTAACCACGTAAGCGTGTCTCGAAAAGGATATGTCTTAGTAGAAATGTACCGTCTCAAGAAACTTTCTGTGAACTCGATCAGGCCGGGTAATAACTTCAAGCTAGTTTAACTAGTGATGTAAGCGTGTCTCGAATCGGTCTTGTTCACGGAAAGTGGATCAATTCAAAAGTGATTGCTCCTCCCGCATGTGCAAATTTATTAAACACTTATGAGCACATGTGCAGGGGGAGCCCTTCAAAAGTGTACACAAAACTCTCAATGTGTTAACCAAAATATTTGATTATCACAAACACGTTGAGAGATTTTCAATCAAAGGTTTCTTGGCTACTGTCGGAGTTATAAGGTGATTAAGATAGGAATATCCGTCCTATGATCCGCCAGAGCCGGAGGGATCTACCCAAGGACATCTCCCATAGTTAGAATTAGAAGTCCTTAGGTATGATACGAAAAAAGGAGAAATGAATGAAAGGGAAAGAAGGAGTTGAAGAATTAAAAAGAAAAGTAAAGTAAAGGGTGAAAAGAAATAGCCCTCCATATGTTCAACCTTAGGGCAGACACCGGGTTCAATACGTATGCTACTGGTTGTTGCAAAAGACAACACCGGTATTGAAGACAAAGTCGTCATGGACCCAGTGACGCAATGCACTAAACCTTCTTATCCACTCAAGTTCTCTTAAAAGGATTTGTTTCATTCTCACGGGGAACCCGCATAATCTATCGACCTATCTCTTAGAGACGGTTGATATTGAAGCAGGAGACACCTCCCCAGTCTCCGCATAGGAAACCTAGGTGTGCACTTATAGAGTCTAGAGCCTTGAGATACATCAAAGATCTCTTAGGAACACTTAGTACTTCTACAACTGGTGTTCTACATCAATGGGCATCAGTGGTAAACTATCGAGTCCTTCGCAGATCTTAGCAATCTGCCTAGAACGTTTATGAGAGGATTACATAAGTATTTCTCAATGATTGAACGGAAATCCTG
Organism: Artemisia argyi; assembly: GCA_030686995.1. Classification (NCBI taxonomy): domain Eukaryota; kingdom Viridiplantae; phylum Streptophyta; class Magnoliopsida; order Asterales; family Asteraceae; genus Artemisia; species Artemisia argyi. Next base: position 20,016 of record JARVZY010011194.1, on the reverse strand, counting down.
CCAGGGTCATCATCAAATAGCCCTGACAGCAGGTCACTTCGGTAACCTCACAAGGGTTACGCTTAGTGTTTGCGGTGGTTCCATTACGGTCTACAGTCGTGGAGTGATCCCCAGCGACTCACCCAGTCATTGAGCTACTTAGTAGGTCTCGTAAGCTCCTTCGGGAGTATCTGATATGGGAACGGCCTGGATAAGGATTAGAAGAAGTCTTCACAATATGCTGTTGATGAGCTCTAATTCCTTATCCGTAAGTACCGGTTGTTTTATTGCTAACTGTTTACTCGCAGGTACCTCACTTCCATGATGGTAGATTCCAACATGCTCATACATACATCTTGAAGTCAAAGAAAGCTCCTCCAAAGATCTTAGCAACACAAAATTCAAAGAAAGATTCTACACCATTAAGGAATCTACAAAGTATAAAGACAGAGATCTCAAAGTATGAAAAGGAACTTCTTGTACGTGAAAGTCTAAGTCCAAAGATGTATGAGTATGTTGGAATGGCGGACAACCACCACAGACGCAGGAGTGACGAATGGCAGATTACTTCATAACATAATCACTACAACTTCATCAAAGAACAAAGACAAAGAGCAAAGTATATCCATTATTATTCTAATCATTTCTGAAGACGTCTAAAGCTATGAAAGTCAAAGATTAAGACAAAGACGTCAAGCAACCATGATGACCGACCCTTAGGGGGAGATTGTTGGAACCAAAGTTTTACTATTTTATGAAGTCTCGGTCATTTGTAATAATAGGTTGCTTTAGTTATTATTTTACTTACAGTATAGTTTATGTTACAAAGTTTACTAGACTTAAGCTAGGTGATCCATGGGCTTTAAGGCCCATACGATTTCATGAATGGGAGGAGAGGGAGTGTTGCCCTAGCTCCTTCCCTATAAATAGATGGCTTAGGTCTTTGTAATACTTGGTTGGTTATTTGAAACATTAAGGAAACTCTTGCAATTCATATTCTCTAATTTCTCATAATCATCCCACTCTCATTCTCACCTCATTTCTATCATTATTGTGCTTGTGTTTACTAAATGGTGACCTAACACATAAACTAAGAAAGTATTGAGAAACTGAAATTAAAGCTTGAATTGAATTTAATTAACACTGAGAACACTAAATATAATGTTTTGAAGCTTGAAATTACACTGAAACTAATAATTTAAACTATTCGACATGCATGAAAATAAAAATAAACTACACACTTGATATCTCTGCCTCTCTTCTCTTTTATAGCCCTCAAACTTGTTCCAGGTGTCTTGATAAGCATTTCCCACCATATGTTAGCCCTTGTACGTGTCCAATTGATGGTGACTGTTTAAACCTACTTTTGGCGCCAAAAGTGGTAGGGGTTGAATTGGACTGATTCAAGGCAATTAATTGATACTTGTATTGTTGTGGAGGTATAGGGAACAATTTGGGAAGGCTAGGGGTGTGGTGGATGGTTGATGTGATGGTTGTAGAGTGTAGGGGACAAGGTGGTTGTAGGGGTGATACCTGTTGGCCCCTGGTGCAAACCAAAGGGGTGGGTTTTGCTTAGGAAGGTGACAGGGAGTATTGTGAGGTGGAAATGATGTAAGGTGGATGTGGAGGATGGAATGTAGAAGCAGAAGCAGGAGGTGGAGATGGGGTGAGGTTGAAGATGGTCAAACGGGTCAAACATAATACCCAGGTTTTATTTTTAAAGGTGGGATGGGCTTTTGTTTGGGCTTGGATTTAAAAGGTAATGGACCAGATTTATTATTTGGTTTGGATTTATTTTGGATTTTGGTTTAATAAAATTAATTTAGCCCAAGGACCTATTATGTAAAATCTGATTTTCCAAGGACTAAACCTGTAATTATTCCATAGTTATTAAAAAGGACTTTTCATGTCACATAAGAATAATACAAGGACCTATTTTGATATTTTCCAAAATAAAAAACAACCGGGGACCATTTTTGCCAAATTTATAAAGTTCGAGGGTAAAAGGTGTAATTTTCCAAAAGTTTATCAAAAATGACTTGATTTATAAGAATAAATAGTACAAGGGCCTTAAATGTAAGTTTTTTCAAATTAAAATGCCCAGGGACTGTTTTTGCCATTTTTGAAACTTCAGGGACCAAAATTGTAATTTCCTCAAACTTTTTATCCAAATGTCAAATTTGATAACTTGTGAATTCCCAAGGACCATTTTTGACTTTTTCTTCCAAATTAACTTTCCAGGGACTAGAATTGTCAAGTTTGAAACTTGAGGGACCTGTTTTGCCATTTTGTGCAATTTTGAACTTTCAAGGGTAAAATTTGTTATTTCATGATTCCTGGGGGACTTTTGTTGACTTTTCTTCAAAATAACTTTCCCAGGGACCATTTCTGACATTTCTTGAAAGTTCAGGGACTGATTCTGACAATTTGGTAAACTTTGCCCGTTTTTCCCTGTTTTCAGTTCTTTTATGTCTGAAACATATAAAAACACCTTCTAAGGATATTTGTAGTATTTTGTGGTGTTTCTAAGTGTTTTTACATGTTTTTGTTGTTCAGATTTGACAGAAATGATGAGTTTTTATGAACTCATCAAGGTAGTTATGGGTATTTTTGAAATTTGGTGGGAAATGGTCTTCTTTGAGTTATAAAGAATGAGAACTACCCTATTGTGCTTAACAAATTGCAGGAAACTGGTTTCTATCTAAAAGGATGGTATTTTGTTGATTGGATGTTGAAATGTTGAAAACAAAAAAAAATTCTGCAGGAAATCTGGCGGAACCTTCAAGATATACAGGCGGAACCCGTGTGAGGGTTCCGTCCGGTCCGTTGGGCCATTTCTGGGTTGCCCAGAAAATGCACTGGCGGAACCCATTCTAGGGTGCCGCCAGATCCGCCAGTCCTGAAAAAGTTGGCAGTCCACGATTTTAACCCGCGAGATGATTTTCAAATTTTTCGAAAACTCCTAAAATCAAAAAGATAATGCATATCTGGTTAGGTAATGCAAAAATTGGACATGTAAACACACATACCATAGGACTTTGACCGGGGGGTCGAGAATTTCACTATACTTAGTGAAAATTTCATAAACATGAAAATTTGACAACTTGCCAAAAGTTGTCTACCTGCATCATTGTTAGTTAATACATGTTCCAAATAGTATCACACAATGTACCAACACACAAATACATCACAAACATTGTTTAGACGACCAAATTATTCAAATAACACCTAGTGCCAAACACTCCTTCACACCCGCACTCATTGACGGTCAATCTTGTTCTTGAGCTTTCCAAGGAATCTTCCAAGATTCTTAAACATCCCCTTTGTTTGCTTGAACTCCACCGACTCATTTGGAATATCTAGAAGTTGGGATAGGTATTCTAGAGGTGGGAGCCTAGAGTTGGGCAAAGAGTCATGTTCACTCATTGAGGAAGATGATGAGGAGGTAGGAGGATGAGGACGTTTTCCTTGGGCTTTGTACACTCTCTTATCACTTAGTGGGACAAAGGTGTGTGGAATGAGAGAGTAGTCAAGGCGAAGTCCGTTTGGAGTTGGTGGAATGGGAGAGATGAACCTAAAGAGACGGGTCAAGAGCATTCCATACGGCATAACCGTTGTGCCATGCACGGGAATGTCGGCCATTCTCTTGGCCATGTAGTAGGCAAGGTTGAAGGGTTGCCTAACGGACAAAGAGTAGAGCATGTAGCAAAGGCAAAGATTTATATGATCTCGGTTTCCTATGGTGCTAATGATATTTGTTCTAAGGACTTCCTCCCATTTCTTGAATTGGGGCTTGAGTTCATTCATTTCCATTCCATATGGGTCCTTATCGACCTCATTTCCCGAATGGGTTCTCCTAGTGTTGGTTGTCCTAACAAAGAGGTGGTCACGAAGTACATCTTTTGACACAAGAGGGGTGTCATAAGGATGGATGCGGTCATGGAGGGTGTCAAGAGTTGAGAGGGAGTGCAAGTCGGAGTAGATGCAAGTACCATGGTTTGGGACACATAGGATTTGAGCAAACTCCTCAAGAGTGAAGGAGTATTGATGACTACTAGCCCTAAAGTTAATAGACATTTGACAATAATCATCCGTGGAGAGAGTGACAGATGCATAGAATTCTAGAATGAACCTAGGACAAATAGGCTCGTTGATTTCCAAAAGACACTCAAAGTTGATTGTGGCAAATTCGGTGTAGAGGTTTGTGCCTTCTAGGAAGGACGGGTCAATGGTTCTACCCTCATGGACATAATGTTTTTCTAAGGCTTTAAAAACATCGACTTGGTTTGGGGTAAGGCCTTTGGTTTTGTGATGGTTGGGTAGGTACTTAATGGTGTCCTTGTGGTCGTAGTGGGTTAGAGGAGGCATGTTGATTCCTAGAAAAACAAAATTTCATATTTTAGTCTAAGTAAATGACTATTATAATGTGGATGTTCTAGTGTGTGCCTATATGAAAACAATGTGGAGGTGCGGTTATCTTGAATCATTTTGATGCTTCAAAAATGTTTTATAATGCAAGTTTTGTTATAAAACAAAAGATAACCCAAACGCTCCTAGTTCAATGTAGCTTCGTTTGAATGTACCCGAAAATACATATTGGTTATGTATTCCCTTTAGCATTCAAGAGACATTATGCAAATGATGTTTTAAACATAACGTTTTGATTTTGTATTCTCAATGTGAGAAGAAAAAAATATTTGTCCTATTTGTGAGAAATTTTTGGAAAAATTTGTCATGAGGTGTTTTAGCAAACATGTTTACACTTAGTAAGAATGAAATTCCTAACTATGGGGAACATGATTAGTTTTGTTAAACACCTAATTTCATGCATGAGTTTCTCAAATTAATGCATAACCCCAAGTTTGTTTTTGTGCAAAAAATAGAATTCCTAGACTCAGATCAGGATTGTAATCAAGTTCAGAATACTTACAATGATGATTGATTTGCATTGTGAGTGAAAGGAAGACCAAGAAATCGCAGGTTTGAATGGATGGTAAAGTGAATAGTAACAGTTTGGAAGTGGTGGTATGAGATAATGGGTGTTTGGTTTAATATAAACAAAAATATTGATTCTGCAGGTCGGTGGATACGGCGGACCCTTGAATAGGGTTCCGTCCGTTGTGTCTGAGGGTTCCACCGACCCTGCTGAGAAAAAGAGTTATGGATTTGTTTTTATTTTTGTGATTTTTGTCTAATATCCAGAACTATAACGTAGGTTCCATGAGTCCTAAGCCTTAAAAGGTTCACGTTTAAGGGGTTTTGTGAGAATGTCGGCTATGTTGTCTTCAGAAGAAACTTTCTCAATTGAGATATTTCCTTTTTGAACATTGTCACGAAGGAAATGATGACGGATTTCAATATGTTTGGTACGAGCGTGTTGAACCGGGTTTTTGCTAAGATCAATGGCACCTTTGTTGTCACAAAGAATTGTGATGTCGTTAAGTTGAATTTCGTAGTCGACAAGAGCTTGCTTCATCCAAAGAGCTTGTTGACATGCCTTTCCGGCCGAAACGTACTCGGCTTCCGTTGTTGAGATAGCAAGAGCCGTTTGCTTCTTAGAGAACCATGAGGTGAGAAAATGTCCAACAAAAGTACAAATACCACTTGTACTTTTTCTATCAACATAGTCACCGGCATGATCCGACTCGGCATACACTATGGTGTCTATTCCCGTTCCTTTGGGATACCATAAACCTAAATGTGTAGTGCCCTTAATATACCTAAAAATCCTTTTAACGGCTTCGAGATGAGTAGTCTTAGGATCTTCTTGAAAACGAGCACATAGACAAACACTAAACATAATGTCGGGTCTACTAGCCTTTAGGTAAAGTAGACTACCAATCATACCTCTATATTTAGTGCTATCTACGGATTCACTTTCCTCATCCTTGGTGAGTTTAGTTTCCGTGGACATGGGTGTTTTGATTGGTTTCGAATCTTCTAATCCAAATTTCTTAAGCATGTCCTTAATATATTTAGATTGGCTAAAGAAGATACCATCTTCTAGTTGTTTAATTTGGAGTCCTAGGAAAAAGTTGAGTTCTCCCATCATACTCATTTCAAACTCGTCATGCATGATTTTTGAGAAATTCACACATAATTCTTGACAAGTTGATCCGAATATAATGTCATCAACATAGATTTGGACTATGATAATATGTGAATCTTTCTTCTTAGTGAAGAGAGTATTATCAACTAAGCCCATGGTATACTTATGGTCAACTAGGAAGGTTTTAAGTCGATCATACCATGCTTTTGGAGCTTGCTTAAGTCCGTAAAGAGCCTTTTTAAGTTTGTAAACATGATTTGGTTTTTCTAAATCGATGAAACCCGGTGGTTGAGCAACATACACTTCTTCATTTATAACTCCGTTTAGAAATGCACTTTTGAAGTCTATTTGAAAGAGTTTAAAATTGTGTGCACATGCATATGCAAGTAAGATTCTAATTGACTCGAGCCTAGCAACCGGAGCAAAAGTTTCATCATAGTCAATGCCTTCTTGTTGGTTATATCCTTGTGCAACTAGCCTAGCTTTGTTTCTAGACACAATTCCATTTTCATCCATTTTATTACGAAAGACCCATTTTGTTCCAATTATAGTTTGACTCTTTGGTTGAGGAACTAATGTCCATACATCATTCCTAACAAATTGGTTTAACTCTTCTTGCATTGCAATTACCCAAGACTCATCTTTAATGGCTTCATTAATGTTTTTTGGTTCAATGGTTGACACGAAACAAAAGTAGTTGCTTTCATTTTGAATTTTTGACCTTAGTGTTCTTTCGTTAATGTTGCCTATGACACCATCTAATGGATGACTTTTAGATTCTTTGACATTGACAAGTTCTTTGTTTAATAGTTCATCTTCCTTGTCATTACCTAAAATCTCTTGACTTTCTATTACTTGGCTTTCAACTAAGTCATCATCTACCAAAGGTGATGTCTTAGAGGGAGGTGGACTCTCGTCAAATGTTACATTCAACGATTCCTCGACTCTTAAGGTTTCTTTGTTCAAAACAATGTAAGCTTTACTATTTTGTGAATATCCAACAAATACACCTTCATAAGACTTTGGGTCAAATTTGGTGAGATAATCCTTGGTGTTAAGAATGAAACATTTACTCCCAAACACTCTAAAGTATCCTAATGTAGGCTTTTTACCTTTATATAGTTCATAAGGAGTTTTATTCAAAAATGGTCTAATTAAGACTCGATTTAAAATGTACGTTGATGTGTCAACGGCATTACACCAAAACTTTTGTGGAATGTTTTGTTCATTAAGCATTGTTCTACTCATCTCTTGCAATGTCCGGTTTTTACGTTCTACTACACCATTAGATTGAGGGGTACGTGGAGCCGAAAAGTTATGAGTAATACCATTAATATCACAAAAGTTTCCAAATTGAAATTCATTATCAAATTCACGACCGTGATCCGTTCTAATAGACACAATATTAGACCCTACTTGATTTTGAATTTTCTTACTTAGAATCTCAAATTTATCAAAGGCTTCATTTTTACTGTTCAAAAATTTTGTCCAAGTATATCTTGAGTAATCATCGACTATGACCAAAGTGTAGAAGTTACCTCCATAACTTTGTATAGCGGATGGACCAAATAAATCCATATGCAAAAGTTCTAGACACCTAGATGTAGAAACCAAGTTTTTAGCCTTATGGCTACTATGGACTTGTTTACCGACTTTGCAAGCATCACAAAAGTGTTGGTCATATTTCAACTTAGGTAGGTTTCGAACTAAGTCTTTGGAGGAGAGATTATGAATTAGTCTCATGTTAGCGTGTCCTAAACGTCTATGCCATAAAGTTGAAGATTCATCTAATGAGGTAAGACAAAGTTTGTCTCTAGATGTTGGATCCATCTTCATGACGTATACGTTGTTCTTAAGAACACCTTTAGCTATAGTTATACCATCTTTAAGTATTTTACTTCCGTTTTCACTAAAAAGGACATTATACTTATTACGACAAAGTTGACTAATACTAAGAAGATTAAAACCTAAGTTATCAACATGAGCTACATCATCTATAGAAAGGGAGTCATGAGAGATTGTACCTTTTCCGATGATTTTGCTCTTAGCTTTACTACCAAACGTAACATTACCTCCATCACATTTGTGATAAGTAGAAAAGAGGCTTTTGTTACCCGTCATGTGCCTTGAACAACTGCTATCTTTAATCCATTCATCCGGTTCCAAACAAACTTTGAGGTACACCTCATTTGAGTCGTGAGCCATGAGAGCAATATCATCATTCTTTGGCTCATCGTCATCTCCTTCATAGTCACTCCAAGCACCACCCACAAAAGCTTGTTGAGGTTTGCTTTTGGGTGGTTTTGGACATTCTCCTACTAGATGACTTGTGTCTCCACACCTATAGCATTTCCTTTCTACCTTTCCTTTCCTATCATCACGATCTTTTCGGAAAGTTTTCTTGTCATCTTTAGGTTGCCTTACAAACTTCCCTCTTCTACAAAAGAACTTCTTGAAGTCTCTAACGGCCATAGCATATTCCTCATCATCACTATCCGAAGTAGATTCTTCATCATCACTTGATTGGACTCTAGCTTTCAAGGCAATGGACTTAACTTTTTCTTTCTTGCCTCTAACTAGTTCCGAATCTTTTTCCATTACCATTTCATGAACTTTGAGGTTTCCAATTAGCTCGTCAAGTGACATGCTTGAAAGATCCTTGGATTCTTCAATTGCCGTCACTTTTGCTCTCCACTTCGGATGGAGTGCTCTAAGAAATTTCCTGACAAAATTCTTACTACAAAAAGATTCATCAAGTGCTTTAAGTGAAGTAATAATAGTGTTAAACCTAGCAAATGCATTATCAATAATCTCATCTTCGGAAATAACAAATTCTTCATATTGTTGAACAAGAAGATCAATTTGTTATCTTTAACTTGTAAGTTTCCTTGATGAGTGACCATTAAAGATTGCCAAATATATTTGGCGGTTTTACACATAAAGACTCTTTCATATTCTTTCTCAGGCAAAGCATTGTAAAGCATCATTTTAGCTTCATTATTTTTAGCAATCAATTTCTTTTGATCATCATCTTTAATATTAGTAACTATATTATCACCATGAATGATTATATACCATAAATCTATATCTTTAGATTTCACGTAAGTTTCAAAACGGTTTTTCCAATATATAAAACCATTTGCTTCAAAAAGTGGTGGTCTTTGCATAGATTGCCATTCTTTGTAATTTTCAAAATCCATGGATCGTTTCAAGTTTTAAAACACAATATATTTTAAAAGCTTGAGTAACGTAGCTCTTGATGCCAATTGTGGAAAACTAGAAGGGGGGTTGAATAGTTTACCGGCTAAAATCTTTTTAACTTGTTTAATTAGCTTTGAAACTTTCCGTTTGATCAAAGATATATACACAAACACAATATATAACATGCAAGTAAATGAAAGAAACGATCAAACCACAACACGAGTATTTATCGTGGTTCGGCTACAAGGACTCTTTTTCCTTGCCCTACGTCCACGCCCCGAGTATCCAACTCAAGAGTTTCTTTCACTAGTCAACAAGCTCCTTTCACCGGCGGAGAAAACCTTATACGTCGCTTATACACGTTTACCGACACTAAGCTAGATGTCGAGTTCTTTTACAAGGGTACAACCACTCCCGTTAGTTCTTTTACAAGGGCACAACAACTCCCGTCACACTTTGTATTTTGAGGACTAAAATACTAACCGATCACTACTAAAAATACACAATCAAATGAAGTGTAAACTACACAAGTCTACACAATGCTAAGCTAACAAGTCTTGCAACGTTGTGTTGAATACTTGTAACTTTTTATGAACTCGTGAATCTCTTTGCTACAAAAAGAAACTTCACATATGAAATGTTAAAGGGTTAGATCAAAGAATGAATGAATGTGTGAAAATATAATGTAGAGTGATAAGCCAAAAATCAAACTTGTGGCTTAGTATTTGATAACGCTCAAAATTAACATATTTTTAGTCGCGTTATTGTTTGTTTTATGTGTGGAAATTGGTCATATTTATATATATTTGTTACTTAATCGTGGAAAAGTGTTTATGCATGCAAATATAGCCAAAAGCAGGTAAAAATGATTAAAAGATGTAGAAATGAAGTGGACATGCATTTTTGGAGAGTTTCAAGAAAGATCAAGGAAGAAAGAAACGTTGCATGGACAAAAGGATTTGATAAAGACAAGTTTTCTACACGAAATTATCAAGGAAATATCAAGTTCTAATGGACAAAGTCATGCCACGAAGAAAAATAATGTATGCAACGTAAAACGACAAAGAAAAGACAAAGAAAGAATGTTCAGACAATCTCCAACCGATCGGATGCAAATCGCATCCGATTCGGCTGGAAACGTGCCAGAAGAATGACCATCCGATCGGATGGTGAGAAACCGATCGGATGGGGTTGACTGAAGTTACAAGTTTGCATTTATGGACGTATTTACTTCCCATAATCATGTGTGGCTGATCATTTCTGCTTATTAACTATTGAGGGACGTTTTTACTTGAAGGATAAGTGTCATTATGCTATATAATGACTACTTAGGGTCTAGAATTACTTGTACCACCAAAATCTAACTTAGCATTACACCAAATCTTGTTAGTTTATCTTATATTGCCTGAAAGTTTACTAAGTGTTGTAAAAACGTCCGGAAGTGTTGAGTTAAAGTCTCAAGCATTGGTTCGAGTGTGGAGTTGTTTACTTACGTTAGTGAGCAATTGGAGGAGTGTGGTTGCTAAAGTTCCACAAGTTTATTCATTGTAATTCTCAAGACTAGGTACACCTTGATACTTATAATGAACAATTGTTACTTTGAGTTTTATGAAAGTTTTCTTATTTACTTGTGTTTTAATATGATTGCTATGGAGTAATTTGTGATATACTTGTGTATATGATGTGATTGGTTAATGGAGTATTCTTTTATGAAAAAGGTGATGCATGAAAACATATCTATTTTATGAGTTTGTTGAAATAACGTTTTTTCTTACTTAATTTGTTGGTAAAAACAATCTTTTGAAAAATAGGTCCGAAAGGAATTTCAACTTGTTTTTATTCCAAAATATTAATTTACCAAATTAGTATGGAATAAGATGCTTGACAACCATCTTATTTACTTGTTAAAATGGATTTGAGACGATTTCATCACGGAAAAAGGACCAAAAGGATTCGTAGGAATTCATAAGAAAAGAATTGATTTTCAAAACAACCATGTGATTATAGGATTGTCATACTAATTTGATATGTCCAAAAGGAGTCATTTAGGTGATAGAATTCTTAGTGGTAGTTAAAACATGACATACATCATAGATTGTATAACTACTCATTTTTAGTTGCGCATCATAGCAAGTTTTACACCAAACTTTGTACTCAAATTGTCATAATACTCCTAATGACCAATCAAGGAATTATACACAAGTATATGTTTTGTTTTTACTTGAGTTTCTTTTAAATATATATTTTACATAAATTTGGATTGACAACCCTTATTTAACAAACGTTTTTCGTATTACTAAAACAACCAAATCCCTTGGGACGATCTCGACTTACCCACCTTTATTACACCGGACGAGTATACTTGCTCGTATGTGCTAAAGAATAATCGGATAATTCGTATTTATAAATTTTAAAACTTGTACTAATAAAACGCCCATCAAGTTTTTGGCGCCGCTGTCGAGGATTTGATTAATTTTTTCTTAGTTTTTAGTAATAAAATTGTTTTTAATTTGTGAAATTTTAAAGTTTTTAAAGTAAAAAAAAAAAAAAAAAAAAAAAAAAAAAAAAAAAAAAAAAAAAAAATTGGTTTTTGACCAACCGAATCGGATGGATGTCCATCCAATCGGTGGGTGGTCTCGGTAAATTTTCTAGGATTCTGTTTTTATTTATTTAATGTTTATTTTTCTGTTTTTAATTAATTAGTTTTAATGATCATATAATTAATGTTAGTTATTAGTAGTTATAAGTTGTCATAATGAGTCATTTTAATATTTTTAGTAGTTTTAATTTTAGGTAATGATTTAGTAGTTTTTAATATCTTTAATATCATAATTACTGTTTTATTAAATCTTAGTTTTAAAAAAAAAAATATTTTCATAAAACTCCAACCGATTCGGTTGCGGGTTCCAACCGATCGATTGGAGGAGGTAAAATTGTGTCATCCAATCGGATGGAGTTCAAACCGATCGGATGGAGGTCTCGGTAAAATTTTTAACATTTTAAATCTTTAGATTATTTTCAATTCTAAGTGTTTTAGTTAGTTAATTTACTTGTTTTTATTTCATATTAAGAGTTATTTGATTACAACTAACCCTCATGCTAATGATTTGGATTTTTTTTTTTTTTTTGTGATGGTTATGTTATAGTTAGTAATTGCTTAAGTTGAAATGGAGAGTTTGAGTCAGATTTCTGCGTATTTGAAAGATTTGGCAGATATGTTCAAGGATTCCGGTGATTCCTTGGAAAAGTTAGAGAGCATGTTGGAAAAAGCTAAGTTGGATTTAGAAGGAGAAGAGGTTGTTGGTGACAATGTGTCTTATTTGCCACATGAAATGTGTTACCCAAAGAAGGAGAAGGAAAGGAAAGTTGTTGTTTTCACAAGAGCACCACCTAAGGAATATGATGCTCCACATATGAAGTATTCTACACCTTGTGCGGTGGAAGGAGTTAAAGTGTGGGATGCGGAATTGAATATGGAATATGGAGACAATTACATTTCGGAAGAAGTGCTTGACAAGCTTGGTTTTGTTAGGCTTGATTATGGAAGTTATGGAAGAAAGGAAGTGAAAGGAGTTACGGTGAATATTCATGGTCACATCTTCAAAGTTGATTTTGTGGTTTTGGAATATACTAATGCCGATGAACCGGAAGTTATCTTTGGTAGAGATTTTCTAGTGAATACCAAGTGTACATTGGATTTGTTAGGAATACGAATATTCGTATGAAGATTCGGTCACTCCAAGTGTAACCTAGCATAGTATAGCTCGTGATATCTATCTTAATTAGTTTAATGGTTGTTTAGATTTAGTTAGTATTTGTGGAGTCGGGTCGGGTCTTCACCCACTGTCAGCCCGCTCCGCAGCCTTTTTCAGAAGGCGTTTCTAGTGTAAGTATAAATACCCTTTCCCACCCAAGGGAAAGAGTTGGACCTTCATTTGCAATCTAACCATTCAACAAGTTTTCACATACAAGGCTCCCACCTCTCTCTTCTCATTCTCTCTCTAACATCTCACTAGAAATTACATCTTTAATCATTTCAAATCACTTAACCATCCATGTTCATATATTAGAGTATATTACAATTGGTATCAAGAGCCTTGGTTCTATCCTAGGATTCATGGTATGCTCGAATTTTTAGTATGGTTTGTGGTTTTAGGGTGGTTCGACTTATTCTAGTGGTTTTCACTCGAATTTGATCTTGTTAGGTGTTTATCTCGACATTCTTCTTGTACTTTCTTGTTTATTAGTTGTGTAGACACCTTGTTGTAACCTTGGTTTAGTCATTTCATCACTTGGGTGGACATTGGTGGCATTTCGAGTACCTTTTCTTGCCAGCGAGTTGGTATCTCTTGGTAGAGAGTTGGCAGTTGTGTGTAGCGAGTTGAGCTTAGAGATTTGGCGGTTTGCTATTTTGGGACATACGGACAAATCGCTACGATAGTGACACTTTTGTCTCATCCCTAGCGAGTTGTCAGGTTTAGAGTGTAGCGAGTTGGCATTGGCGAGTTGATCAGTTAGCGTTTTGCCTGATAGCGAGTTGGTATATAGCGAGTTGAGGCTTCAGCGATTTGAGTTTAGCGAGTTGTGCTGTCAGTGGTTTGTCAGATTAGCGACTTGTACATTAGCGAGTTGTCACATTAGCGAGTTGTTACGCTAGAGTGTTGACACATTCCAGCGAGTTGGTTCCTGTTCAGCGAGTTGGTTATAGTATTAGCGAATTGTTGATCAAACTTGTGTAAGTTGTGTTACTAAGCCTAATCTACTCACCTCATCATGACAAGCACTCAATCTAATACTATTCTGAGTTCAACTGGACTGTCTCAAAACTCTGATGGAGGTGTTGAATGCTTCAAGCTTTTTTACACTCACATTGAAAGACTCTTTGAAAAATCAAGCTACTCAGGAGGGTATCAACGTGCTTTTGTGACTCTCTTTGGACATGACATTGAATCATTCACAGTCACCATGAATCTGTACTTAGATCAATTACAACGACAAATTAACAAAGCTGACTTCTCTGGTAACAGTTGTACGGCTACATTGGAGGTGATCCTTAAGCAATTCCAAGCATTCATTGACTCAAGATTCACAATGGAATATGACCATGACTCTCATATGACGAGTAGATGGTTTGTTGATCACACTGGATTAGATGTGGATGCCTTCAGAGTCACTTTACTTCAGATTTCGGCGAATGTCAAGAAGTTTATCAAGGAACGTACACACCTCACATCTACTAGTGAGACTGCTACTGCTGAATGTACTTTCATTGAATCTCCTGATACCCTCTCTACACATGAGGAGTATGCGTCACATCAACAGGTCACAGGACGACATCCTGCCTCAGAGGTTCATGCTTTTAACTGCGACAAGGATCCTGATCAGGATTTACCCATCTATGATTCGTGTCCACTGGAAGAGACTGATAATAAAATCACGTCTAATTCAATCTACACGAATTCTGTTTGGGAAAATTGTGATCAGGATACTACAGTGGGTGATGTGTCAAATCCTTTGGTTTCAAACAAACTCACAAAATCAAATGAAACGGTTGATATGCACATTTTTAAAGAATTGTCTAACAGATTTTCTCAATTAGAAAAGCACTGCATTTCTCTTGAAATTGCAATGCAACAAAATGAAGAACAATCTTTAATCAACCAACCACGCAAGTATTCAGAACTACCTGAACTTCGCGAATATTTCATGATTAACGAGTTAAAAGCTCAAATTGAAACCAAGGATCAGACAATCAACCGCCTCAAGCAACATATTAATGTTATGAATGCCATGTATAGTAACCATAAGGTCAATGCCACACACAACATCAACACTGACTCAAATAATCATGCTGAGCTGGTACACAAGGTAAAAGTGTTGCAGAACGAAAATGAATCTTTGAAAAGACACAGAAAAATTCTTAATGAGTTTATCAAAGATGAGAAATCTAAAACTATTGCATACACAATGTCTTTGATAGCACAAAATCATGAAGCCAATGCTAAACTTCAGAAGAAAAACCTCGAGATTACCACATTAAAACATGAATTGTGCAAACTAAACATAAAAAATGTGAACACTAAGTTTGATAATTCTTCCACTGTGCAAGCACCTTTGAACCAGTCACATAGAAAACCCAGATCTACTAGGCAATTGTCTGCTTTTCGTTCTAATAGATCCAAGGTTAACATATCTAGGTGTGTTCCTCAAACTGATACTAAACAAGAATTATTAAAACCAGTCACTTCACAACGTCATCATAAGGGTATGTCACTTCACAAGAATCCCATCAGGAAAGACAAACATCTCATTGGAAGGTCAGATGATAAGCACTTCAAAACTTGCCTTAAGTGGGTTCCTACCGGTAGAATCTTTAAGATGATTGGGTGTAGTTGGACACCAATGAGAGTTATGGAAAACCCCAATGGTTACGGTGTGACCACCACTGCATGGGACTCTAATAACACTAACACATATCAAAACAAGCACTATTGTCATGTTGGTGTAGGGTCTTCTGGTCTATATGCAGGATCCCCATCTGAGAACCTCAAAGTTTGGCGACCTAAATGCCCTCTCTATACAGAAACAGGAATTCAGGCAATCAGATGAGGTTGAACAGTGCATGATGACTCCTGGTTACTCTCTTATCAGGACTCGGACTTCAGCAATGGTGATGTGTATGAACGATTGTACGTGTTCACTCGGTACCTTTGTACATATATATATATATATATATATATATATATATATATATATATATATATATATATATATATATATATATATATATATATATATATATATATATATATATATATATATATATATATGTATATACTAATAAATGTAGTAATAGGTTACTTATAAACCCTTGTGGTTTCACAATTTTTGCATTGGCATGTCTTTTGGCATCGATAACATTTACGATCCTAGAAATGTCATTCAATAATGGCACGGGTTCTTAAATGAAGTTCGAACAGAAGTTGAAAACCTGCCATCACGGCTTGCTATTATCTCTGATAGCAACCCACTCTTTCACTTATTACTCATGCATCTTTCATTCAATCAACAACCTCTATGGTCATTGATTGAGGGGGAGAGTAGTTTTTCGGTAATCTGCATGGTTGTCGTATGCATTTGTGGTGTTAATATCTGGTCATGATTTAATGGTTGTCGTATGCATCTGTGGTGTTAATACTTGTAGTGTTAATATATCTAGTCATGATTTAATGGTTGTCGTATGCATCTGTGGTGTTAATACTTGTAGTGTTAATATATCTAGTCATGATTTAATTACTCGAATATGGTTAATTGAGTCGTTTGCAAGTAGAGGGGCTGACTGGTCATTTGTTGTAAGTTATGTGGTATACTTTTAAGTAGAGGGTCTGTTTTGTCTATTAGTGAAAGTTAATAGGGGGATATATATATTTGTGTTATAGCGAGTTGTGGTTGTCTCCGTATTTTTTCAAACCGCTGCCCCCCCTCGTGCGTCTCTTTGATCCTCCCTCGTGTTGCTCTTTCAGGTTTTAATCTTAATCTTGCATTATAATCATCACCTGGTCATGCTTCACTTGTCTTAACAGTTGCCTTAATTATATCTAGGTCGTTCCCCCTTCCTACGATTGGTGATTGTTGTGTGAGTTGTACGGTGTTTTAATTGTTCAGACGGTATGATTCTATCTCACATGTTGCCCCTTGATTATCTGTGCGTGTATGTATTCGTTGCAATTTTGCTCCATATTGTGCCTCTCGACTCATTTGTGTTGTGTTGTGGGTGATAATGTTGTCATTATTGTGATGAATAAGTCTGTTAGTATGATTATGTGATGTTTCAGTTTGCTAGATTATTAGCGTAGGTGGTATCTTGATTGGGTATAGTGTATGTTCGTCATGGCGAGTTGGTATATGTTCTTGGTAGCGAGTTGATGAGAATGTCTTAGTAGCGTGTTGATAAGATTTCTTGGTAGCGAGTTGAGGTGATATAATTTCTGGTAGCGAGTTGACCAACATTCATTGTGGCGAGTTGACATAATTTCTTGGTAGCGAGTTGATCTAATATCTGGTAGCGAGTTGATCTAATTTCTAGTAGCGAGTTGACCAATGCTTGTTATAGCGAGTTGGTGCAATATCTTGGTAGCGTGTTGATGAGGTCACTAGGTAGCGAGTTGATCAAAATACTGATAGCGTGTTGACTGTCTCATCAGTATAGCGAGTTGATCAATGATCACTATAGCGAGTTGTTGAGACTTCTAGATAGCGAGTTGATATGATTTCGTGGTAGAGAGTTGGACCAATTCAGGATAGCCAGCTGACCATCTATCCTATTAGCGAGTTAATGCAATACTGATAGCGTGTTGACTTCTATTCTTATTATCGAGATGATCAGTATTCATGAGTAGAGAGTTGACCATATGTCGTGTCAGCTAGTTGCTTCATAAATTGCGTGTTGATTGATACTTATGCTAGCATGTTAACTAGGGTCTGTTTTTCTTTCCTTTTGGTTGTTTGCTAGTTGAGGATTAGCTCCTAAGTGCGGGGTGTCTTGAATCTTGTGCTGCTATCTGTGGTCTTACCCATATTTGTCTCATTGTTGTGTGGATATACATGTTATGATTATGCTGCACTTAATGGATATGTGGTACTTAGTGGCATATCTGTGTCTTGTGTCTCACGTGTCGTCTATCTGGGATGTGTGCTTAATTTTCTTCAATCATTGTATGCACGACTTACAAGTCTCATCCCATGCTCAGCTGCTCTCTGTTGTCACTATTTGAGAATCCCGTACTGATGTCCCCTCTAACCACTAACTATATATGTGTGTCCATTGTGGTCTGTTATTGTGGTTGTGCAGAGAGATGGCAGATGCTAATGTTCCTACCGAGTTGGAGTCAGTTACACCACCTCCCACTCGCACAGATGATGAGATACTGCCACACAGTGAATGGGTATCTATTGGAAAGAGTAATCTATACATTGACATTGATAAACCTCAGAACAATCCCACCTACAAGATTTCCGTGGATATCCTGAAAAACACATCTTTCTTCAAGGCATTCACGGTTTCCTCATCGATTCCATCCATTTATATCCAACAATTCTGGAACACCATGACTCATAACAAGGAAAACAACACTTATCGGTGTCAACTCGATGAACAATGGTTCGAAATAAACAAAGAAACGCTCAGGAATGCTCTCCAAATCAACCCAGTCGTTCCAAACAAACCTTTCTCATCCCCACCAAACCCTGAAGCCCTCCTACAGTTTGTGAATGATCTAGGGTACCCTAATGAGGTCACCACACTTTCATCCATGTCCACTAATGAAATGTTCCAACCCTGGAGAGTCCTTATCACGCTTATCAACTTATGTCTCACTGGGAAGACATCTGGACATGAGAGACTGCGTGCCCCTGCACTGCAAATACTGTGGGGTATTGTGAAAGGGAAAGATATTAACTTCGCTGAACGTATATGGGAGGAATTTGCTCACTCCATTAATACCTTCTTAGATGACAAGATGAAGCTGGAGGCTCACAAAGAAAGCAAAAAATGGAAATCAAAGTCTCTAATTCCTAGTATCAGATTCACTAAGCTGATCATACTTCATCTACAACAACGTCACAATCTACACCCTAGGCCTGAATCCTCAGTGCACCTGGCATCCGATGAACACTGTGTGGGTAACCTCAAGTTTGTTGCTAAGGGGACGGATCATGAAGTGTTTGGAATGGATATACCCGAAGTTCTTGTCTCCAACAATATCCTTGAAGCACCTTATTACAAGAGCTATCTGAACAAAATTGCTTTGTATCGCAAACAATCCACCGTCAAGACCACCACAAGCAAAGTTACATCTAAGAAACGCAAAGATGTCTCAACCACTGAGATGGCATCTGGTGGCACAAAGAAACACAAAAGAACCAAAACTATCAGCAAACCCGGGTCCAAGAAACCTAAGAAAGCTAAAGCTACAGTTTTAGATGAACACCCACATGAAATCCTGTCCCCAACTGAAGCTGCTGATATTCAAAGGGCTGTCGAGGAGAGTCTCAAAACCAGTGAGACACATCCTGGTCCACCATTGACAGGTGTCAGCATTAATGAGCCGGTACCTGAGAAGCTTAAGCAACTACCAGATACTGTCAGGAAAGGAAAGAGTGTTGTTACTGAAGAACAAGCTGCACACATACTCCTTCATATTTCATCACCTGCTTCAAAAATTAAAGAACCTCGGTACGAATTCAAGAAACGATCCCCGGAATCATCTAAACCTGAAGTGGTTTCCTCTGAAGATACACTAGAGCAACTACAGAGCCATGAACCTCTCATCGAATCCAGTGACTCTGAATCTGATCTCAATGTTTCTAAGAAGGAAGATAAGACACCTGTCACTACCACCAGGGATACATCTCCCAGGGACTTGCCTCCACCAGAATTTGAACCCTCCACTGAACCCCACTCGACACTGCAAGATGACTTTGTTGCATCTATCTACCCTGTGGTTCAAGAGAATCTTAAGATGAAATCCGACGAACAAAAGCTGACTGTTGAACCCGACACGTCGACATGAACTCTCTCCTCATACAAACAGTTAGATCATGATTACACTTTTGGGGATCACGATGCAGATGACAATCCTGAAGGGAAGGAGGCCTCTAAACCTACCAATGAGAGCGAAGTCATCTCTATGGTAGATGTTCCCATTGTACAGTATGTGTCTACTATACCTACAGTGACCATGCCGAATCCCACCTCTGCTGCAGACATTACCACCATCCCACCTTGT